>OZ038508.1:48750523-48850523 GCA_964036315.1 Acanthosepion esculentum | reverse complement strand
GTGTATAATGAACAGAAATATTGCTTTCTTAGAAAGTCTGGTTTCTTTTCTTTCTCCTTTTTTTGTTTTCCTTACGTTCATGAAACTATCTTACAACAAAGCAAGGGAATTAGAGCAACATAATATGTAAACACGTTTACATGTTTCGCCCGGTTCGAGCACGTCACGAAAGTTAAAGTAAACACGACATGATCTCTGTCCACTATATTAACAAATCTTTCGCTGGAGTAATATCGTCAACAGCGTGCTACGGTAAAAGCAGGTAATTGCTGCCGGGTTCAAAGTATGAGTCTCTCCTCTTCAATATTTAAAAAAAAATGATTTCCCTGCATGACGTAGATTTTTTTTATTGTTATCTGTGAATTTGCATTTAGGTGCTAATATCCTTTGAAAAGGTAATAATCCATCTCTTATATCCCAACCTACTAGCTATGGACAAATACCAGGACAGACTGGATCTTGTACCTTTGGGTGGCAACCGGTCTAGGAGAAGGACAACTACGAATTGACCTAGAGTGCGGAGGAATGGCGACCCACACACTATTTCGTGTTCTTCGGCTATCGGTCAAGAGATTGGAGAGGATATCGGCGCCGCCTAGCTATTTAAAAGACCACTGAAGTGATCATGCGGGAGGAGAATCAACGTCTGCCCTCAGATCTACTTGGTGATTGATGCACTTGAGGGAATGATGATGATGAATTTGCATGAAGTTTTGGAAGAGATAGTTGAGCACTTTCGGGTCACCTCCTCGGTTTCAAATTCAGAGTTGTCGTATTGGTTCCGAAGCAGAACCAGTGAGTTCAATTTATTATACTATTTAATCCATAGATGGTGGAAGAATAAATGGATTCATGCCTTTTCTAAGATAACTTTGATGTGTGGGTGGTGTAATGGACAATGGCTCGGAATTGTTATTCAATAAGCCGAAGTTCAATTTCACTTGTTTTCGTTATATTCACTCATGCGCAAATACACATGAAAAAGGCATGAATCCACACTTGCCAGAGCCAATGGGTAATTAGTAAGACTTGTATCAGTAAATGCTCATTATCTAAAAAAAAAAAAGAAAAATTTTTGCAATCTAAAAATATTTTCTGGCTTTAAATAACCTCAAGGACACATTGCACAGTGGATAAAGGCGTTAGTTAGATCCAGTGACAGGACCCAAAGAGTGTGTTGTGGAGTTATTTCGCAGTGGAGGCTTGTATTTGTAGTAAAATCGGTCCTAAATAAGTTCGACGTACCAAACGTTAGGAACTTGATATAATAGGTACTACGCAGAGTAATCTTGTTGTGGTCGCTGATTACTTTCATATTCAACTAACTGTTGGCTACTGTTGTCCGACATCGACTGATCCTCGTTCCTCTTACTACTCCTACTTATATTAGGTGGGAGAGTCTAATAACTATAGAATAGGTGTGTTTCACCATAACATCCAGCTCCAAAACTTTCCTCCGTAGGAGTAAAACAGTTTTCTTTATTTTTTATTTTTTTACAGGAAATATGAATAAAAAACAAACAGCTCCCCCAAAAATTCATTTTGTTAGCAACATCGTAGCGTATGTCCAACGTTTTGGATCCACTTTTAAATGATCAGTTGCCTTTCTTTTCCTCCTGGATCGACGTACCTCAGGTAAAATCGTTGCTGGCTTTGTTAGATGAAACGTATCGAAAATCACCTACATAGGCGTTTCTTCCGCGGGATCGCTGTCAACCACGTCTGAAGAGCGTCGTCTAATCTGGTTAATGTGCGGTCTGCACGTGAATTTTTCGCCTTTCACCAAGTACATCATGTTGCCAAACCGCTTTTCTATTTTTCCAATCTCCCAGAATTATTTATTCTGTTTATAGACCTTAAAATATACTTTTTCATCAGGATTTTATTTTTTTTACTTGAATAAATTTTTCTCTATCTGGCTTTGTCTTTTTTGGTAGTAATTTGTCGAAGACAGATCTTATCCGACGTGCAAACATCACCTCGGCTGGCGATTGAGAGGCTGGTGTTCCGTTATTTGGGGTAATTCTGTATACCTGTAGAAACTTCTGTAGGTATTCATCTGCAGGTATTTCCCTAGCTTTCTTTAGAGCTCTTTTTAGGGTGTCCACAAATTTTTCAGCTAACCCGTTCGATCTTGGGTGATATGGAGCCGTTGTAACATGTTCGACGTTGTATTCCTTGAAGAAATCTTTAAATTGTTTCGACGTAAATTGACATCCGTTGTCTGTCACAATTGTGTCTACTACGCCAAACCTTGCGAATAATTCCAGCAAAAAAGTTTCTAGCACTTTGCATCGTCGGTTTTCTCATCCTCTGTATCTCAGGTCATTTCGAGAAACTATCCACTACTATGATGTAATATTATCCAATCAGTGGACCTGCGAAATCCACATGTAACCTAGACCATGGTAGGTCTGTTTTTGGCCAGATATTACATTTTATTGGAGGTGCCTTTGCAGCTAAAGCACAGCCTTTACATTTTGCCACTGCGTTCTCAATGTCCCTGTCCATATTCGGCCAATATACAAAACTTAGCATTAGGCTCTTCATCCTTGTGCTGCCCGGATGACCAGTATGAAAATCCTTTAGTATTTGCTTTTGCAGTCTGTATGGAATCACCACACGTTCTCTGTATAACAATACTGTATTGCAAAGCGAAAAAACATTTGTTGTGTACTGGCCCCTCTCGGCTAATTTTTCTTTTATTTTCAAGATATACTTGCCCCTGGTGGCTTCTTCTTTTATTTTTTCTAGAGTTACCGGAAGTTCCCGAACTGCATTACACACAGTAAATTTCAGCTCTTCTTCTGACTTCAGTGAGGCAATTACCGTGTTTTCTAATGGTTCGCTCATTTTAGGAATTAACCTGGACAGCCCATCAGCGTAGCCAAATTTATTCGATGATATGTATTCCATGCTGAAGTTATAATTTTGCAGTATTGTGCCTAATCTCTGTAGTCGCTTGGCAGTTTGCGTCGGGAAAACACTTTTTCGATCCAAAAATCGAAATTAGAGGCTTATGATCAGTTTGTAGCTTAAAATGTTGACCGTGGACAAAACGACGAAATTTAGCTACTGCAAATATTATTCCTAGCGCCTCTTTCTCTATCTGAGAGTAATTCTTCTCAGATGAAGTAATGCTCTAGAAGCACGAGCAATTGGTTTTACTTGACCATCTGTAATTTTGTGTAAGATGCATGCTCCTACTCCATACGCACTTGCGTCGCAAGCTACTATGATCTCTAAATCCGGGTTGTAATGAGTTAAAAGAATTCCGAGGTTAACACTTCCTTTATCTTTTCAAATGCTTTCTGGCATTCATTAGTTCATTTCCAGGGTTTTCCTTTCTTCAGTAGTTCATTTAATGGTGCACGCAGATCATACATTTTAGGGATGTATATTTGGTAATAATTAGCTAATCCCAAAAAACTTTGTAATGCGGTAATATCATTCGGAGCCGGCATGTCTTTTATAGCCGCTGCTCGCTCTGGGTCTGGCCTTCTACCATTCTTATCGATGATCTGCCCCAGATATTTTAATTTCTCCATAAAAACTCGCATTTGCTTTCCTTTAGTTCAAATTCAAAATCCTGTATTCTTGAAACTACTGCATTTACATGTTCCACGTGTTCTGCTATACTTGTACTTCTCATGCGGATGTCGTCCAGATACGCTACGGCAAAATCTAGACCACACAACATCGAATCCATTACTTGTTGGTAAATGGCGGGCACGACCTTAATCCCAAAAGGTAGTATGTTAAATTTATACAGACCCCGATGTGTGTTTATACACAAAAGTTTTGACATTTCCTTTTCTACCGGTATTTGCAGATATGCGTCGCTGATGTCTATCTTCGAAAATATTGTGCCTCCATTAAGCTTCGCAAATATTTCTTCCGCTGTTGGTAGAGGATAATTATAGTCTTTGAGTGCCGCGTTTAAACCCGTCGAGAAATCAGCACAAACACGAATTTCTTTAGACTTTTTTTTTCACGTATACCGTCGATGTTGCCCATTCACTATACTCAACTTTTTTAAGTACACCGGTTTTTTCTAATCTGTCCAATTCTTCATCTATCTGTTCAACTGAGGCAAACGGCACATTCCTTTTCTTTTTGAATACCCCCTGAGCGTTTTCTTTTAGCTGGAATTTTGCCTCCTTTCTTGGTACACGTTCCCAAACCTGGAGAAAAAAACAGTAGGAAATGTTTCCTTAAGTTTCTTTATTAATTTTTGGGCTTCGGTGTTTAAACTTTCTACCTTGTAACAGAAAGAATTCATCGGTAGATCCCATAATTGGAATTCTGTTATCCAATACATACCCAGTGAGTTCGTGGTATTTTCTATGACAAATAGTTTAGCTTTTCGCGTTTTTTTTTATTTAGCGTGAGGTTTTTAACAAATTCTCCAATAAATTGAATTTTTTTTCTCCCGTCACTGACCTCGCGATTTTCTTTGTCTTCATTAAAGTTGGTTTCCCCAACTTCTTCCACGTATGCAAATTTATGATTGATAGATAGATCCGAACCAGGGTCAAGTTGCATTTTTATATTTTTATTACTTATTTCGACGGTAACAAATTTTGTGTTTATTCCATCTTTTACCTCGTTGGAATTTAATTTTCTTATTTTATTGTCTTTATTTTTTACCTGCAATGCGTGCTTTTATGTCCCACTCTTTTACAGTTGAAATATTTTTTATTCCTAAAATCGCAATATCTGTACCAGTGTAGTTCACCGCAAGCAAAACATGGCTTCGGGAGTTTTTCTTTATTTTTCTCTGGTATTTCACTTTTTGCTTGATAATCCGCAATTTTAGAATTCTTTTTGGTAGACTGACTTTCTTCTTTGTAGCGTATTTTCCTTACATTCAAAACGCCAGACTGTCTATCTTTTTAAAATCTTTCTTTACGCTAACATATCTTGTACAGTCTTCTGCCAGTTTCTGTACCGTAATACTTGGATCGCTTTCCAATTTTGCCAGAACTAATTTTCTCAACTTTGCGTCTCTTTCCGATACCAGGTCCTGAACAAACACCAAGTATTTAAAATTGTCTGCGCTTAACTCTGCCAGCTTGAATTCTTCACAATGCTTATACACATTGTTTGCGTACGTTATATAGTCTTGTTCATCATCTTTCATTAGATTCAAACATTTCCACCTCTTGTGGAACAAAGATGTCTTTTTACTAAATAATTCACTTAATATATTTACCGCCTCGGTAAATGTCAACTCGCTATTTTTTCTCGATAAAATGTAGTTTACCAATTTGTTATGCTCAGCAGTTCCTAATTTGCTTAAAAGAAGCCTAACCTTCTTTCCTTCAGACCACGAGTGGCAGTCCTCGTTATACACGTCCGTATATTTTTTATAATACTCCGCAAAAGTTATTTCTTCATCTGGACTGTACGTGAATATTTCAATTGAATTCCATATTGTATTCTCTGGGAAAGAATCATTTTGTAGATTTTTCTCTTTCCTCTTCTCAGTTATTTCCAGAATTTTGTTTTGAAACTCCCTATGCATCTGTTCCATTTTTTGTTGGAATTGCATTTGTCTATTGAAAGGTTCCTCCTGTAGCTGCATCTGGAATGTTGTTTGTTGCTCTAATATTTTCGTCTGTTTTTCCGACTGGAACTTAAAGAATTCCTCCCGGTATAGAGTTTTGCATTCCTCCATCTTCGCAAAAAGTTTACACAATGTCAAATTACTGTAGAGGGGGGGGGGATGTCCTACGAATTTTCAATTCGTGACCTATTTGAGCAAACTACATTATCGGGAAAAATATTTCTTTTATCGACAGATTTTTTCGTCCCTAAGTTGACGTCTTGGCTTGCCACAAACTTTGCCAAGTTTTTTTTTTTAAGTGAGAATCCAAGACATGTGTGTTTAACCATAACAGAGTGTGAGTTCAATAACCAGATAAAGCAGTGGAGAACTTGGAGAGGGGAATTAACAGGAGATAACTGATAACTGATATCCATTAAACATGGCACGTGGAACTAGAACAGTCTACCCCAGTGAGCGAAATAAAGGGTTCAGTTCGACATTCCGACCACCTGAAGAAGGCCAGAGCGCACAACGGCCGAAACGTTGTAATAAACATGGCGACAAAGATGAGGACAATAGTCCGAATAATTTAAATAGTTTACATAATACCTCATCTCAGAAATATAGACAGAACCTGCAAGGGTTTATAAGATTGAGAATGATTCAATCAATAAAACACGGATAAAACTCATGTCGTGAGTAACTTGACCAAGTAAGTACTGATCACAATGTACTGATGTGGATTTTTAAACGGGTTCATATTTTGGTGCACTGGCATCAAATGAGTTATCCCAATGGTATTTGTTCAAGGGTGCTTAAATTTTAGAAAATAATGAAACAATATACATTCCTGTATTAGTATTGTATGAAAATCTGTTAAAAATAAATTTATGGCATGTTGTTGGGATTTTCCAGTTTCCTAATATAATCCAACAGCCAACTTCTTTCGTACGCTATGTCCTTTAAAGTCATGTGCAGTCATGTCACTCCCCAACTTCCTATATTTTGTTGCTATAAATAAATATTCCTTGTTTAAGACGTTTCATTGTTTTTCTTTTTATCATCTATTCACTCAAAGTTTTCAAGCTGGTTACTCGTTATTTCAATCTTTTTTAAGAGTATCGCGCCACCCCAATGTAAAGCCTCTTAGCAACGAGGGGTTAGTAAGAATGAAGGAATAAGAAAAAAAGAGACAGAATATTAAGAAACGGAAACAATAGAAGATTAATCAAGAAGAGAGTTCATAACGATTGACACTGCATTTAGATTTTTGGAGATCAAAGTTGGCTGGATGCATGAAGCCGGAAAGAATTATACAAACGAGAAGTGATTGCTACCATAGAAGTTACGGTTACATCTAGCAAATTCAACTGAGAATTAATGAGACCTTGCCGCCAATCTAGTACTGCACTTACACTCATAGATTCTAGGTACCATAGCGAAAAGCTCACCCGAACAATTATCTTGAAAGTATTTATAGAAAAGGTACAAGGAAGATACATTACGACGGTGGGAAAGTGACTGAAGCCGATACACCATGTCAGGATCAATAATATTGATGGTTTTTCTTTGGATTCTTTTGGCTACATATGGTCCGGTGCTCCTGATCGTAATATTCAAAGACTGGACAAATACTACTACTACTATGGCTCTTGATTCCTTGGAGAACATAGGACTGCAACAACACCTCTCCAACGGAAAACTTCCGGGCGATCCCCTTCAGCTCGGCCCATGTCGTGCCGGCTGCCTTCACCTCTGCGTCAACACTGCGCCAAGTCTGTTTCGCTTCCCTTGTGGATTCCAGCCAAGGGCCTGCTTAAAGACACTAGAAGCAGGCCGATCTATCCTCATTTCCGTGACATTATCGCCTTCCTTGGGCGAACCGATTAAAATAAAATACACGTTCGGAATACAATGATTTGTATGTGCGGGTAGTGAAAGGTTTAGCTACCGAGAAAAGGCAGATTTTTCCTCCATTCCCTTTCGCACCAATACCCCTGTTGGCTCACAAGCAAGGTTAAATAGCGGGGCAGACTGAACACACTGTCCTGTGTTAGCAACCAGTCTAGAGATAGTATTTCTAATGAATATGCTCCTTCCTCAGAGACATGGGCAAATACCAGGGATCTTTCGGCCCGGAAGAAAAAAAAAACACGCACGATGACTGAAACACTTTAACCCTTTCAGACCTGCGTTCCTGAAAATGTTTAACGCTACTGCTTGCGTTTCCGAATAAAAATTCGCAAATAATTGGTATGTAATGTTTCACCCTAGATATAAAAAATAGTTACAAGTGTTTACACACCGTTCAACCGGTGTCTTGGCCTTAAGTCATTTTTCTCTACCACTGTTCAACCGGTGGCTTAGCCTTGACTCATTTTTCTCTACCACCAGTAAAGCGGCGGTCAGGGCTCAAAGGGTTAACAGCGAAATCTGCCACAGGGAGGAGATAGTTTTTTTTTTTTAAATTAATAAAATACATTTTTCAGTATTCGTGCAACGTTTGAAAACCAATTAGTGTTTTAAAAAATTACTGTTTGTTGAGTAAAGATGCGTGAAATTTTCAGTGGAAAATATATTTCTCTGTCTATTACTGATATTATTATTTTTTTAAGCTTTTCACCCCAAGCATGGCTGGAAGCCACTAGCACGCAAGGGGTTACAGAAGGTTTGGAGGAAGAGCAGATAGGAGTGGTAAAGGAGAGGATGTGGAGATAGTTAGTGGATCGATCAAGGCAAGGGGGTTACAGAAGATTTGGAGCGAGAGCAGATAGGAATGAAAGGTGAAAGGATGTGGAGAAGGGAAGTGGATAGATCAAGGCAACTGGAGATGTCGATTGACGTTACACTTAAATAGTTGAAGATTGTATTTGTCAGGGAAACAGGAATAAGGAAGGGTGTTCCACAGGCGAGATGTCCGAGACATGAAGCTATTGGAGTAGAAGAAACGTCTACATCTAACAGTTTCAACAATGAAGGGGTGGGAACGGGATGCCAGCCTCGTAGGACGTTTAAATTCATGAGGCCTTGGAACCAGCGAAAGCAGCTCATCATATGCCACATTCACGACATTTCGCCGTTGTACGCTCCAAACAATCTATCCCAGTGAGAGAAATAATGGGTTGGTTCGAAATTCCAACCTATATCACCTGAAGTAGAACAACAGCCGAAACCTCTTGAATATGGCAATAAAGATGAGAAGGACATCCCGACCAGTTTAAATTGTGTAAATAGAAAAATATATTGTCGACTTTGTACCAGTATATAGCGTTCAAAACATATCGCCGGATACTTTTGCACACATGTAATAATTTGGGAACACAAGTTAATTATCTGGCTTTTTTTAATTCATATATCTTTTAAAATACGGACGGATTAAAGTAGATATTGTTTGATAAATTCGATTTTGTATTTTATCGTGAAGACCGTTAGTAAGCTATTATTAAATGCACCAATTATCGTCAATTTTTAATATAATAACAGGTATGCACATATAGATAAGAGAACTAAATGAAACGCTAAAACCAATTTAGGCAATTTTGATTTTCTCTTAGACAGCGTAATATCTACGGGGCGCCAATGCAATTAGATTCCTTATTGCTGCTAATGGATTTTCCCAAATTTCTATCCTATAATTACAGAGATCATTCAAGTCTGTTTGCTTAACACAGTAGATATTATTTTCATCCATTTACACGCTGCTGAGATCCAGCGATTGTGCCGATATCTGCAGCGTCTCGGTTTTTTATCGTTTTCAACATAGGAGTACTGTTATCCTTATAAAGATATCAACACGAATCTTAATCTCGGATACGAAAAAACTATTCTTTGTCTAACTCCGTACTTACAGATGAAAGGTTAAGACTTAATTATATGTGTTGTGAGTAGATTGCTGCACTTTTATCTAAAACGCTTCTAAATTCTTAATCTTTTGCTACAGTTGAGCTTGTTAATTCACCCCAAAATAGTAATTCACTCCAAAATAAAAAAAATTATATTTACTAAAATTCATACAACATTATCCCAGAGCGAGGCCGTTCAAAGCGCTCTGGTTGGGTTGACATTTGAGACCGCCCCAAATGTGGGTGACTCAGGTGCTCTATTTCTAAGTGTGGGGGTCGAAGTTCGCGCTCACCCTTAGATTTTTTTAATTGTAAAAATTTCCTTGTAAGTACCTGGGGTTGTCATCCCGACACAGGAAATATGAATAACTCCCTGCTTTTTAGCAATTTTCCATTCTGAGGTTTGCAGATGTTGCAATGAACGCTAAAGAATTCTTACTTCAAATTTATAATTTCAAAATACTGCCAAATTAAAAAAAAACAAACAAATCTTTAATTTATAATTTGTAATTTCTTGGGGCTAATTAATATTGGCAATAAACAACTTTACAATATATAAACAGAAAAGATCCCCAAAAAGAATACGATTAAAAATTCTTGAAATCTTTTACATCAAAAGATCGTTAATAAATTTGCCTTCAAATATAGTAGTGCAGTTGTTAAAATGCCTCGGAACTGTTACTTCATTTTAGCCACGTGAGGCTAAAATCAAATCCACGGTCATTGCATGTGAAACCACGCTTATTTCAAACAGAGTATCGTTAACATTACAAATAGAGACTAATATATATATATATATATATATATATATATATATATATATATATATATATATGTGTGTGTGTGTGTGTGTGTGTGTGTGTGTGTATATATGTATGTATATATATATATATATATATGTATGTATATATATATATATATATATGTATGTATATATATATATATATATATATGTATGTATATATATATATATATATATGTATGTATATATATATATATATATATGTATGTATATATATGTATATATATATGTATATATATATATATATATATATATATATATATATATATATATATATATATATATATATATATAAACATGGGTGAGTGCGTGTGTTTTTCTCTCTTTTGCCAGGAATATCGCAAGAATTTCAGACAAGATCATTGCCGAGATCTTCCTGACATAACGTCTTATTAACCAGTGCCTCTGGCTAGCATAATTTCAAATAATTCCAAGCTACCGTCCGGCTGAAGAGAAGTGAAGCAACGCCTGCAATTCACTTCGAGCAATTTGAGCGTTTATCTTGGCGCAGAAGCCTCGAGCCCCCCACCGTCACACGCGCACCCCATAACCCCACCCAATGACGCCTCAACCTTCTTTACGTTCGATTCCCATCTGCCGTAATTTCTCTCATATCCCTACCGCCACTTCGCACTTTTGGCCAGTACAGGTAACAGTGTTCGTCAACTATGAAATGTAATTAGAAATACGTACGCGTCGCTGGCTTCTGTTTGTATCAGGTGTAAGCCGACCTTCCGCGGAGGCAAAAGACGATTCGTTGTGAATAAATAGAATTTCACACTGCCGGCAAATTGGTAGTCAGCGCTAAGATTGGTTGAGGCCGGTTGCAGGGCGTGGAGACGTGGGGCAGCCAATAAATTATCTATCGATTTAGACTTTTGCCGAGCATTTTCTGAGCGTTATCGGCAGTTTTGAAGAATTCTGGGAATGATTAGAATTCTGTTCAAAGCGTTTAAATTATATTAACCTTGGTCTTATCTGTTCGATATTTTTCGCTTAAAAATGGGCGATTTACACATTACTCCGTCTTTCGAAATTACGCTTTTACGAAAGAACAAATATTGCGTCGGACATCAAACACATAATAGTAGATTATCCCCAATGACGTAAACAAAAGATCTAAAGTAATAGATTATACTAAAAGACGTAAAACGAAATATGTAAATGAAGAGGAATTTATTGTAAATGACGTAAAGCGAAAGTCTTAAATGAATAGTAGATTATCCTCAATGACGTAAAGCGAAAAACCTAAATAAATAGTTGATTCTCCTCGATGACGTAAAGCGAAAGGCCTAAATGAATAGAAGATTATCCTCAATGACGTGAAACGAAAGATTTAACTGAATGATAGATTAACCTAAACGTCTTAAATCCTCAATGACGTAAAGCGAAAAACCTAAATAAATAGTTGATTGTCCTCGATGACGTAAAGCGAAAGACCTAAATGAATAGAAGATTATCCTCAATGACGTAAAACGAAAGATTTAACTAAATGATAGATTAACCTAAACGTCTTAAATCGAAAGACTTAAATGAATAGTAGATTATCCTCAATGCCGTAAAACGAAAGATTTAAATGAATAGTAGATTATGCTCAATGACGTAAAGCGAAGACCAAAATGAATAGTAGATTATCCTCAATGACATAAAGTAAAAACATAAATAAATAGTAGATTATCCTCAATGACGTAAAACGAAAGACTTATATGAATTATCGATTATCCTCAATGACGTGAAAGGAAAGACCTAAATGAATAGTCGATTATACTAAATAGTCTAAAGCAAAAGATTTAAATTAATATATGTCGATGCTAAATGAAGATAAAAAGATAAACTTCGATTTACGTCATTTAAGAGAAACTTCTACGAATTTAGATCTTTCACTTAAATCGCAACCATGAACAAATCTAGTTCTTCGACATCGAAACAGGCAGGAGTCAATGTTTTTTGTTTTTTGTTGGTTTTGTATTATAGAACTGTGAGGCATTTCCCCCCTACGAAAGATCTTAACTAATAGATGTGTATCCCAAGTAATATAACGCGAAAAAGCAATTATAATTAATTTATATAGGGAAATTGTTTGCAGGTTTCCAGACCCTAGTTGAGAGTAATATATGTCCGTCGCCTAAAATGACAACGGACGAAATTCGTCTTGTTTGCGGCTGATGTGGATGACTTGGAACACAATAAAATGACTGACTGCTAAATTTAAACACATTTTCAAACATGAGTGGATTTTTAACTGTGTAGAACTGCTATGTCAGCCCCAAATTGAGCCACAAAAAAAACAGCCGCCCGACATTCTCTAAACTTTTCAGTTCAAACTCGTTTACGCGGTCTTGTGGGCGAAAACTCATTCTCCATTCGCACAGATGTAAAGTGGAGAGCCTATCGTTAGTCTATCACAGTTTCAATGGCAACTCTTCAGTTTAGCTCTAATGTTTAGTTCCACTAGTTGAAACATTTAAAGACAGGAAGATCCTCGCTATTTCTATGAAGTCAGATCGCGTTTCGCCCGTCTCTCAAATGTAAGAGGGAAGCTCCGTTTCAGACCGCTTTTTCCCAAGTACTACCACATTGTGTGATTGAATCTCATGCGAACATGTTCCTGAATACTGCAACCGTAGTCTCTTCAACGCATCGGCCAAGAATTACATATTTTCCTCAAAGTGTTAATTTCCTAGCATCTCATATTTCATTCATATCACATATTTAATTCACAATATTCGTTTTAAAATCACAATCAACCTTCAGTTTCTCTCTTCCTTTCTACTGGTTTAAATTTAATCTGAAGATATCCATTGCCCTGTCGAAAGGTAGAAATGGGACAAAAGCTCAGCAGTGAAGTGAAAACATAAAAAATAACATTGACTATCAGATGTCGCGAATTCACTCATGGAAATTAGTTGTAATATTTGTAAGAGTTTCATGTAAAATCAATTAAATTAATTAATAAGATCGTTCAAAAAGCTATAATCTTCATCCAGGAGTTGGAGAAACAAGACAATTTATCACTGTTTCAATATAGTTCCCGTTGACATGAATGCACTTGATCTAACGATTTTCGCATTGCAGTTCAGACCAGACAGTAGTTTCTTTGACAGGGTGCAGTTTTTTTTTTAGTCAAATGCTTGTGGTTTAAAAATTACCGTTCTGTCAGATCGTTACCTACAAGTGAAAAAGCAAAACAGTTTGTAGCAGTAAAACAGATTTTATTCTTGGGTGTAACCTACTGCTATAAGCAAGCGAAGTAGAGATGGGGCGTAGGTGATTGGGAGTTGCACAGTCTAGCGGCTGTCTTTCTAGTCCGTTCTCCCAGGCTCGCTTCGTCCTTCTAGTCGGCTTTTCACGGTATAATCAGTTTTACAGATAACAATTTTCTTTGTCTTGTCATCTTCGTCTAAGTAATTTATCTTTCTTTCTGTAACATTCTATCTGCCTGGGCTTCTATACTTTGAAGTTTACTTCACTTACTGATAACCATTGGTCGAAAATAAATGTTCCATATCCATTTTTTGCTGCAGGTTCAATTCTCTACAATTTAACAGGACCTCATCTGACTCATATTGGTAAACGATGCTTAAGCATTGTAATCACGTGATCTAATAAGGTGAAATTGTTGTCCTCCAAAACACCTCCACAGCATATATGATCTTATCATTGTTTCCAACATGGCAACGACGCAGGTAGGGTTTGAGTTTAGGAAATATGAAGAAGTTAGATGGACCGAAGTCTGCTGGGCAATGTAGATGGAGTCGTACTTACAAACCACAGTTGGCTACTTCAGGTACTACAAACTAAGCAGTGTGAAGGGGTGCGTTATCCCGGAGTTGGAGCACACCTGTCGTCAGCTTCCTTCTGTGTTTCGACTTGATTACTTCCTTCAGTTATCGTAATTCTGACGCATTAATAGTTTTCCCTTTTGCAAGAAGTCTATCCTGGTTACATCTTCAGAATCCTAAAAAAAGCAGAAGCCATCATCTTTCCAACAGATGCTGCCTGCTTGAACATCTTCGAGGTGGAAAACCTGAGTGTTTCCACTGTTTGCTTTGCATCTTTGATTCAGGTTTGTTGTGGTGAAGCCAGGTTTCAACATGAAGTACTAATCCGCAATAGAGATTCACATGTTCTGGCTAGAAGCGAGTTAGAAGTGTCCTAGAAATGTTAACCCTTATCAGCTTCTACTCTGGTGTCAGCGTTTTGGGACCCGCCATGCCTACAGCTTACTCATCCCTAAGATCTCAGTTAAAACAGTACGGAAAGAACCAAAACTAATATCTAATATGGACTAAGCTCTCTGCTTGACCGTAAGACATCTGTCATCCAAAATAGTTCGCGGATTTGTTCATCAGATGGTGTGGGTTTTTTGGACGATCTGACATAGGAACATATTCTTTGCAATCTCATAGTTGCTTTGGAAGGGACGCTCTCAGGAAATATACGTATCATATTCGCATAGATTTTCTTGAGTGACATGCCTTTCTTTTTTAGATAATTTATGACTACTCGGGCCTCTTTTTGTTCCATTTTTATATTTGTTGCACACTTTCTTTCTTTTTATGTGTCATGTCCTTTCAGGGAGTGGGCGATCATGGCTCTCCACCTCTTCCTATCCCTTGCAGCTCCCAATAAGTTCATTCCCTCTGCCACCTCCTCCATACCACGTTCTGTCATCCACATGCTTATGTCCGCCAGGTATGTCACGCGTTGTTCTCCTTTGTCTCTCTTTCCCTCTATTCAACCCATGAGTATCAGATTCTCCAGGGCCTCCTTCCTCATTCTCTGTCCCAGAAACTTCAGCTGCCTCTTCCTCATATTAAGTGTAAGTCTCCTACTTGTTTGCAACATCTCTAAGATCTCATCGTTGCTCACAGTGCTCGGTCAATGATATCCTTAGCATCCTTCTGTAGAACCACATCTCTATCGCCTCGAGTCTTCATCTTTGAGGAATTCGTCCAACATTCTCTGCCGTAAAGAAGGACAGATGTCAGGTAAAAGTTTCCGTATTCTTTACTTTGTTACCAAAGATATACTCCTGTCTCGCAGTACTCTGCGCAGCTTTCGGAATGTGTCCTTGGCTACCCCAATAAGTCTAGGTGTGTCGCACTTATCTTCCTCTGTCAAGACGCTTCCTTGGTATTTAAGCTTTTCCCCGTATGCTTGATTCTAGTGTTCCCGACCTTCAGATCGCATTTCGAGCTTATCCTCTTACTGACAACCATGCACTCCGTTTAGTCCTCACTCTCCGTTGCTACCTTCTGTGGGCGATTTCGCAATTTCTTTTCCTTGTCTGCGATCAGTAATGTATCATCTGTGTATCTTATGTTGTTAAGACTGTGGCCACCAATGCTAAATCCCGGTAGCCTCGCTGTATCGGTTGAGACAGGTCGGATGTGATGACGTATCCTTGCCTTACGCTCCTGTCTATTTTTGTATATTCACTGAACTCGTCCCATATGCGCATTTATGGTGTTTGCTGCTGGTATAGATTCTTGATTATTCTGATATCACTCCCGAATATATCGAGGTTGCTGAGCAGTTCCATCAGATCCTATCTGGCATACTTTGTCGAATGCCTTTGCGTAGTCTATAAAACATAGTACCTATGTCCTTTTGCATCTGTATCGCTCTTTCTGATAACATTCTGAGCATGAATATCGCACACACTACTCACCTGAATATAAATTAAGGCATAAATCTGAATTTGTTTTTCTCGCTTTATAAGAAGTGGCAAGTGCTAGTGTGTTGCCAGCAATAAAAACGCAGACGAACTTAGGCCTGTGTTTTACATAATACGCAAAGGCGTTCGACAAAGTGCGCCACAAAGATCTGCTAGAGCGACTTAGCAACCTTGACATATTCGCGAAAGACATCAGAATAATCAATAATCTCTACTGGCACTAAACCGCCTGTATACAAATAAAAAATGTGTTCAGTTGATGGTGTAAGATAAGGATGTGTCTTCACATTGGACATATTCAACTTACACCAAGAGAACTAGAAATCTTAACAGATTAATCAATGGCGGTCACAATCTTTACAATATAAGGTTACAGTACTGAGAGCATACACGAAAAGGAAATTGCAACTAGTTGTTCCGAAGCTAGCGAAGGAGAGCGAGAAGGGACTAAGCATAAACTTCAAGACAGAATGCATGGCCATCAAAAAAAAAAAAGAAGATGAGCCCAAAATGTAAATTACAGGTGGGGGATACGAAAATTAAGCAGCTACTGAAATTTAAATACCTAGAAAGTGTTCTAACAGAAGACGGAAAGTGCGGCACGAAGAAGTATTGGGATGGCCAAAGAAGCATTTCTAAAGCTAAGCAGAGTACTAAAGGACAAGGAAGTTTCGTTGGAAACAAAGAAAAGAGTACTGAACAGTGATGTGATATCTATCCTCTTATATTCCAGCCTATGTTGAACAATCTCCTCAGAGAAGAGACTCAAAGCAACAGAAATGTGGTTCTACAGAAGGATGCTGAGGATACCATGGAGCGAACATTTGAGCAACGACGATGAGTGAATGAAAAATAGGAGGAAACTTATACGTAATACCAGGAAGAAGCAGTTGAAATTTCTGGTACACGCAATGAGGAAGGAGGGCTTGGAAAATCTGATACTCACAGGACGGATAGAGAGAAAGAGAGACAGGGAAGAGCAACGTGTAACGTACTTAATGGGCTTGAACAAGTGGATGTCAGAGCAGGGTCTGGGAGAAATATCAAGACGAAACTTATCAAGATCTACAATGGACAGGTGGAGGTGAGGTGCCATGATTGTCTACGTCCAGAATAAATATTCAGCAATGGCTTTCCTTTCGATGAATAGAACATCTAGATGGACATTCGTAAATATTATTTTCTCCTCACGATGAAGACCATCCCTTTTATTCTGATAAACTTTCCGCTATAGTACCTAGCCATTATGAACTTAAGAGCAGTACGAGAATTTTGCCAGTGTCTCATTTTATAATTGAAATTGCTAGATGTAACCGTAATTTCTATGTTGACAATTTTTTTATCGCACTTCACGGTTGTGGAGCTCACTTCCGATTTCTTGCTTCCCAGACAACGTTGAGACTCAAAAATTTAAATGCATTGTCAATCGTCATTTCCTGTCATCTTAATTCTTGTTCTTTTCTTGTCATCCCTCCTTAAGAGTATATTTTCTCATATAATCTCTAAGCCCCAGTAATCACTTCTATCCTAGTGGCTTTATTGCCTTTCTCGGGATGAAATTATTAAGAAAAAATATTTTCTTATTTTCGGTATATATCTCCTTGATCGCATTTTCTTCAAGACTTCCTGAAATGATAGAATGAGCTTCTAACTGTTGTTAGAGCGTCTTTAGCATCAGATCCAATTGACAACGCAAGATACGACATGGCAATTCAACACTAAGACAATGAACTCAAAATTATAATAGGGACCCCAGAATACCAGATATCGAAGATTTCCAGGAAGAAAAGAAGTTGAATTAACAATCAAGATTTTTTTTTCTCTGTAAAATCAGATAAATTAATTAAACGCTTTCTTTTTTTTTTCCTTTCCGACAAGGAAGAGTACATCTTTTATTGGAAAATATTTGACTAAAATAAATGGAGATCAGGTTGTCTGTCTGATTTGGCCGACGAGAAAATAAATGATACGTTTTCTTGCCAATAAAGCAATTCCGTGTGGAAATCAGCCACTCGTAGATCAGTAAGAATAATGATTGAAATCCAAATCAGATCGATATGATTTTTTGTCATTAACACGTGCCAGGAAATTAAAGAAAAAAGAAAAAAAAAGAAAGGCTGATAACATGAAATGAGTGAAAAAATATATCTAGATGTAGACAGTGAAATCTGATATATTAAAAAAATGAATGCCAAATTATTTCTTCGTCGTTCTCTGTCTCGCTTAAAATGAATAACGATTTCGAGAAAATATCTCCAGATGCAGCGTCCAATATAGAATAATAATAAAGTTAATATTTATTCACAAAGAAAAGAAAAGAAAAAACACCGAAAATGACAAACGCGTGCGATTATCGGAAACGATCAAATCAATTTAGTATGTCATCTCCTTGGATAGAAAAAAAATCATCTTAGATACAGACGTTTTCAACAGGAACTTTTACAAATATATTAACTTTTAATAGAAAGATTTCACGACTATTTTAAAAACAGTAATTTGAACCTTGCTAACCAGAAGCTTTCCCTGTAGATAAATTGTATAACACGTCAAGTCAAATGACGTTTCCATGTAGGGTACAGGATCGATTCCTGTCGGAGGATGCATATTTTCTACGAAATTCCGACTGGTAAATATAATTAATACTGTTTATTATAAATAGAGCATTTACTTTAAATAATTGTATCTATAAAAATAACGAATAAACAGAAAATATATTAAAGTAATTATCGGACGTAGTCAATTTCATAACACACACACAAATATATATATATATATATATATGTAAAGTGATTTGTATCCAGAGAAATAAACATAAACAAAACGGACGCCATGTTCTGCCTTAGGTACCTTTCGATAAACACTTTATCAAAGGTATACGTTGGCAAATTGGAAAACAATTAAAATTACAAACTTTATGAAGTGATTCATTTAAAAACAAACAAACCAACACTTAATAATATTAACTTTGAACATGGACATAATATCTTGACCGTGTTTTGAAACAAAACAAAATGAATCACTTTATAAAACATACATATAACAAACTATTTCTATTTCTAATTCTAACAGTTGAAATATAATCCTTGAAAATGGCTAAATGTATAGCGAAAGCGCTCGGATAAAAAGAACATTCGGACAGTTTTTATATAATTTATCCTCTGAAAAGAAAAACTTTATTAGATCGCATGAGAAATTGTATAAAAAACTAAATCAAAGCACCTTGTCAGTCGTTTTTAATGAAATGTGCATATATACATACATATATACATACATATATATATATATATATATATATATATATATATATATATATATATATATATATATATATATACACACACATATATATATATATACACACACATAAATACACACACCTATATGTATAAGTGTGTGTATATATATATACATATATATATGTGTGCGTGTATATATCTCTCTCTCTCTCTCTCTCTATATATATATATATATATATATATATATATATATATGTATATATATATATTATATATATACACACACACATATATATATATACACACACATATATATATACAGTTGCGGCCAAAATGTTCAGAACGGCATTGTCTTCGTCAGAAAAGTAGGTATAAGTTTTTATCAAAGTTGTTTTATATTCTATAATTTTCACAGACAATAAATACAATATCAATTGTTATTGCCTGATATTCTAGTGTAATTTGAGAGGATAATACAAAATGTATGGATGATTTAGTGATTTACTGCAAAACCCATGTTATTGGTCCGAACGCCCAGAGCTTTTAAATCCTAAAAATAGTATCAAACACTTATGCTACCATGGTTTCAACCATTGAGGTTTCTTCAGCCGGCAGAGAACAATTGATTTGCTAACGATTTATTTGTTTATTTATGTACGCACAACCGGAAGTGCATACGAGGTGAAAGCGTAAGGCAAGAGCATGGAAATTGGATTGTAGGCGGAGGAGAACAAATGTATTTTCATCGTACAAACACAATATATACTTCTTAGTATGTTTACATCCCGACATGACTTCATATCTTTCATTTGATAGAGTTCTTTGGGGTCTGGATAAGTTATTATTGCTATTTTTGTCTTCCCGGAACAGTCTGCAGACATTAATATCATTACTGTAAGGCTTGGCTTTTCTCAGTATGCTGTAACTTAAATTAAGTCTTTTATTATTATTTTTCTTTATTTCCCATACATGGATTTCTAGCCTGGTTCAATTCCTATGCATTTCTATTTTGACCGATGATTAGTGGTTATGTCATCTCTTTTTGCAGCTGCTTTCAGTGCAACCCAAATACACCTTGCTCCGGCCATTTACATCCTTTACTTCCGCTTTGTTAACTCCTCCTTCCGTTTTACAAACTCCATCTAGCAGACATTTGCTTTTATCGCAACAGTTACGTTTAATATCAGTTACGTACAATAACAATTGAAATTACTGAGATTTTTTTTTTTTTCCTATTGTGGTTTTCAAATTGCTGGTATCGTAACTTAACATTACTTTATTTCTGTTAAAAAAAGTTGAGTAATTCATAACTTTTAGGAAAGTACTTTTTAAACAACTTGTAAAATATCTTCTCTATGACAGATTTCACCTTTAATATTTCTTTTCCTTCTTTCATTCCTCATTTGTTGGTTCACTTAAAGTTTGAATTTCAGAATAGTTTTTTGCCCCTACTCATTTAATGCTCTCTAGCACAAATTCTTTTTTTCTACAAAAATGATTTCATAAGAGGAATTTCTAGACGGCCTGCACTATATTCCTTTAGGGATGTGCTTGATTACACTCGTAGGGTGGTTGGATCCAGCATTCACATACCTGAAGTTTGTGTTGGGATTCATGCAAGGTGAGACGCTGTCATCATATAGATTTAATTCCACTTCCAAATACTGAACGACCTTTTTGTTCATATCCACCTCGCTTTCAAACTCGATGTTCATAGAGACTTTAAAAAGCAAATTTCTTATTTTGTGGTTCATGCTTCTGTCCTCTGACATTATCATCTTCCCGTAATCTCTATACAGACCGTCGTTGTCTGTGTGGACTATTTTTATTGATGTTATTTAAAATATACAGACCCATTAATTCCGACACCTCAGCAACGGCGGACGATTCTTGTGGAACATCAAAGGCGCTCTTCATTCATTTCTTAAGACATGTCTCGTCATTTTGGAATAACACAGATTTACGACAATGCCAAATTATCTTGTCTTATCAGGTGGTATATTAATAAATTCCCCTGCAAAATGCGAAGCCTCAAACAGCCCTTCCTCAGATATGGATAGAAAAATGTACTCGATATCATATTTTGTTTTACCTACAGGATGAACTTTCTCCCGTGAACAGTTTACCTAGAAATAAACAATGCAGTTATCAATAAGAAGAGTTGAAATTAATACATGCAAGGTTTCACAGGTCTAGCATCACTCCTTCATAGTCGGCCTACTAACTTTTCAGCCCGTCCTCTTATATGTGAGTGTCTCTATGTGTAGATCGACAGTAAAATAAGACTTATCAGATAGAAAGGTAGATTTTGTTCAATAACGATTTCTACTAGTATGTGTTTAAAATTATCAAATATAACATCAGTAACATCCAGGTTTAATATCGAAAATATGATAAAAAGAATCAGTAAAAACGAATGAAATTATTTTCCCAGATTTCCCTTATGGTTGAAATAATATATCCCAAATGTTATTGTAATATGTGCATTGCGCAGATCTGCGCGTGAATCTGTTGAATATAAACAATGAATGCAATATATTCTAAAATAAATATTGAGAAAACATGAAATATGAGTCATTGAAATATTCCTCATTGCTTGGATGTATAAATCTCTTTTTTTTTTTGAGTTGATATTGTAAGCAAAGCATCAGGAATTTTCGATGTCTTAGCCTTACATATTTTGTAAGAGAAAAGAAAATCTAATATTACAAAAGAAGAGATTGCAAAATAATTATTAATATGTGACCCATTTTAGGTAATTTTTATAGAGCCAATTATACCAATTGCTTCATGTTTCTCATTGCCCAACTACACACGTGTACCTGGCACCATTAAAAAAAAATCAGGCAGGTGGGCACAGACTCCGACAGCGGCAATTAAATAATTTTCTCTGGGTCCTTTTTTAATTAGCTGCGTACCATGCGGACATGATGCTACGAAAGAATACTGCACAGGAGTTCGCTTTAAAGATAACACTCTATCACGGCACCAATATACCAGTTTCTCAGCGATCTCTTGAGAAATTACCATCGTACTATGTGTATCCGTAACAATGAAGGAATATCTGGCAGGTGGGCGAATTAAAGATCACACTCTTGCTGGAACAATATACCAATTTTCCCCGCTCTCTCTTTTAAAACTAAATTCATATTATGTGAACTTGGCATGATGAAGGATCAGGGACGTCTGTTCATTAAACGACTAATTTTTCTCTTCCTATTTTCTCTGCTTAAGTTTTTTTTTATTTTGAAATATGGTAACTTATAGACAGAGCCTTGCATATATTTTGTTTCGTTGCAAGGACGATTTCTTTATTCAAACAGGAGTGACAGAATTATTTGTAAATAATTTCCTTGACCTGGAGTCGGTCAGAATAGCGCAGTTTGTTTTAGTTAATTTCATGAAGACTTGATTGTTTTGTTGTTGTTGTTGTTGTTGTTTTTACTTTGTGTTTCATGCGACTAGTATAGATATATGTGGTTATGTGGCCGAGTGGTTAGAACGTTCGCATTCTGACCATGGGACCCGGACTCGGGAGACTTCCTGGTGTTATCGAAGGGGTCTATCCCAGAGTTCGGCGCCTTTGGAAAACCATACCACGGGCCTTGTGAGTGAAATTGGGTAGACGGAACCCTTGAGCCGTCGATAGATGTTCTGAGGGCTTGATCAAATTGCTGGTCACGTTAGATAACACGCTCTTTCCCAGAAACTCTAACTAAGGTCTGCTCAGCATAGTTGCAGTATACACCACAGGTGGGCTCTGTGGGTGTTGAAAAAACGCAAATATGCCTGAGCAAGCGTCTGCAATAGGGATTGGCTAGCCGCTCTAGAAGACGGGTATCCTCGAATACGAGTGGCCAGCTATATATATATATATATAAATATATATATATATATATATATATATATATATATATATATATATATATATATATATATATATATATATATATAGACCCATGAAAGACCTGAAATTTCCCACGTCAGACATATTGGCTACTGTTAAAGATTTTATGGCCATGAATAACAAAGATCAGGAAATAATAAAAAAAAACGTATATATTTCGTGTGAACATATCTGATTTAACCAGACATTTCCTCCACTTCAGGTTTTACGACCGTATCACTTCGAAACACCGATTCTAATATAATTACCAAAGTTAAACAACGGCACGCCTGGTTAGTACTTGGATGGGTGACAGCTTCGAAATACTAGGTGCTGTAAACTTGAATGTGCGTGTGGTGTAATGGATAACGGCGCCGAATTGTAAATCGAAGAGCGGAGTTCCAGTTCCTGTTTGGTTTGTTATATTCCCTTACGTTCATATACCTTTGGTAAAAAGTTATAAATCCACCTTCTCCCCGTCCAGTAGTAGGTTAATCAGTAGGACTTGAATCAGTAAATCATTAATTTTTCTAACAATGGTTAAAATCTAAGCACGACAATTGCAGAAAGTGTCTCTCAATCTCTTGATAAAAACGGCGAAGCTCGGGCTCTAGTATTGTACATCTCGAAAGCCTTTGACAGGGTTTGGCATACAGGTCATCTCCACAAGCTGAAAAGATACGGACACATTTTTTAACTGATCCAGTCTTTCCTATCAAATTGTGAAATGAACGGCCACATGTTTCGATCCTTTCATACTAACTTTGGTGTTCCCCAGGTTCACTGAGTTGTACGAAACAATTTTTCTCTCCAGAATCTATCAATAAATCTACCATTCGGCCATGTTTAGAATATTGCAACCACTTAAGGTCCGGTACGCCTGCTATTTACCTTGAGCTCCTTTATAATCTACGTAATTTTACGTAAATCTACGTAATTTTACGTAAATCTACGTAATTTTACGTAAATCTACGTAATTTTGTCCTATGAAGTCACAGGAAAACATGTTCCACTTTGTCATACAGTTTCCCAACAAGTATATATGGATATGCGTACGTGTGTGAGTGGGTTTAATTTAAAGAAAGAGAAAGAGTGAGCGAGCGAAGGAGCGAGAGAGAGAGAGAGAGAGAGAAAGAGAGAGAGAGATTTACATGAATCATTCATACAAAAAACAGAATAGTGAAGCCAATGATATAAATGGCGAGAATACATGGTAGAGACATAAAACGCACTTCTTGCGCTATGTAGAATAAACATATTGTTCACGAACACACACACACACAGGTGTGCGTGCACAAACACACGTATATATATATGTATATATATATATATATATATATATATATATATATATATATATATAATTATATATATATATATATTTATATTTATATATATATATATATATATATATATATATATATATTACATGAATCATTCATACAAAAAACAGAATAGTGAAGCCAATGATATAAATATATATATATATATATATATATATATATATATATATATATATATATATATATACGCTATAGTTCAAATGTTTGAGGATACCACTTGTACTTTTTAAAATTTTCCCAAAAGTAGTTGTTTTATACTTTAAATAAGAGAAAATTATTATACATCGTTAAAAAGTGAGATTTTTTTTATTAGAAATTGTATTTTGCCAACAAGAAAAAGATAATTTTATGATTAAATTTTAATCTCGTCAAAATATTCTCCTTTATCCTTGAGTACTGCAGCACAAAGTTTAACATTCGTTGCTAAATCTTCTCAAAGTAAATGTGTGAAAATTAGTTGCATTCTTTTTTCTAATGAGCACTATCTCATTGATTTTATTTTCACTCTTACCTCAATTTCATACTATGCTAATTCTGGAGGTGGTTTCAAACTTTTGAATGTAGTGTATATAATAAAATCTTGACTTATTCCCCCTGAGAATATTTAAGCCTCCAAAATTTGCTCAGCAGGAGAAAACGTTATTTTTTAAAAAAAATATATAGTTATATATAATATTATTCTTAAAAGATGATAAGTATATGAAGGAAAATCATTTAAATGTGTTTTTCTTTTTAAGTGGGATATCATCTTTTTGTAGTGAACGATCCCTGCTACGGTTGTCATCTGTTAAAAGTTTGCATCTTCTTAAATCTTTACAAGTGCCTCCAATCGCCTATAACGATTTTACCATTGTGACATCGAATGCTAAAGACTCGTGCAAAAAAATACATTAATTATCGGTTGTAAACTTTGATAATCATAACACTGATGTATATCATAGAATTATTTACCCGCTGCTCCACGCAGGAAGATGTGGCACAAGGCCGAGTTATAAAGTGGAGTATCCGAGCTCGGGCAAAAATTCCATATAGACCACGTAAAAACGGAGTCAGATCCCGAGACGAGACTCTGCCCTTCGGTAGTGCCTCGTCTGGGGGGATACCCTCTAACATGCGCAAGGTAAGTATGCGGTATTTACTTTGTTCCCCCTACTAGGACGAGATGTGACACAAGGTCTATTTTGGGTGGAGACCCGAGCGCGTGTGCCTGGGACAGGAAGAAAAATTCCCATCAGTCCCCGCAACCGTCGGTTGCGCTGGCCTCGGTGCGAGCACCGATTCCTCCCTCTGGTGCAATGGGAGGGTGCGACCTCGGGCAGCTGTTCCCCAAGGCTGGGCACCTATTCACTATACTTTTTCCTCAGTTGCGCCTCTGTCCTTTGACATAGAATCCCCTGAGTGCATTCCACCCAAAGACAGACGTGCAACTGAGAGATGATAAGTAAACGCGAACTTATTCAAAAAGAGTAAGTTACACGCTAATTTGTATGCTGATGTATATCATATATACAAAAAATAAAATCAATGAAGAACTTCTTATTTATGTCAGCGGCAAAGAGCGCAGGTTACTGCGTTTGAGACAAATAGTAAATATTATGGAAATGATATATCTTCACTAACAAATAGAAGAATAACATCCATAGGCATTGGACGAACACCCATACATCCTGGGTAGACGATAAACTACATCCGACAAAAAGACCTTTGATCGGAAGGTTTTGAGGTGCGTGGAACCACCTCTTAATTGCTGTTGTTCCCAATGTCTACTCTGACCCTGAGTGGTTACGCCTGTTAGAGTCCAAGCTATGGTCAAATAGTGAACCTCTAAATTGGTGTCAAAGCACTATGAAAATTTAAAAGTATATTTTTATAGTAAAAATACCAGCAATACATTTTCATCGTAAATATTTATCAGCAATACATTTCTGTAAATAAAGTTAGTAATGTTCACAAGGAAATTAAATTTTGACGTTAAAGAGTTGATATGCCGCTAAGCAAACAAACAAATGGACAGACATAATACGCACATCGAACAGCAACATTAAAAGAACTCTCAGTAAGAGTCCATTGTTTGTAGTAAAAAAAAAATCACTGATGTACTTCGAAAACCTAGCCCACTTTCATAAGTTTAAAAACCGAACGGAGGTTTCGAAAGGACTAATAAGAGACCTTTACAAAGTTGCTGATGATGAAAAGTCATACTGATTTACATTGTAACTTCAAATCGAAAAAAAAAATTAATTGATTTTGAAATTGGGTATTATTGCATATTTTAATTCCACGAACGATTGTTTAAAAGTCATCGAGGCTATAACGGTTAAATTTAAAATAATGATACTGGGGCGCGTTCACGCATGTTTAAGAAAATCACTATTATGAAATAGACAAAGTCCGACAATTATTTTAAGACATTTTTATGTTTATACATTCTTTTTATAGATACAAATATTTAAGTAAATGCTCTGTTTTATAATAAACAATATTAACAACATTCACCGGCCTGAATGTCCGAGAAATTTTCATAGAAAATATTCGGCCTCTCGACAGGAATCGAACCTGTATCCTATACAGAACAGCCATTTAGCCTGACGTGCCTTCACCGATCGAGCCACGGAGGATCGTTCGATTAGCAAGGTCAATTTTACTGTTTTTAAACTTCAATCTTCCATGAATCTCTCTACTAAAAGATTTATTGGTGGTCATTTTGCTGTAACATCTATTGATGGTCATTTAGGTATAAAGATGTATCGTTGGTAATTTTGCAATAAAAATATATTGTTAGTAATGCAATTACAAAAGTCTATCGTTAGTAATTTCTTCTACAGTATATATTGCTGGTAATTTTACTATAAAATATATTGCTGGAATTTTTTGCTGGAAATTTTTTTATATTAAAATCTATTGTTGGTAATTTTACAATAAAAATCTATTGTTGATAATGTAATTATAAAAAATCTATTGCGGGTAATTTCACTTCAAAAATGTATTGCTTTTAATATTACTATAACATGTATTGTTTGTATTTTTGATGGGAATTTTTTCATATGAAAATATATTGCTGGTGACTTTACTATAAAAATTTATTGTTGGTAATGTAATTATAAAAATCTATTGCTGGCAATTCTTTATAAAATATATTGCTGGTATATTTTGCTGGAAAATGTTTGATATGAAAATATATTGTTGCTAAAATTACTATAAAACCTATTGTTGATAATTTAATTATGAAAATCTATTGCTGGCAATTCTTTATAAAATATATTGCTGGTATATTTTGCTGGAAATTTTTTGATATGAAAATGTATTGTTGCTAAATTTACTATAAAACCTATTGTTGATAATTTAATGATAAAAAAATCTATTGCTGGCAATTCTTTATAAAATATATTGCTGGTATATTGTGCTGGAAATGTTTTGATATGAAAATGTATTGTTGCTAAAATTACTATAAAACCTATTGTTGATAATTTAATTATAAAAATCTATTGCTGGCAATTCTTTATAAAATATAATGCTGGTATATTTTGCTGGAAATGTTTTGATATGAAAATGTATTGTTGCTAAAATTACTATAAAACCTATTGTTGATAATTTAATTATAAAAATCTATTGCTGGCAATTCTTTATAAACTATATTGCTGGTATATTGTGCTGGAAATGTTTTGATATGAAAATGTATTGTTGCTAAAATTACTATAAAACCTATTGTTGATAATTTAATTATAAAAATCTATTGCTGGCAATTCTTTATAAAATATATTGCTGGTATATTTTGCTGGAAATGTTTTGATATGAAAATGTATTGTTGCTAAAATTACTATAAAACCTATTGTTGATAATTTAATTATAAAAATCTATTGCTGGCTATTCTTTATAAAATATATTGCTGGTATATTTTGCTGGACATTTTTTGATATGAAAATTTATTGTTGCTAAAATTACTATAAAACCTATTGTTGATAATTTAATTATAAACATATATTGCTAGTTATTTTATCATATTATAAACTATATATTGCTGGATTTTTTTTTATATGAAAATGTATAACTGGTAATTTAATTATAAAAATCTATTGTTGGTAATTTAATTATAAAAATCTATTGTTGGTATTTATTACAGTAAAAATATAATTTTATACTTTCCCAAAGTTTTATATTTGATTCGGGTTCACTATTTGTCCACAGCTGGAATCCTACCAGGTCCAGCCAACCCGGGTCAGAATGAACTTCGGAACAACAGCAATTCAGAGGTCTTTGTATGCTCCTCAAAACTGCCAATCTACTGATCAGAAGCGTTGCTGGCGGAGGTAAATTATATTTAGAGAAATCAGATAAGCTATAAATAGCAAACCCATTACCAGATTAGGAAATTACTTGACACATTGCAATGCAAAACGGACATAACTCTCTATTTACTCTATAACTCACTTAACTTTCAGAAGCGTTTTAGCGCTCACGTACTGACGCAGATTTTCTCGCTCCATTTGTAAGTAATTTAACTTTCCGATAACACAACAATTTGTTTCTGACAATAATGAATACTATAATATTTATTTTATAATAAACAATACCCTGATGATGACTTGGATATGTCAAAAGTACTTGTAAATAAAATAAATATGTAGAAACACGGTGTTTTTATCTCGCCCTTCAATAATATCAAAGATTTGTCCGTGTGTATGAAAGGATCTTATCGAAAATAATTAGACAGAACATGTCTAAACTATGCAATGAAACATGTCTTAATATATATATATATATATATATATATATATATATATATATATATATATATATATATATATATATATATATATATATATATATATATACCCAAGTATAGTATTGGCGTATACGGAATAAATTCCAATAACCAAAAAAATACTATTCTTAAAAGAGTGCTCAATACAGAGTAGACCAAATATAATTATATATGGCTATTTTTGTAGTGATTTTATAACATATTTATTTTATAATTTTCGAATAAATAATTATATATATATATATATATATGTGTGTGTGTTTATTTAGACATTATATCTTAATTTAAGAATGTTTCATTAAATTATATAGACATTTATTTATTTTTATAATAACCCTATTCTAGTTCTCTAATTATCTTCTAGATGTTAAGTTGAAATTCATCAAGTAAAGGGCCGTAGTTTTAGTTAACCCCAAGTACTTTCGATCTCCTCCGAGTACATCTTCAGTCCATCGAGGTAGATTGCTCAGTCCCATGATTTTTCTGCATACCTCAGTTTTATTTATTTCCTTTAGTAACACAATACTTCAAGTTTTTTGTTCACCTCGGCTGTGCCCAGGTATTGAACTCACAACTTCTGGGGTCAAGTCACTGGATTTCTTCAACCAACGCTTTTATCCACTGGGCCATCAGTATATGAACTTTTGGAACTTATAAACCTAATGTATCCATAACATGTCACGTAGAACTAGAGCAATTTACTTCAGTGTACTAAATAAAGGGTTCGATTCAAATTTCCAACGTATATTACCTGAAGAAGGTTGGAGCGTACGACTGCCGAAACGTCGTGAAGAAGACAATAAAGATGAGGACAATTGTCCGAAAAATGTAATTGTTATAAATAATTAGAATACCACATCTCAGAAATATAGACATATAGTGAAGACATTAAGTGAAACTTCTTCCTTACCAATGAAATACGGAGGGAATGATGATGGTTCGTGCCTGTGTATACGACATGGCGAGTCTTAACTCTGCACATTTGAGGTGGTGGGACTAAGAAATATAGCTCGTTTGAACATGTGCTATATTGGTAAGATTGATGGAAATATGAGCTTATAAGGATACATTCGATATTCATTAACTGAGAAGACAACGCTGCTGTCGATTTAATTCTACACAATCTTTGTATTAAAACAATTTTACAAGAAATAGTCTTCTCAAGTCCACTGACTAATATCGTTCTTTCCATTAATAATGGGAGCTTTTATTAAAAATCGAATTTTCTCTAAGCAAGGCAGGAAAGCCACTAAGACACAAAGGGGGTTACTGGATGCGAAAGGATTAGAAACCAGAAAAAATACATAAAGAAGCGAGAACAATAGAAGAATAATCGGGAGACAGTATATAACGACTTACATTCCATTTAATTTTTTAAAAATAAAAGTTGGCCGCAAAGAATCGAGTTCTACAAGCGAGAAGCGCGGTGAAAATTGTTAGCATAGAACTGACGGATATATCTTGCCAATTCAACTGTAAATAGATGAGACCTAATTGCCAATCTAGTACTGCGTTTAAATTCATAAAGTTCAGGTACAATGCCAAGTACCGCAGCGAAGATTGATATTTATTTGTAATATTTGCAAAATGTTTCACAAGGCCAAAATGGGGAATGGGGAAAATTACGGTCTTCATCTGTCTTAACTTTGAACATAGCTAGCCATAAACACAGACAACAATATCCCTTACACCAAAACAACGCATTCTTACTTACCATTCTTACTACATCCACCATAATACCTCATTGTCTCTATGAAAATCCTAAGTAGTCCCCATATCTACAATCCATTGTCTGTTGGGGGAGGGGAATAAAACATCAATTTAAAAACTAGCCCCAATGAGTATTTAGAAATGAAAACAAAACTATTTACAAGGAACCAAATAGAATAATGTTAGTAATAACTACCTCCACATGCGCACACAATTACTATGAAAGTGTAGTGGACCGTGTGTGTGTTTTACGTGTTGTTGTATTAGAAACACGTGTGTAACTCCTGGTAGAATATTATAAGATCCAACTACAAGAAAAATGGCGGACTCAAATTAAGTCCAACTGAAGATAAAGAAGACAAACAAACAAGACCGCCATATATATGTCAACAAATGTATGTTTTAAAAAAACAATTTTACAATGGACATAGACAATAATGTGTGTGTGTGTGTGTGTGTGTGTGTGTGTGTGTGTGTGTAAACGTTTGTGTCTGTTCTTTGGTGGATGTTCGTATTACGTGTATGTGCGTTTAATGTTCACGGCGACTTCCACAAATGGGAAAACGCGGATCTTCTAAGAGAGCTTACACTGTAGTCGCTGAAATGAAGAAAGGAAAAAGAGAACGAGGCGAGAAGTCGCCTAGTATTTATAGTGTAGGGAGAGCGACCCCTAGTGACAATTAGGGAATTAAGGAGTAGGTAATTCCAACAAAAGTATTTATGGGAAAAGGACAGGGAAACAATTTTACGGTGGTGGGAAAGTGACCGAAGCCCAGATGCCAGTTATGGACCAAAATATTACTGATTCTCCTTTGTATTTTATCCAGAATATCTAAATAAATAGCAGGAAACCGGACCTTATATAGAAACTGCATTCTAAGCAAGGGCGAATGGTTAATTTATAGATATATAAGATATTTCTAGAGAGAAAAATTGTTTTCCGTGGTAACAGAGTTTCGAGGGGCTGGTAATTATTAGTCAGTGGGAAGGATTTGTAGCGTGCAAAATATTTCATCAGACACAAGACCGACTAACTGCACATGTGTTTGTATTCATAAAAAGCAAGTATTATATATAAACATACATATATATATATATATATATATATATACATATATATATATATATATATATATATATATATATATATATATATATATATTAAACATAATATCCCTCTTTAAAAAAGCTCTTACTTCGAAAGTCACAATCATATTGATCGTACAATAATATTATACAGTTAAACTGTAAGTTTGAAATGCAGTCAGTGTCACGCCGTGGAATTACTGAAACCAGCTTGTATATACTGCCAAAAGATCTTACATATCACATTGTTTGGCGGTGAGCAGAAAGGCGGCAAATGAGCCAAGCAGCCTCCCGTAACTGCTTTATCTGTCAATGAAGTGTCAGCTAAAATTTTAAACACATCAACAACTTCGTCAGTAGCCAGTCGTATGGAAAATATAAGTTTGGTAACGGAATATTTTGGTCTGACGCCATATTAAATAAGTATATCACCGACAGTCCCAGTCATCGCTGTCTTCATCGTCATGTCTTGAATCTCTCTCCTATTTACAACAAAGTAGAGAGACGCAAGACAAATAATTTTTCTAGGGGAAATATTGTACCAGTCCATCCAGAACAATATTGCTTTCTCTGCTCTCATTTCGTCTCCACATTAAGGCATATTAATCTCCAGCTCACTGGCAAAGTGGAAGCAAAAATATATTTAAATTAACCACAATATATCCAGTTAGCTGCTAAGGGACAATCATTGCTTAAACTAAGTTCATTTCATCCTCCACAATCTATAGAACTAATGACTACGTCCTACACAACATCTAGAATTAATCACCACTTTCTAGACAATTTATAGAATTAATAACAATATTTTACACAATTGCCAGAATCACCACTCTCTAGACAATTTCTAGAATTAATAACCACTTCCTACTTAATTTATAGAATAAATCACCACTTTTTTCACACCTTGAATTAATCACTATTTTATAGATAATTTTTAGAACTAGGCACTTAAGGTAGCTGCCGCGGAGAGCTCTTGATTAGGCCTTCGGCTAGTTCAGGAGGTTGAGACTCCCTAAGTCTTTGCTCTCTCGACTGTCATTTGATCTGGGTTTTCATTCGCACGTGTCTTTCTTTTCCTCGCTACAGCCCTGGGACTTTTGATCGCATTATGATCCTCTGTTGGCGTAGATTTCTTTTACTGCTGCTGTATGCGATAGGCAACAATAAACTACAGAAGAACTCAAAATTGATCGCTGCATTTAAGTGTTGCGTTAATATTTAAGCATATATTTTATATATTGAACGGTAATTCTTATAACGCCTCTCAATTTAAATACAATTTGATGTACGTATGTCCTTACTTTCCGTATAACACAATTATTTCGCTGGATTTTGCAATTAATTTCAATTATTCTCAGTTTTTCAAGTTAAAAAATTGTTAATGTAATAAAAAATTCTTCGTAAAATTCCACGGAAAAATATCGTTGAAATCAATCGCAGTAATGGAAACACAGGAATCCAAAATTTCAGGATTGTGGGTTCGGATCCTGCCCCGTTTTTTTTTTAATTTGCTCACGAAGTCGGCCTGCTTCCAAAATCGTACGATATGTTGGGCTACGGCCTCTAGGAGTAGTGTTGAAAAAGTGTGACACACTGACATTCACATGTATTTATATAGATTAATTACAATTCTAGACAATTTCCAGAAATAATCATCACTTTTTACACAATTTCTAGAAAGAAATGCTAGAATTAATAACAACTTCTTACACAATTTCTAGAATTAATCACCACTTGCGCCACAATAACAAGAATTAATCTGTGAAAATGGAAGGAAACAGCGTAAATAAATAACAGAGATCTCTCGACAGCTCCACTAGAACTATGAAAAAATTGATTATACAGAATATTGGAGCAAAATCCGACACTTGACAAAAAGAAAAGGGAATAGGCAATAAAAACAAAAGTTGTATATGCAGAGAACCGACAGCTTATTTAGTAACAGAGTTACATACTACATTATTTTTCAATGTAACCACCACAGGCATCTACGACCATCTCTAGGCACACGCGTAATGAGTCAGACGCTTTCGCGACAACGTCCTTGTCCATAGCGGTAAACGCCACCACAATGGCAACCGTATTGTAGGCGTGCTTGTTGGTCTTGGCCTCGATCACACCCCAAAAGAATAATGAAGAGGTGGCAGTCGGGTGAGGAGGGCGACCACAAGTCCAGCGACCTGTGGTGAGGAACATTGTTGAGCAGCCACTCCTGGGTCGTCTTGGCCTTGTGTGCAGGAGCGTAGTCCTGCTGGAAGAAATAGGGGCGTCCGGCGACGATCTCGTCCATCAAGGGCTTCACCACGCTCCTAAGCACGTCCTGGTAGATCTCAGCGGTGACTCTCAGGCTCATTTGAAAGAAGAACGGAGGCATGACGCCCCCCCCCACTGGAGATGACGCCAAGGACCATAACGGAGGAGGGAAACTTCGTATGCTTCACGACGGGAACCTCCTCGATGTCTTTTAAGATCCACCTGTCGTTCTGCATGTTGCTCGTCTTGTTATGGATGAAATTCTTTTCATCAGAGAAGAACCTCAGCATCCCGCCGGACCCGTGCTTGATCTCGTTCAGCAAAGCCGCCGCCTTGACCTTCCTCGACTCCTTGGAGGCATTCGTGATGAGCATCCGGTGAGACCTGCGGTAGGAGGAGTAACCAATGTCCTTCTTGATCGTTCGGCAGATCGTCGACTTGTGGCAGCCCATCGCAGCCGCGATCTTGGTATAATTCTGGCTTCCATCATTGTCGACTGTGTCGTTGACTGCAGCGATGAACTCGTCGGTCCTAACGGCCGAAGAACGAACGTTGTGGGCAGTAAACTCGTACTTGTTCTCACACGCCTTCCACTTCCTCAAAATGTCCATGACATTGGTCCTCTTAAACCCAAACCAGGCCATCACTTCCGCGGGCTTCTTCCCGACTCAAAAGAAAATCTACTACCGTTCCCCTGCGCTCATATTCCACCCTGGAAAAGGGTAGAGTGAAAAACGTTAATTAGTTGTCAAACCGCCAGGTTTTTTTATTGCCTATTCCCTTTTCTTTTTGTCAAGTGTCGGATATTACTGCAACAACCTGTAGTTATTTTTCAATTAAATGTCAAAGTCGAACGAAACAGGCGAAATAAATTACAAGATAACTAATCTACTGCTAAAAGACAATTCTTGTATTCACTGTCTTCATGAGAAACTACGAATTTTTATTATCCGTTTAGCAAGACACCTAAAGAGAAAAACAAAAACATGTTGACGTGTGTTTTTATATAGTTTCCTTGTAAATTACATAAGTAAACGTTTATCAGTGTCTCAACCATGTCGCTGTTTGGTAATTTATGTGGGATTATGGTCGGTGAATTGGATTCATTACGCATTAACATTATGTTATATATTCACATGGTGCTCTATACTTTTGTCCTTGTACATGTCAAGGTAGGGAGTGAAAAAACTGAATGGAAATATGGCTCAACCATAGATTTGTAAATTGAAAAGAAAATCCTACACTCATTGTTTTTTTCCCCAGTAACATGTGTCTAACATTGCAAGTATAAAGGAAATGAGAAAGAAGCCACGGACTATTTCATAGCATCAAATTAGAAAGATTAAAGTAGAATGTCTTGTAAATGAAAAATGTACACAGAACGGAAATGAAAGGCAACTTCATTTAAATGCAACATCACTCGCCATCTTCCACCTTCTTGAATCCTGTTCATCTTTTCGCTCTTTCTCCAATTCTCCCTATATTCAATCTCTTCTCTCTCTTTCACTCTTCCTAACCCGCTGCGTACTAGTGGCATTCCCACCTTGGTTGGGGTGGAATCATTAAAAAATAATCGACGAGAACAAGAGTCACTATGTGTGACACGCTGAACGTAATGGGATTGACGTACGGAAACATTAAAGGAACAAACAAAAAAACAACAACACTAACGACTAAACAGAGGAAAACAAGTTTGTAAAGCGTTAGAGGGACTATTTATGGAGTATGCATGATTGAAGGAGGGTAATAATTTACGATGAATCACAAATCTGAATTGGCCAAGCTAATGATATTGGAATTTTTTTTTTTCTGGAGCCGTTTCATTGAAACGTATAAAGATGACAGCCCGAAGAGAACAGGTAAATTTACACACAAATTTATGATATAGGGTTGCATAACTGATAAAGATAGAGAATGCGACCACAGCTATTATTTTACCCATAAATTCATGGTTGAACATATGACTTTTGGCTACTTTTCTCATTCAATCAGTAGAAAATAGGTTTGTTGCTAACGAAGCCATTTGATTCGGGATGAAATTGCATCTATCCACAAAGGATGAGGAGTGAAAACTTTTTTTTCAAGAAAGTCGCATTAACTAAGTGAGCCAGCAACTAACAATTCGGAAAAAATCCGAAAATCTGTATTGGAATTTTTTTTTTTAAATGGCCAAGGGAAAGCAGCATCCCGAAGAGTTGATCTCTTAACGAACATTCGAGAAAGTCGGAACAGATATGATTGAAAATGTTGTTTTTATTCATTAGTGAATTTTAGGCCTCAATGAATTAAGTCAATCATAATTAGATAAAGTGGGAACAACGAACTGTGTTTGTGGAGGATTTATTGACAATCCAGTGACTTTACATCGATTTCATCGAAAAATATCCTATCAGTTAGAAATTTGACATTATATCTATATCAGGTATATTTATGGTCCAAGCTATGGGCAAATAGAGAATCCCCAAACTGGTATTAAAACATTATGAAAACCTAAAAATATATATTTTTATAGTAAAAATATTAGCCAAACATTTTCATAGTAAAAATCTTACGAGTAATAAACATTTTCATAGAAAAAATAGCAGTAATGCATATGCTGCATATATATATATATATATATATATATATATATATATATATATATATATATATATATACAAATATGTATATATATATATGGATATATATATATATGTATATATATATGTATATATATATAAATATGTATATATATATGTATATATATATATATATATATATAATATCATACATTTACTTATTTAAAAATATAGTTCCATCGCTACACAGGAATTACCATGTTTCAAAAACAGAAGCTAAAAACTTTAAATTCAATAATAGAATTAAATTTAACTAAAGTCCATAGTTCTGTTTCATTTTAAAGAAAATTTTGGAATAACTTATTTTAAATTTTACTGAGTTTTTATAAGCACGTACATTCATAATATTAGTTTCTATGGATATGGGGAAAACCAATCATTTTAACAAGGGACGGTAGGGTATTCTTTTTTACTGAAAACTATTGTATATTAGTTACTTTCGAAAAGAGGTAAAGTCAAGGTAGGGTAGCGGTGCCTTTTTCAAACGAATGATTACATCCGTTCAACGCATGTCGTCTGGTCTTTTTCAACTACAGAAATTTTTCTGAAAAGTTATGAGACATAGAGAAAAAGAAAGAATAAAAATTCTCGCATTTTTAATGTTTGCGTTATTTGTTATTCATTTGTTAAACAGACTTCGGGTGCATTTGAAATCAAATAAGCAGGCAGACAATCACCAAGCATAAATTATCCCTACCACTACTACTACTACTATTACTACTACTGCACACACACACAGACACACAATCGTTTATGCGTTATCATCTGAATAACGAATAGACAAAGTATAATTATATAATTATATATACGGACGCTGCTTGGCACGCCAGATGCACGCGATGTCTACTTAACCAATAAAAAAAAAACAAGCAACACAAAAGTTAAAAATTCCCAAAACTTTTCCCTTCCTTATTCACCATATCACCTTCTCTGATGAAGTTTAATAAAAGCGAAACATGCTAGATTTATAAGCGTTTCTTATTTGTTCATTGTACTATCATCCTTTCGGATTCATGTCCGTGTTTGTTCTGTATTTTATCCCAGTTGCTACATACATTCATACATACATACATACATACATCTTCGGTAAAAGAAATCGCGTTCTCTCAGTTACTGTGTATTTACTTAAAAATAAATACGGCTAAATTCACCTTCATCTCTGCCGCTCGCCAACGGCTTAGGGTTAGAATCTTTGACTGAAACCAATTAAGTCGTGTTTTGATTCTAGCTATAGGCAACCGGACATCTTGCCACAATGAGGAGCTGTGATACAGCGAAACAGTGTTTCTGTGGATGACACGATATATATATATATATATATATATATATATATATGTGTGTGTAGGTAACTACACTCGTCTCGGAAAACCTTCGCTTTCTTGATTTGCCAATGAACATATCGATATCGAAGGAAAAAATGATTTAAAAAAGAAAGAGCTATGAACATGAACGTCTGTCGAAAATCATCGTACAACATACAGGTCCAAAGGCCAAAGAAGAAAAAACGATATGAGTAATGAACTAACTAAAACAGTGCTCAATACATAAGTAGTGCAAACCTAGTCAAGCCTAGAGCCAGACAAACCTACCAAGTTTTCAGTTAAGCGGATGGTCAGGGAAAGCTTGCGATCCGCTTAGGTGAAACCTTGATAGGTTTGTCTGGCTGTCTAGGTTTGACTATATATATATATATATATATATATATATATATATATATATATATATATATATATATAGTCAAACCTAGGCACTGTCTCTCTAGGTTTGACTATATATATATATATATATATATATATATATATATATAGTCAAACCAAGAGAGCCAGACAAACATATATATATATATATATATATATATATATATATATATATATATATATATATATATATATATACGAGGGTCATCCAATAAATAAGGTGATTTTTTCGGTATAAGGACTTCTAATACAGATAGAAGCTTACTTTTGTTGTTCAACGTAGTCTCGCAGCACTGTCACACACTTTTCCCATCTCTGCACAAGCTTCCGTATTCCCTCAGCGTAAAAATCTTTGGACTGATGTCTCAGCCAGTCGCTCACAACACTTTTGACTTCATCGTCACTTTTAAACTTAGTGCCTCTCGTGAACGCTTTCAAGGGACCAGACAGGTGAAAGTCTGAAGGGGCATTGTCTGGGCTGTAAGAGGATGAGGGAGCAGTTCTCATCCCAGCTCGTTGATGGTCTGCACTGTTTGGGCTGCTGTGTGAGGCCTTGCGTTGTCATGATGCAAGATGACACCTTCTGACTGATGACACCTGCGTTTGTCCCAACACATGAGCTCAAATCCTTGCAATGTCATCCACTGTCACCCTTCTGTCAGTCTGAATGAGGTCATTGACTGATTCGATCACCTCAGGAGACCTCACTTCTGTAGGCCTCGCAGGCCTGTCTCCATCCCCAACACTGCTCCGTCGTTCTTTAAACAATTTAGCCCACTTGTAGACATTTTTGGGTTGAAACATGTGGCACCATACACAGTTGACATTCTCCTATGAATTTCAACTGGTTTGCACCCTTCAGCAACCAAAAACTTGATAACTGACGGCTGTTCAATCCTGGAGCATGCTTCTTGGTCGGCCATCTTTGTTAAGCGCCAAAACTCTCAAAGTTTTTTTTTTAATCTGCAAAAGAAATTAAATCCATGTGAAAAAGAAGTAAAACAAAATAAAAATAAAAGAGAGTAAGCTTCTATCTGTATTAGAAGTCATGATACCGAAAAATCCAGCTTATTTAAGGAATGACCCTCGTATATATATATATATATATATATATATATATATATATATATATATATATATATATATATATATATATATATATGTGTGTGTGTGTATGATAACAGGAAACCCTTATCAATCTAATATGTTTCAATTTTGTTAAAGTTTTTATCAGAGAATGAGATATGGAGAAAACACGAAAGACATTCTGATACTTTTGCTTTTGTGTTGTTTGATTTTCACTGATTAATCCTGTTCCACTTGCAGTCGACTTTTTAAACAAAAGTTAATATGATTGATAGAGTTCCGAATTAAAGAATCTAATGTTAGCAAATGAACATGAGAAAAGCAAACAAGCATAATGTATACTTGACATACACACACAGACAAATACTTTCGAATATACATTATCATTTGAATACCACATAGGCTAGAATTGTTATACTTTTACATAGCATACGTTAAGTTTTGGATCTTTGAATAGACGCGTCGTCTCTCCTTAAATTTGGAAGGTCATATATTATGTTATTAAACTAGGGATTGATAGTGGAATGGTTACCCTTTGCCTTCTCTACGGCGACTTTATTGCGACACCAACTTTATTTAGCTTGCCGTTGTCTTACCAAGAGTTCTTTCATATTTTGATGACAGTTCTTTGAATTGAGAGGAAAGTCCGTTCCGAACGTTTCGTTTCTTTGAAATTGGCTCAATGGCGATATGTATTTTGTTTGTTATTAATTTTGATTCCTTTTCTCTAGCACCCCTCCTGCCACTCCAAAGAGGTAAAAAAAAAAGGATATAAATATTTTTTCCACAATTAAAAAATAAAAATAAAAATAAAATATACAGATAATTGTGTAATTAACACCGTTTGGAACGCATCCAAAAAATGTGTATTTATTTAATCAGGAAACACGTAGTGCTTATCAAAGTCTTTAAAATAATTCGCGATCTAATATCCAATTGAGCTGAATAATTAAGTCATTATCTGTCGTCTTTTCAAGAATTTCTTTATTTCTTTGCCAAAATCGACTTTATTTTCTATTTTGTTTTCTCGATCTGAGCCGTATATTGACTTAATCTTTTGATGGGCTGTTAGTAGCTGAGCGTGTTCCAATAGCAAATCGGTTCTTCTTTCCTTGGCATTCGGCAGGTAGTGAGTGACAGCTGCGAGAATGCTTGATCACGATAGTTCCATTAACCATGTGTCTCCAGCAATACGCTCACCGTTACTGATTCTTGCACCTTTTTTGACTTTTCAAAACGCACTTGTCATGTGAGTTTACCGAAATGACTGCGTCGCTGTAATATGTGACGCCGAATAGAGTTCAACAGAGCATGAGCAAAATCGCTAAAGGAACAGGAAAAGATGTTTGAACCGGAAAGGTTATGCAGTGACATCTAAAATAAGGAGAGTCTCTTCTGAGATCATTGATATAGATTGACCATTAATACGGAGTAGTTACTACATCCGACAGCAAGATCTCTGATCGGAAAATTTGTAGGTTTTCAGGACTGTGGAACCACATCTTAATTGCTGTTGTTTCTAAGTCTGCCCTGAACAAGGGTGATAGCACCATTTAGGGTCCAAGCTATAGGCAAATAAAAAATCTACCCAAACAAAAACAACACACTATGACAGCATAAAAATACATTTTTATACTAAAAATATTAGTATCATATTTTTATATATTAAGATTACCAACAATACAAGATCCTGGGTATGACGATAAACTATATCCGGCAGCAAGGCCTCTAATCGGAAGGTTTTAATGAGCGGGGAACTACTCTTAATTACTGTTGTTCCCAGGTTCACTCTGACCCGGGGTGGTAGCACCCTATTTGGGTCCCTGCTATGGGGAAACAGTTAACCCCCAAACTGAGGTCAAAACACTATGAAAGTATAAAAATAGATTTTTATATTAAAAATCCAACAATAGATTAATATATATATATATATATATATATATATATATATATATATATATATATATATATATATATATATACATACATATATATATATATATATATATATATATATATATATACATACATACATATATTTAGTTGTGTCACAAGACCTGAAACTCTGATGGACTCAGTGAGCATCTAAGTGACTACTCATTCGTAAAGGATCTAGAGAGACAAGTTTGCTAATCAGTACACCACGTCGTAAATATATATATATTATCCCTCACCGCGTGCACGACTCAGAGTTTCGTGGGCAACACAGTCTTCTGACGCTGACAGTTACACAATTTGAATTATAATATATCTGGTGATCACAATGTTGGCGTAGTTATATATTTTGCTCGGAGTACAGTTTTCTATAATTTTAAAATTATATTTTGCAATTACAATAAGAGGGAATTTTATATAAGTTAAAAAAATGAAATTAACAAATTGAAAAATAATTAAAAATTATTCATTTAAAAAAAAAATAATTAAAAGGGTATTAATTGTTCTTATTTAAAAAGAAAGAAAAATGAATTTATATATTTATAATCAAAATAAACTGTAATTTACATGAAAAATAAACCGCAATTTACATAAAAAAAATCAATATCAACGTATTTAAGCAGATATATAATACAGGCCTATATGTAACCATCAATTCATTTCTCTTTTTTAATAAGTTAGAGCCATTTATATGTTATAACCTAACCAATTTTTCAAAATAAGTACATTTATTTCCTTACCGTTATGAGCTTTAGCTCTAGATATAATATCCCAGGTGATTGATGATGAAATACCATCATTCTTTACCTGCCAGAAACATTTGGAGAGAACAGTGCTGTTTTTGTGTTGTTGTTAATTACTTGGGGTCATTCGATAATGGTAAAAACGACATTTCCAATGATCTTTTGTTGAACCAAAATAAAATTGAACATAATTACCCGAATCGCTCAGTCTACAATATTCTCGGTCATAGATTGAACGTTTAAGGGACAGATCATCTTTTTTGCAGTTGCATTTATTTTTAGAATTATACGTTATCTTTTTTGGAAATATGTTTGTTTAATATAATGTTATTATGATGGGAGGTAAATGTGTCTGTGTTGTTAACGCAGCTATAGCTGATCTTAATATTATTTTAGTTAAAATCTTTGTTCGTGAATGATTAAAGTGTTTATGAATTAAATTTAGGAAACATTCTTCCGATGTTAGTTGGGATATTACGGTTTGAAGGTTGATTAAACCATATAATGTGGCGATTACAGTGTTTCTACTTATTTTCTTTGTTTCTAAATACTTTAAATTTACTTTATGATTGCTTAATTCTAAAGCATTTATATACTTAATTTTAGACTTATCGAATATTTCATTAATGTCGGAGTTGGTGGATAATCTAAATGGATCTGATATATATAAATTATCCAGGGGTTTTGATTCTTTACTGACGTATCTATGGTTATATAGATCTTTTGTATAGGGTTTATAATAACCATTATTCAAGTCTGATGTTAAATCGGGATAGTTAATCATTTTAGCATTGGTGCCATATTTAGTTCGTGATGACTGCGTCGGGCATGAAACTCATAGTCGTGCTAGCGGTGAGGGATTATATATATATATATATATATATATATATATATATATATATATATATATATATATATATGTGTGTGTGTGTGTGTGTGTGTAAAGAAATATACTCTTAAGTTGTGGTATATTTATGAGTTAAAGTGATCAATATCAGAGATAGAGCGTGTGTAAATATAAAAGTGAACATTGAAGTCAACACTTAGAGACGACAGGCTGTTTCATGCTAGACGCCATCGTCATGCCACGAGTGTCGTTTTTAAATAAGCGATATAAACAAATAAATAAATATATAAGACCAAAAATAAAAATAAAAAATAAAAATGTAAATAATTGAAAACAAGCAAAATAATTTAACCCAAATAAATAAATGAATGAAAGACTTCCGGCAAAATAACCGCCAAAATAGACTAGCGACAATGCAACCCTGACCCCTACATATAAATAGCTAAGAGAAAAAATACACACTCCTGGATTGACGATTGCGTCTAGCATGAAAAAGCCTGGCGTCTCTAAGTGCTGACTTCAATGTTCACTCTCATTTATATATATATATATATATATATATATATATATATAAATATTAGTAACAACCACTGGGTTTAACTGAGGCACATCCCCATATGGTGGGTGGTTAACAATTTGAATCGGGGGTGGTCCTTTTGTGTTAGATTTTAACTATCTATATTGATTGTACGCTGGTTTTTTTTACAGACATTAAATATTTGCCTTTGATTTTTGCGCAAAGTATAAAAAATGATTTATTTTATTATCCACCTTCAAGTTTGTAATGTTTTCCAGGCAATTTAGACTTAAAACCGACACTGAAGAATTATCTATCAAACAAAAAAATTTCATCGATGAAAACTGTGGAAACGCATAAACAACAATCTATTACACACACACACACACATATACATGCAAACACAAATTTTGAGAATTATATATATATATATATATATATATATATATATATATATTATGAAGTGGACAATTATTTTAAGACATTTTTTTATGTTTATATATTCTTTTTATAGTTACAAATATTTAAGTAAATGCTCTGTTTATAATAAAGCAGATATGAATGTACGTGAAAGAATCGTGGAAGATTGTAGTTTAAAGACAGTAAAATCGACCTTGCTAACCCATCGCTCCTCTGTGGTCAAATCAGTTAAAGGCATGTCAGGTTATATGACGGTTCTGTCATAGGATACAGGTTCGCTTCCTGTCGCAGGACGAATATTTTCTATGAAAGTTTCTCGGACATTCAGGCCGGTAAATGCTGTTTAATACTGTTTATCATAAACAGAGTATCTACTTAAATATTTGTATCTATAAAAAGAATGTATAAACATAAAAATGTCTTTATATATATGGTGCAATGGATAAATTGTCGTAAAAATAAAATAACACTGACATCACATTTTATCAGATTTACCAAAATACATTAAAATACTAAAGAACAAATTTACTCAATAAAATCGCCATTGTCTTTAACAACGGCGTCCAGAAGACATCGGGATCTCTCGCAACTCTTTTAGACGGTCTCTTTGATTAAGTTAGTGAATGATGCCTTAATCCTTACCATCCGTTCATTTTAGGTGTTACAAGGAGTTTTGTTGGTCTTTCCCTCACATAATAATCAAAGGGGGTTTCAGTCTGGGGAGTTAGGTTTCGAGATGTCGGGGATGATGTGGTCGCAGAGATTGTCTGACAGTCATGACAGGGTTGACTTGCTTTTTTAACATGGTGCAGAATCCTGTGGCCAAACATAGGGTATTCCAGCAGCCACCCAAGGCAGCCCTACCACATTCAAGGTAGGCGTCCGCGGTGAGATAGAGGTCCAAACTTACAAATTCAGGAGTTTGTTTCTCATCAGAACGATCAGAGTGAGTTTTTCGAGCTGCCGTACCTTCGTAATCACGATTAGACTTGTCTAATGACTTCCGTATCCCCCGAGTGACACGCAAAGACTCTGAAATGTTCGTCTTGGAGCTTCTGGCGCGAATGCCAAGTAGTACAGGATGCAGATTCCAAATACCTGATGCATTGACTTGCAACATCGTGTTTTCTGTTTGGCTTGTTATACTGTGCAGTCGATAAAATCAAAAAATAAAATCATTCATTAAAAATATAAAAAAGGAAACAACAATTTACCTTTCGCATCATATATATATATATATATATATATATATATATATATTTCATGCTAGATGCAATCGTCAGTCCACGAGTGCTGTTATTTTTCGCGGCTATTTATATATACGGGTCAGTGGTGCATTGTGGGTAGACTATTTTGGCGGATATTTTACCGGAAGTCGTTTATTTGTTTATTTATTTATTTGTGTCAAATTATTATGCTTGTTTTTATTTAATTTTATTTTTATTTTTTATCTTATATATATATACATATTTTTGGATCGGTGTTTATATATATATATATATATATATATATATATATATATATATATATATATATATGTACACACGCACACACATACACACATATATATATATATATATATATATATATATATATATATATATAAAATAAGGATCTTGAATGTATTTTCAATATATTTCTCCTCTTCGAGTAAATATTATGGGCTACAAATTCTGAATGCACTTAAACAGAATCCAATCATCATTCCCGAATTATATTTTTTTGTAATTATCCGAATAGAAGTTTATTTATAGAATTTGCATTCGAAACTCTTCAATGGCCTAACTATTTCATTTTCAATGCGAAACAAAAACCTCTTAATATATAAATATATAAACCAAAATCTCTCACTCGCACTACAAATACACCAACTCACACACACACACACACACACACACACACACACACACACACACACACACACACACACACACATATATATATATATATATATATATATATATATATATATATATATATATATATATATGTATACATAGCGCGGGAGAGGATTCTGTTTTACTTTATAAAAAAAAAGTACTCCGATTTTATCTCTTTTATACCATTTGTAAACACTATCGATATCTGCTAAGAATTCCCTGATATTAAGAAGATAGTGTAGCTCTATAAACCACATTACGGTGTTGGGATAAACGCTTAGAATTCGAATGATCAGGCAATATGTTAAGTAAATGGAATAAATGCTGTGTGTCTGGCTTTCAAAAGAGATTAAGTGTAAATTTGATAGAGTGATACCAACCAAGAAGCCAATCCTTAGCACTGACCTTTGGGCAGCTTCTTAAAATCTACATGTTTGCAAACATATATCGATAAAGAAGGGCCACAAATTCAATAATGCTGCACAGCACGACGAATTCAACTATTTATTTACGCTTTTATATACGTTAGATTATAAGTACCTTTCAAAGATTTCCTGTGCGTTTATCGCTTCTCTCAACTCAGCTTTCTTCCTGTTTCTCGCTGTTCGCATTTCGGATACAAATCTATACACAAGAAACGTAAATATCAAATAACAAAGAATGTTACGAGCGAAATACACGTAGTTTATAAAATCCTTGTGCAATTTTAGATATTTACCAGCAGCATGGCCCGGCGTTACCCGTGCTTGATTCAAAAATCGTACGACTCATACAGCAATCGCTATCACTTGACTTAAAATATTTTTACCCTTTCTTGCCTATAAAGGAGTTCCCTTTGCCGTGCTAATGTTGCTACATGTCTTACTTATTGCCTATCTAACACTGCGAATTTTTTCTAAGCTCTATACTAAACATTAAATCTGTTACGAACAAAGAACTAAACAAAATGAACAGAAAACGATCAGCTTTAAAAAAGGACTCGTAACTGGAAAAACCAAATGAAAAAAGAATGTTAACAACAAATACTTTTTCACACCCAACCCAATTCTGCGGAATCAGAATAAACGTTGACTTTAAGCAAGCGAATGAGCCAATTGGATTAAAGTGCCATGCAGATTTAAATTTTTCCCACTTGTGACGAATGCAGCTATCGATTTTTTTTTTGCAAGCTAGCATGCTAGTTACCATTCGTGTCAGTCAGCTGTTGGCTCTCACAGTGGCCAATAGAATCTTCCTGCCTATTCGTGGCAGCCAGCTATAGGCTCTCATTCTGGCCAGTAGAAAATGGCAGTAAACTACATGAAAACTGCCGTAGAAGCATGAAAAAATCGATTATTTCCACTATCGATGGGAGTTGGGAAATGCAAAGTCGGTCTCGGCGTCACCACTAACTTCGTGCATGTGCATGTAAATTTTGGTGCAAATTCGTCGAAAATTGAGACCGTGCATTCGTCACACACACACACACACACACACACACACACACACACACACACACACACACACACACACACACATCCTGCCTTTTATAGATAGAGATGTTTTTGTCACAATTCCATGCAATTAATCATTACCAAAAATGAATCCATTCTATTAATTCACCCCAAATAATGTAAAGTAATTCATCCCAAAAAATTGTTGATGTAAATCAAAGTTTTTTATTTTTTTATTAAATTTTTGGTACTCTTTTCAAATTATAAATTAAAGTTTTTGTTACCAATAATCAAGAGTGCTCTCTACTTGTTTCGTTATTCTCCTGTTTGTAAGAGCTATTCCTGTTTACTGGGACTATAAAACGACACTATTCGCGAACCTTGTATTCTCAGTTGAAAAAATCTTTCTTAAAGGTTATACCTGCGTAATTTTGTGATTAGAGATTGTTTGTTTTTTATTATATTTTCGGCACCCATTTGAAATTATAAATTTTAAATCGAAAAAGGGCACTCCTTTAAAGGCATGGAAGTGCAAAAATATTTTAAGTCAATGATAGTGATAGCTGTATGAGTCGTACGATTTTTTAAATTAAATTGGAGCAGATACATGTAAATTGTGTTGCAAATCCGTCGAAAATTGCGGCCGTGCATTCGTTACACACACACATCCTGTCTTATATATATATATATATATATATATATATATATATATATATATATATATATATATATATATATATATATATATATAGGGAAACAGTGCTCATTAACTCAAATGTACTTTTTTTATACAGAGGTCCAGCGGACGCAGGAATAAATACTGCGTGTTGACTGACAGTTTCACGCCTCAGTGCCATTTTCCAACCAAATCTGAATGATTGCATTGAGGCGTAAAACTGCCTGGCCACATGCTACCTTGATTCCTAAATCCACACACACACACACACACACACACATACACACAAATACATACATAAATACATATATCTGTTGTTATAGTTACATTAAAAATCCAAATTCAAAACGATAGACGCTTCTGTCCAAGCCTTTTTTTCTTGTTAATGTAAATTACCTTTTTTTTACTGTTTTTAAATCTGTTTTTTTTTTTTGTATCTATAACAACAGAGATATTTCGATGTCATTTTTCACGAAATCTATGATTTTACCGATTGTCATTTTATATATATATATATATATATATATATATATATATATATATATATATATATATATATATATATATATATATATATATATATGTTTAAATAATTTAAACGTATGTGTCTATTTATTTTAGATTTAATCCTTTCAAGTTTACGAATTAATTTATTTGTGCCTGCAGAAAATTGATCAAGAAATATTTCAAAATTTTCTTTCAAAAGTTTTTTTATTTTCACAAATATGTTCAATCATATGAGAGATCATTTTCAGGAGTTGAATATCTATGGATGTATTATGCGTTAACACGATAAATTTAAAATATAATTTTACCTCTATGCCGGGGAGTTAATTTATTTGATTTAAAATAAAAAAAATAAAATATTTTTAATTGTAATATTTTAATGTAGTATTTTTTTTATATAACACATTGCCGTTACAAATATTTTAAGAACTTTGCTGCTTTACTCGAGGTTGAATTTCTTTATTTTAGGCCGCAATTCTCTGATATAAAGCTCTTCCAGAATTGTAAGTTTTTGCATACCATTATCTTGGTGCGTCACTGATGTATTTTCGACTGATATCTGTCTAAACAGTGAATCTGAACATGAGTTTTCCTTTAAATTTTGGGAAACAAAAAGTTATTTGAAAGAAAATTTTAGAATTTTTCTTTAGCAATTTTATACAGTCACCAAGAATATATTCGTGAACTTGAAAGGATAAAAACTAAAATAAATATATATAATACACCTACATTATTTAACCAAGCATGATTTAATGAAAATACGCTGCTTAAATATACATACATACATACACACACACACAAACACACACACAGACACACACAAATATATATATATATATATATATATATATATATATATATATATATATATATATATATATATATATATGTATGTATGTGTAAATGATAGATTGGATCATATTACTTGCCAATCATTTTAATCGTGTCCATGTTTCCCATAAATCCCAAGCGCCACATTTCGGACGAACTGCATTTCTTGGAAGAGATGCTGTCTCAACATCTCTGCAGACTTGTCTGTATCACTTCTGCTGGTAATAGTTTCCTGCCTTTGCGAAAATTTATATCAAACATTAAGATGCCCTGTCAGTTTGTCAAAGAGCGTGAGTCTGCAGTAACGTAGACACTGGCATCAAAGTGACTTGAAAATATATAGATATAATACAATATCCCCGTAAGAATGAATTAGGGGAAGAGGACTGAAGTTGGGACGTGTATGGATGAGAGTTGACGAGCATACCCAGAAAAGAAACTAAATGTCATATATGCTGCATCATTTTATCAACTAATGCAATAATTATCTAATCCCAGATTTGTATTCCTTAATATCATCTTAAAGCAAAAAAGGCCTATAAAATCGTACAAGCCAAATACAAGTGGGTTTCTATTCCAATTTACTATAAATACTATTAATAATAACAAGGCAGATGCAGAATATAGGATAGAAGAGAAATAAGAGGAAAGAAATATTAATCCAAATTGAATAATAATTGACAAAGCTTCATCGAAGAAATTTGAATCCTATTAATACTACTAGTAATAAAGCATATTTAAGTAAGCAGGGCAGACGAGAAATAAAGAATAAGCCTCCAATAAAAAGCAAGAGAAATAAGATGAAAGAAATACTAGTCCAAAATGAATAATAATTGACTATGCTTCATCTAAGAAATTTGAATCCTATTAATACTACTAGTAATAAAGCATATTTAAGTAAGCAGGGCAGATGAGAAATAAAGAATAAGCCTCCAATAAAAAGCAAGAGAAATAAGATGAAAGAAATACTAGTCCAAAATGAATAATAATTGACTATGCTTCATCTAAGAAATTTGAATCCTATTAATACTACTAGTAATAAAGCATATTTAAGTAAGCAGGGCAGATGAGAAATAAAGAATAAACATCCAGTAAAAAGCAAGAGAAATCAGTGGAATGAAATACTAGTCCAAAATGAATAATAATTGATAATGCTTCATCTAAGAAATTTGAATCCTATTAATACTACTAGTAATAAGGCATATTTTAGTAAGCAGGGCAGATGAGAAATAAAGAATAAACCCCCAATAAAAAGCAAGAGAAATAAGATGAAAGAAATACTAGTCGAAAATGAATAATAATCGACAATGCTTCATCTAAGAAATTTGAATCTTATTAATACTACTAGTAATAAAGCATATTTAAGTAAGCAGGGCAGATGAGAAATAAAGAATAAGCCTCCAATAAAAAGCAAGAGAAATAAGATGAAAGAAATACTAGTCCAAAATGAATAATAATTGACAATGCTTCATCTAAGAAATTTGAATCCTATTAATACTACTAGTAATAAAGCATATTTAAGTAAGCAGGGCAGATCAGAAATAAAGAATAAGTCCACCAATAAAAAGCGAAAGAAATAAGATGAAAGAAATACTAGTCCAAAATGAATAATAATTGACAATGCTTCATGTAAGAAATTTGAATCCTATTAATACTACTAGTAATAAAGCATATTTAAGTAAGCAGGGCAGATGAGAAATAAAGAATAAGCCTGGAATAAAAAGCAAGAGAAATAAGATGAAAGAAATACTAGTCATAATTAATAATAATTGTCAGTTGTAATGGGAATGGTGAATTGCGTGGTTTTTTTTTTCGCAGTAATGTTTCAACATTCATTGTTAATTCACATGAAAATTGCATACTGAAATTAGTTTCATTTGAAAATGGTTACTTCGTTTCATTTCAAACCTCTTTTCATGCTCTTCATCATAATTCCTAAAGATCCACCTACTTTCACCAAGTAGCATTTTCCGCTAAAACCTTGTGACCAGCAACCTCGTCCAGTAAGAATCTGCATTTCAGTTTAGTTACAAAGTAACCATGTCCGATAACAAATAACTGGTTAAGTCTCCAGGTTTATTTTTTGTTTTGTTTTTAACCCCCCAAAAAACAAAAAACGATCCCCCCCAAAAAAAAACAAGGAAAAAAAGCGGTGAAATATAAAACAATGTAAATCAAAGCAGAGTTTATAAATTGATCCTTTCCTTCCCCCATAATTCTTCTGAAATGAACTCTCTCCTGGTATATGAAAGAAGTCAGGTTTCATTTCTGTCTGAATTTCCGGAATGAAGAGTTGTCATTATTCACATTGTGGATGACTCTCCTCAGCTGCGTTTTTATTATCACAACTTTTCGTCTGTTGTGTTTCCTGTCTTCATCGGGTAACCGACAGCGATTTCCGAACTGAAGCACGTGGGATTAAACAACGGGATTAATTCAGAATTCCCATCAATATTACGCGAATGGACATATATATGATGAAGCCTGGAAGGTGCAGCGACCGAAACGTGATTATAACCACAAGATATTTACATATAAATCGTCTGAATAATTCACGTTTAGTCATGGCTTTTTTGAAAGGTATGGCGAATATATATATATATATTATAGTAATTCATCGAGCTTAGAAGAATCCTCAACAGAAAGCAGAAATCACTGGGACTCATCAGCAGTGCGCATCCACGACCGAGAATCGAACCCGGATCGTTTCGATACAACACGAACATCATGCCAACTGTACCACGGGACTCGGTGACGAAGAAGACATAAACCAGACTACCGTTTTCTGTAGACATACTAAGGATCTAACACTACAATCTTGCTAAATTCCCAATTCCACAACTATTAACCTTTTATAATTATATATCACCTCCTTCAATGTAATCCCTATCCTCTTATGTACCTCTCCACTAATATATTTATGATCCTTAATTTTTTTTTTATATATTACAGGTAATAATTTCATTTAAATCGTTTTACATCCATACTTATTCTACACACTCGACAATCCAGGAATATTCCTAAAAGTTGATTATAAAAGGTTATATTAACATCCCTTATTTTTTTTAGATAAGATCACCACTCCTAAATTTTAATACAAAAAACACGTTCATTGATTACAAAATAAATAGTGATAACCTCAACACAAAGAAATTCAATCCAACTTTAGAAACCTTATAGAAAAAAACAAAAAATAACACTCCCAATTACTACTAAAGCTAACTCGACAATTTCTACCTACTCAAATGTAATATTATCCCCTACCGCTATCTTCCCTCCCCGACCTCTCAAACTTAGGATGCTTGTCAACTGACGTGCCTAAACTTTGACCGATGTTTATCAGCGAAAAAATATCCACAGACCAATCAACATTAACCACCCGGTCCACCCATCACCAAACTGCTATCAACAAGCACTATTGTTCCACTCAGATACTTTATATATATTTTGTATGTTTATTTTTCTTCTCAAGAAAATGGAAAAAAAGGAAGTGACGTTTTACATCCGGCTTGCCTACAAACAGGATTGTTCATAACCATTTTCGACCCTCACCCGTCGATGTGCAGTTGAAATGCACTGAAACCAAGTTGCATCTTTGTAGTGAGTAAAATGGTTTTCTCTATATGATAAAATTATAATAAATAAATAATTATCGCTCTACTATCTGTATCGAGCTCTTTTTTAATTAACGCAGCGAACGTTGGAATTTATATATTACTTTCGTTCTCATCGAATCGGATATATATATATATATATATATATATATATATATATATATATATATATATATATATATATATATATATATTTATTTTTTTCGCAGTAATGTTTCAACATTCATTGTTAATTCATATGAAAATTGCATCAAAAATTCTTTCTCATACTGAAATTAGTTTCATTTGAAAATGGTTACTTCGTTTGATTTCAAACCTCTTTTCATGCCCTTCATCATAATTCCTAAATATCCACCTACTTTCACCAAGTAGCATTTTCCGCTAAAACCTTGTGACCAGCAACCTCGCCCAGTAAGAATCTGCATCTCAGTTTAGTTACAAAGTAACCATGTCCGATAACAAATAACGTGTTAAGTCTCCAGGTTTATTTTTTGTTTTGTTTTTAAACCCCCAAAAAACAAAAACGACCCCCCCCAAAAAAAAACAAGGAAAAAAAGCGGTGAAATATAAAACAATGTAAATCAAAGCAGAGTTTATAAATTGATCCTTTCGTTCTCCCATAATTCTTCTAAAATGAACTCTCTCCTGGAATATGAAAGAAGTCAGGTTTCATTTCTGTCTGAATTTCCGGAATGAAGAGTTGTCATTATTCACATTGTGGATGACTCTCCTCATCTCCGTTTTTATTATCTCAACTTTTCGTCTGTTGTGTTTCCTGTCTTCATCGGGTAACCGACAGCGATTTCTGAACTGAAGCACGTGGGATTAAACAACGGGCTTAATTCAGAATTCCCATCAATATTACCCGGATGGACATACATATGATGAAGTCTGGAAGGCACAGCGACCGAAACGTGATTATAACCACAAGATATTTACATATAAATCGTCTGAATAAGTCACGTAAGTAAATATTTTATAAACACTCCTCAAAAAAGCTAGGGCAATAACAAGTTGAAACATCGGTTCAAATAAGTTACTGAAGTTAAGCAATGTCGAGACTGGTCAGTACCTAAATCGGTGAACGCTTTGGAATATCAGGTGCTGTAAACTTCGATGAGCGGCTGGTGTAATGGATAATGGGTCAGAATTGTTAGTTGGAGTCTCGAGTTCCAATTCCAGTGGGGTTTGTTAAATTTACGCGCAAATACCCGTGGGTAAGGTATGAATCTACTTCTCCTCCCCCTCCCCGGCGATGGGTTAATTAGTAAGACTTGTATCACTAAAATTATTATTATCTGAAAAAAGTCTTACGAACTAAAAATATTTTCTGCCTTTAAAAGCTTGCAAAGGGTCGATACGCCGAAGAAAACGAACTGATCACTTAATGAAATATTGATTGGCTACACATCCTGTTAGATCTATTTACATTCGCGGGAATAGAAAATAATGTGGCCACAAAGTGAAGGTTCAGTTTATACATTGATTGTGAAACAGATTTGATCACCCAATTTATATCTACATGGTAATTTCTTGTTTGATTACCAAATTCTGATTAGTTATAAATGCTACTCCCCCAGCTACGGGGTAATTAGTCAAACTTGTACCACTCTATCATTATCTAAAACATTCGTACAGTCTAAATATACTTTCTGGCTTTAAATAACCTGTAAAGGATTGATAAGCCGTAAAAAATGAATGAATCAATCAATCAATACCCCTCAAAATAAGATGAAGGCAGCAGTTTGGACTTTTATAAATAACATAATCAGTATATTAAAAAAAAACAATGCTAAAAAGTATCACAAGCTCTTTGTTATAGTTTAATAAAATAGAACTATGAGAATAGAACTATTAAAATCGCTAGAAAGCAATCGATCGGCTAAATTGCTCTCAATTACCTACCTCCCTACCTCCTAGCAGCATGTCTGATTCTCAACTCCCCGAGAGCGTTTCTCTACGCCTTCTTGTTCTCACGTTTTCTACTGACTTGAGGTGGAACAACTACATTGAATCAATAGCTTCATCTACTGCAAGAAAAGCTGTTTCGCTGGGTTGCGCCAGAAGGTTTTTGCTCGCCTGAGTTCATCGTTCAAATCTACAAATCTGCCGATCGTTCTTACATTGGATACTGTTGCCATATATGGTCTTTTCGCCCCGATGTTCTCGACAAAATCCAAAGACAGACATGCAATGTGATAGGTCCTAACCTGGCATCTCGGCTCCAGTCACTTTCTCACAGACGTGATATGGCGTCTCTTTGTCTTTTCTACAAATATTTTCATGACAATTGCTCTGGCGAGCAATTTTCACTGCTGCCCCAACTGCATGAATTTAAGCGTGCTACTGTGTTGGCATCTCGGTCCCACCCTTTTACTGCCGAAACAGTTAAATGTCAGTTGCTTACTCTACTCCAATAGCTTCTTCTCTCGTACTTCCCGACAGAGAAACTCCCTTCCTCTTATTTGTCTTCCTGATAACTATAATCTTAAATGCAATGTTAATCGTCATCTTCTGATCCCTTAATCCTGATCCCCGTACATCTCTTTATTCGTTGCTCAAACACCCCCTCTTTACACTTACTCTCACTTTCTGTAAACCCTTGCATGCTAGTGGCACTCGCGACTTGCTTGGGGGGGGGGGAATGCTTTTTAAAAAATTATAAATTCACCACCATTCGCGATCCTGGTCAGTCTTATTTTTTAGATGTTGAGCGACGTGTGTGACGGTGAACGAGCGACTCGCTTCGAATAGAGATAGCATTAGCAAACACATTTTATCAGTGGTGCAAGATGGTAAACGTGAATTAAGGTATTTTACCAAAACTAAACGCAAAACAAGTCCCCAAATAAAAGCAGAAACCTCCATCAACGAATCCGCCTGTTTGCATCCTGTGAACGTCAACCTAGACGAATCTCTGTAGGTCTGTATTATTCGATTAGCGTCAGCACGATCAACAGAATGTGGACGAGAGCGCTTCTTTGAAAATCGAATAAAATGTCACATAATCGTTTAACCCCGAGACGAAACAGATTGTTTCCTCGTTGAAAGAAACAAAAAAATAAAACAAAACAAAACAAAAAAAATAAATCAGGCGAGCAAATGTCAAAACGTTTTGGCAAATAAATACGATCGAAAATGACGCATAAAGATTCATCGCCAGGAAGTAAAGTAAGGAAAACAATACAATAAACATTTATAGTAGTATTAGTAACAGCCACTCTCGTAGTAGTAGTAGTAGTAGTAGTAATACTAATAGTAGTAATATTATGTTGGTGCATAATTATCAGGCGTTTTTTAAAGAATATTTATTATGAAAAAAGAAACATAACAATTCAACAATATAATTTTTAAATGATTATTCCGGAGCGTATGATAAGACGCGTATTTTTATAACTCGAGAATAAAATAATATTTTTATTAAAACATGTAAACAGAACAACAATTTTTATTAACAAATAACTTGCATACAAAAATGACTGATAATTATGCACTAACCAAATAATAATAATAATAATAATAATAATAATAATAATAATAATAATAATAATAACAGAGTGGGCCAATATCTGCACTGGAAAATTTGCAACTCCTACGGGAAGGAAACTGAAAGAAACTGGTGCGAACACCACCCTGACCCGGTTACGGAGATAGGACCTGTTACAATTCTGTGGGACTACACAATACACACTGACAGAAAAATCAAAGCCAACCGCCCAGACATTGTTATTAAAGACCACAAACAAAATAAGTGCCTCCTTATTCATATGGCAGTCCCTGCAGACTGCAATGTATCTTTGAAGATATTCGAAAAACTGTCAAAATACAAGGACCTTGAAATAGAAATCTCAAAAATGTGGCACATGGGAACATCAACAATTCCCTGTTGTAGTTGGAGTCCTTGGACGGGTTGGAAAAGATTCCAGTAGGCTAATTGAAGGGATCCCTGAAAGTCCATGCCTCAAAGAGATACAAAAAATTGTTCTGACAAGTACAGCCCACACTTTACGAAGGGCTTTATCTGTGTAATTATTTATTTTTTTATTTTTTTTAATTCTTTCTTTGCAGTGGAAAGTGTCATGATACCATTTCTATCCTTAAATTAGACCCGGAAAGAAATGTGTAAACGCCAGATATCAAGGAAAATAATAATAATAATAATAATAATAATAATAATAATAATAATAATAATAATAATACGAAGAAGAAGAAGAAGAAGACGAAGAAGACGAAGAAGAAGAAAATGAGAACAACATAAAAGAGAAGACAAAAGCAAATGCAACGGACCAAATGCAGAAATGGTATCACGATAAGCATCTTCCTGGCCAATAGTCTGCCGCTACTGGATGTTCTGAAGAAGACAAGCCCTATAAGAAATCAGTGGATACGTAGTGCATGATTTTAAGCTGAAACGGAGGGTTTTATTTTTGCTGTACAAGATGAATGCTTGCTAACTAGGAATTGATAAGCTTCTAAGTATTACCATACTGAAAAATAATTATTAGCATATTAAAAAATTGTGTTAATCCGAAATGCAGACTCTGTGACGAATATGCAGAAATAATTGAACGTCTTGTTTCAGGCTGTACGAGATTAGCATTCGCCGAATGCTAATCTCGTACAGCCTGACAGGTGATGTAATGGAATAACCATGAATGATTACAAGTACATATAAAGTCAACTGTCTACGAGAGACTCAGAAAAGAGTGAGAAGTGAGAAGACGCAAGCACGTCCAACCTTCCAATTAGTAGCACTCACATTGTGTGTTTAACAGTACCGAAATTCATATTGTACAATAAACCTTTCTTCTACATTATCTACATAAATTCGGACTATTGTCCTCATCGTTGTCGCCATGTTTATTACAACGTTTCGGCCGTTGTATGCTTCTTCAGGTGGTTGGAATGTCGAACTGAACCCTTTATTTCGCTCACTGGGGTAGACTGTTCTAGTTCCACGTGCCATGTTTAATGGATGTCTGTTATCAGATAATCTCCCTCTGAAAGTTCTCCACTGCCTTAACCGGGTATTGAACTCACACTCTCTGGGTCCTGTCACTGGATCTAACCAACTCCTTTATCCACTGTGAATTTCAGGGTATTATAAACCTAATATCTTCAGCAACATGATTACCAAATGCTCATATTGCAAATTTTTTGATGTTATCATTATATGTTTTTACCAGACCTCATATGGCAACTTTGTTGTTATGATGGCTTTTCTCTGGTACTCCTTATTACTGGTTCCCATATTGTATTAATTTCTATGCTTGGACGGCTCAGGAGGTTTTTGTGGCCTAGCAGGAGATAACTGATGACTGACATCCATTAAACATGGCACGTAAAACTAGCACAGTCTACCCCAGTGAGCGAAATAAAGGGTTCAGTTCGACATTCCAACCACCTGAAGAAGGCCGGAGCGTACAACGGCCGAGACGTTGTAATAAACATGGCGACAATGATGCGGCCAATAGTCCGAATAATGTAAATAATGTACATAATACCTCATCTCAGAAATATAGACAAAACTTTCTTCTAGTATCCACCTGGTGATTATTCCCTTAGCACGGAAAATAACAGTGGCGACGAGGATGTTTGAAACGCACTCACACTAATATAACAACACGGTACGCCAATATATGCCCCGAAAAATCTACAACTTTTAAAAATTTTAATATCTGCACTGGAAAATCTGTAACTTTTACGGTAAGAAAGATGCAAGAAATTCGTTTGAACACCTTCTAGACATGATTACAAACATAGGACCTGTACAAAATTCATAGAATCTTACAATACACAAAAACAGTACAATCAAAGCTAATCGTCTCGACATAGCTATTACATACCCTAAAACAGAATGTACTTTATTATTGACATGACAGTTTCTGCAGACTTTGATATAGCTTTGAATATTGTTAGAAAATTCGTATGACGCCCGTAGTTCTGCTGAATAATGCTGTAAAGAAACACCAGAACAGAGAAGGATAGGTTTAATCACATGAGATACATGGGTTAATAGATAGAGAAAACTGTAGTTTGGTATGGCAATGCGTTCGACTCAAACGTTACCTCTTACAATCCTCCGTGTGACCACTGTTCCTCTGAGCAGACTGTCAATGCTTAGCGGATTGACGAGTCCATGTTCAACAATTAGTGGATCTACACAACAAATAACTAAGAATCTATCAAAATACAGGGATCATAAAGTGTAAATCTCAAAGGTGTGACATATGAACACATCAGTAATTCAAGTTGTAGTTGGGGCCCTAGGTTTGATAAGGGAAAGCTCCTGATAAACTAATAGAAAAGATTCCTGTTAGCTCATGCCTTAAAGAAACACAACAAATTGTTCTCCCGAGTACAGCCCACACCTTACGAAGGACTTTATCTATGCAAAATGCGTGTGATCTAATGCTGCTTTTTTATTTTTATTTTTTTTTAAATGTCATGATGCGTTTTCTGAACTTAGGTCTCTGACGAGGATCCAGAAGGAAATAAGTGTGTAAAACAGAATTCAAAGGAAATAATAATAATAATAATAATAATAATAATAATAATAATAATAATAATAATAATAATAATATCCCCATGTGCCACATGTCTACATGGAAACATCAACAATCTCTGTTGCAGTTGGAACCCTCGGATTGGTTGGAAATATTTCCAGTAGACTCATAGAAGGGATTCTCGGAAGCCCATGCCTTAAAGAAATACAAAAAACTTGTTCTCACGAGTACAGCCCACACCTTACAAAGGGCTAAAATATGTGTGTTGTTGTTCTTTTTTTTTTAATTGTTCAGTGGAAAATGTCATGATCCCATATCTGACCTTAGGTCTCTGGGCCGGATAAAGAATCAAATATAAATAATAATAATAATAATAATAATAATAATAATAATAATAATAATATCTCTTCATGAGCGGGAGGAGGCGCGGAGGTTATTGGTCGAGTGTCAAAATGTTTGCTTTCTCTTTCAATGTCATATGCTTGACAAGTTTCTAAGAAGAAATTCATCTTATAATTATTTAACGTAGAATTGCAAACAGATTCAACCAAACAGTAATCTGAGTGTCTCCCCAGAAATATTTCCTAACTGAACTCGTTTCATTTTATTTATTTATTTATTTTTTTTTGGTTTATGTTTTGCCACATTTTTCTCTGTTGGTTTCTTACTGAACATGTACAGAAAAAAATCTACCCGCCATTTCTTGACATGTGGTGACACTGAAGCTAGAAAAACTTATTTCAACAAGAAAATGAGTAAGATACTGGATGTCGCTCTTCAGACAGAACACAGATAACGAAAAAGCGAATACGTAGATTTTGTCCAAAAACTCAGAAAATTGTCAATCAAGAGGTCAGTTGTTTATCTATACAAAGTTCATCGCTTAAATTAGAGGGTTACCAGCAAAATTGTAATGGGGAATGTGGTATCATATGTGTGAATGTCGTGGTAGGAAGTGAAGCTTATTAAGATGAGATGACTCTTGACTTAAAGTTATTAAGATTGGCGTCTTCAGATTATCACCCACACGTGAATATGCTCCACAATGTGACAGTTCTTGGTGTAGAAATACGCACTAAACGATGTAGCCAACAAAATCCGTTATCACAATAATCTGTATTTGTTTAAGTTGCTTGCGTACAACTTTGTATACGAATAAAAGCTTCGTAACAGATCAATGCAAAAGTTCGTGCCCGATTTTTCCCTGTTTATTTAATATGACCGCAGCTTGAAACCGGCGTTTGTTTTGGTACTGGTTTCTGGTACGTTTTAGACTGAAACCTTGCATCGTTCAGTTTCGAGTCAGAATTTGTTGAACGCTAACATTTTGTCCACGAATGAATGCCTTAAAGATGGAGGATGTAAAGTTGAACTTACGCGATATTATCATGCATGAATTTCGGAAATGATTAAGCGTGAAACTGCGGCAAAATCGGTTTATTTGGGTCGTGCTCCCGTTCTTTGGACGGTCAAAGAGTGGATTGGCGGAGGTCATCAGGTCTATTCTGATGTAAACAATCGACCAGGCCGGGCGAAACTTCTGACGTAGATTAAGACGCTCTACTCGCCACAGTGGAAAATAAACCAAATATCTCGACGTAAGAAATTGCTAACATTTTTAAAATAGACCATAGAGAAATCTCCCTCCCTCCTATCACCATGGCTGAAGTTCACTTTACAAGAGCGTCTGTCGGAGTTAGCTCCTCCTCAGTTCCTTAATCCTTCAACCTGGCTATAAATACTGGCTGACTCTTCGCATCGACCTCTCTTTTCCACTTAGGCCTTGGGCCGCCATCTCGTGTGGAGGTAAATCTCTCTTTTCAACTAACACTAATATGTGACCTCTCACAGATTCAGCGTTTCCCAAATTCTGGGAACACGCTAAGAACAATACACGTACGTACGAACACTCACAACACACGCATTATTTCTCCACACAAACTCTATGTAACTGTCCATATCTTTGTTTAACTTGTTATTAATATATATTTGTTCACACATGTATAGCGGTCTTGTTTGTTTTCTTTGTCTTCTTTGGACATAATTTATGTCCAACATTCCCATGTAGCTGGACCGGCTAGCAGGAAATTTTAACCTTCTGATATCTCTTCACATCTTCACCCCACGGCCCACTACACGTCTTTCTGCGCCTTCTTGGTCTCAAGTTCTACACTGACCTGAGGTGGCACAACTACATTGAATCAATAGCTTCATCTACCGTAATGAAAGATTGTTTTCTGTGTCGCGCCAGAAGTTTTTTCTCAATTGAGTCCATCCTTCAAATCTACAAATCTATCATTCGTCCTTGCATTGAATACTGTTGCCATATTTAGTCTGGTGCCCCCGCTGTTCATCTTGACGTTCTCAACAAAATTCAAAGTCAGATATGCAATGTGATAGGTCCTGATCTAGCATATCGTCTACAGACACTTTCTCCCAGACTTGATGTGGCTTCCTTCTGTCTTTTCTACAAATGGCAACCGCTCTGGTGCCCGAACTGCATGAATTTAAACGTGCTATTAGGTTGGCATATCGGTCCAACCATTTTACTGTTGAAACAGTTAAATGTAACAGCCTCTTCTACTCCAGCAGATTATTCTTTCGCACTTCCCGACATTGGAACTATCTTCCTCTTACTTGCTTCCTTCATGGGCGCCTCGGCGTGGTGTAATGGTTAGCAAGCTGGCCTTGCTTAAACTGTTACAACGGAATAGTGAGTTCAATCCTCCCTGGGTGCCCCATACTTTCGGCCATGTACCACATCTAAGCCTCGTTTAGAAAATCAATACTTGCTTCCTTGATAACTATAATCTTCGAAAATTTAAATTTAATGCCATTCGACATCTTCTGATGCCTTCATCCTGGCCCCGTCCTTCTGTTTATCCTTTTCTTAAACAGCTCTATTTACTCTTAGTTTATGATAAAGTTTGATGCAAACGGTCAGGGTAACAAGCTTGAGAATGTGCAGAAGGTTTGACTGAATCGAGCTTACATCCAATGAAAGTGTTGCTGTCTGTCTGCTGGGCTGGAGAATTCACTTTGAGCTTGTTTCAGACGGCGAAACAGTAACCAATTCACGAATCTCAATTCAGCTACGCAAGAAAAGCTACCGATTTTGGTGAATCGAAAAGGTGTCATTTTCCAGCGTGACAACGAAAAAAATCGCATGTTTTCAAAACTGACCTTTCAGAGGCTTAACGAGTTGAAATGGGATCGCCAACGTATTCTTCTGTCTTTTAGATTTTCCTTTGTTCGGCTGACTATGGAACAATGTAAATGACAGCAATCTGATTCTGTACAGACGGCCGAAAACTACATCACAAGGTTCTTTCAACAAATAACACGACGTTTCCACGAAAATTGCACCAGCAAGCTTGTGGAACAATGGGAAACAGTTGAAGAAAACAATGGGAACTCGGTACTTGACAAATTAATGGTTTTTTTTTGTGATTATATAAAGCTGTGTTTCTAATTTTCTAGTCGGTCACCCTCTTTTGGATGGATCTAATAGGGACGCAGAGATAAAAAAAAAATAGTTAAATATTCTTCTCTTGCTGATAGATTTTTTTTTTTACTCCTGCGGCATTGGAGACTTCTGAGGTTATTGGCCCTCGTTCGATGGCGTTCCATCGAAGGCTTGGCGCGATTGTGTTTCGATTAAGGGATGAGCCTCGCAAAACCGAGTAGCTCTTGCAACGTGTCTCACTGGCGATGGTTCGGGGGAATGCATTATTGCGGCTGGCAGAGGACACCAAAAAAAAAATTTTATATAGTTTACGTTGTTTTCAAATGTTTTGAATTTAAGTGACGCTCATAAATATTCATCAGGTCAACTGATGAGTCTAGCTCACTTATGGATGATGATAAGTGACATAATTGATGTAGATTATAGAGGATGCTAGGTGATGTAATTGTCGTAAAGTATGAAAGAAATTAAGTGACGTAATTTAATGTTTAATAAATGAAAGTTGAACCGGGGTCCGTCGGGGTCCGTCGCCCCGGATGCAGAGAAAAAAAATAGTTAAATATTCTTCTCTTGGTGATAGATTTTTTTACTCCTGTGGCAGTGGAGACTTCTGGGGTTATTGTCATTCGTTCGATGGCGTTCCTTCGGAGGATTGGCGGGATTGCGTCTCGATTAAGAGATCAGCCTCGCGAAACGCAGTGGCTGTTGCAGCGTGTCTCACTGGCGATGGTTCGAGGCAATGCTTTCTTCATCATTGTGGCTGGCAGAGGATAGCAAAAAAAAAAAGCAAAACAAAACAAAAAAAATTGTTTATAGTTACTTTAGCAAGGTAGAATTTGCATTCTCAGTTAATCCTTGTAAAAGTGACGTCATGCTTCTTCAGAATAAAAGTTTAAATGTTATCTAATAGATTAGAAAACGATTTACTCTCAACAGTAATTTGTCCAACATTTTGAAGATGTTAACTATTCACAAGGTAATAGAGAGTATAATAAAACATTTCCCAAAACAGAAATTCCGTTTACCAAACTTACCATTCTTAAATAAAACATTAAACGGAATGATATAATCATTGTCGGACTAATTTCTTCGTTTTCACTAATCTACTTTATAAAAAAGAAAAAAGTTTCTGCTGATTAATCTCTGGCCTTCTTAAGTTGTTTCTTGTGCTTCGATATTTTTTAATAAGTGGAATTGGATTCTTCGCCATTAAATATTACCAGTAATTCAAAGACAATTCAGCAAAAGATAATCCCGAAAACAGTGGAAATAAGGTGTATAAGAGAGGAACCAGATAACGTATTGGAGCAAAATTCAGTATTCTAAATCTTGACACTCGAAGAAGGCCGGAGCGGACAAAATATGATGTTAAAACCAAAAAAAAAAAAAAAGAAAAGAAAAAAACAAAGATGAGGATATTTGTCCGGGTATTTTAAATACGGTTTATGAAATCTGACATATGGCTGTTTACGCATCATTTGTGACGCTTTTGTAATCGTCCCCCAAGTGAGTGACAAGGTAGACAGTGAATAGATATACCGACGAAGAACCGAAGACGTCGAAACGTCAGTTTTTATAAAATAATCTCGGATACTGACTAGGAAAAAAAGTAGAGCATTAAGGTGACTTGTTGTCACTTTATTGCCGATGAAAACCACAGGGCCGGATTAGCGCAAGAACTGAAAAAAAATCAACGAATATTTATTTCTGGGACAATATCTGAGGCGAGACCCAAAGTAAATACTAATTTTGCAGAAGATTGCACTTTCGGGAACGACAGATTAATGACAAACCCCCGCGACCCGCAACACCTCCAGACCCCGCTTCCCGTAAAAAAAGAGGGGAAATCCTCAAAGACACCTCGGCTGACCTCTGGTAATTCATATCACATTTAGCTTCCTATTTGCGTTCCACTGCGATGCTTGAATAGTCTTTCGTGTCTAAAGGGATCGAGACAATATTGTGTGAATATGGCTACAATCGAAGTGGAACAAACAAAATCCTTTGGGAGATTTTGTCAAATTAATGACATGGACAGAACTGAACATTTTCTATTATTTTTCGAGCAAGTTCTCTTTATTTCTTTCGTACTGAACATTTTGGCCAATATATACATAGACAGTTCTGTTTTATCAGTATTTTTGAGGATTAAAAAATATTTTGTCGCCGAATATATTTTTGCTAGCACCAGTTTTCACTTTTATATATTGAACAGTATACGCCTTGTCATTTATTTAAGGCCTTCAGCCGTATAACGTTAAAACAGCGGTTAACCTTCTGATAAACGTTCAAGACAAGAGGTTTCCTAGAGAGAAAAACTATCCATCATCATAGGAGAAAGTACGTGGTCCGCTATCTATCTATCTATCTATCTATCTATCTATTTATGTTAATATCTATCTATCTTTGTTCATTTCTATCTTTGTTTATATCTATCTTAGTCTGTTCATTATCAATCTATATATCTAGCCTAGGCTTTTCATATATATCTTTTCTTTTTTTTTTAAGCTTATCACCCCAAGCAAGGCTGGAAGCCACTAGCACGCAAGGGGTTACAGAAAGTTTGGAGGAAGAGCAGATAGGAGTGGTAAAGGAGAGGATGTGGAGAAAGATAGTGGATCGATCAAGGCAAGGGGGTTACAGAAGATTTGGAGCGAGAGCACATAGGAATGAAAGGGGAAAGGATGTGGAGAAGGGAAGTGGATAGATCAAGGCAGTTGGAGATGTCGATTGACGCTATACTTAAACCGTTGGAGATTGTATTTGTCAGGGAAACAATAATAGGGAAGGGAGTTCCACAGGCGAGATGTGCGAGACATGAAGCTATTGGAGTAGAAGAGACGTCTACATCTAACAGTTTCAACGGTGAAGGGATGGGAACGGGATGCCAGCCTCGTAGGACGTTTAAATTCATGAGGCCTAGTTTTTATTTATTTTTTCTAACTTCAGACTAAGTTGTTTAGATATATATATATATATATTTTTGTCATCCACAGACAGACTGTTTCGCTGTTTCACAGCTCATCAGTGTGTCTAGACGTCCGGTTGCCTCCAGCTACGATCGAAACCCGACTGATTTTTTGATTCAGTCGGAATCTCTACCCGTTAAGCCATCATTTTGTGCGGTGCGGGATGGAGGTGAATTTTAGCGTGTTTATTTTTAGATTCGGATAAACACACAGTGACTGAGAGTGACTCAATTCTGTCGAAGAGTCGTGCCGTATTAGCATAGATAGTCACTGTTTTACAAATTCACACGCCAAACCAGAGGGCTCAACCGAAATTAATTTCAGGAGCTACTATTTTTGTCATCCACAGACAGACTGTTTCGCTGTTTCACAGCTCATCAGTGTGGCTAGACGTCCGGTTGCCTCCAGCTACGATCGAAACCCGACTGATTTTTCGTCAGTCGGAATCTCTACCCGTTAAGCCATCAGCGTGCGGTGCGGGATGGAGGTGAATTTTAGCGTGTTTATTTTTAGATTCGGATAAACACACAGTGACTCAATGTGAAAGACAAGTTGAAAATTCAACTAGAATATTTATTTAGAGTAACTTTAACGGTTTCTCAGTTCTATGACTTTCAAGAGTTAAATTGAGAGGGAAAGACAAAACTATGATGTGTCTTGCATCTAACTGGAGTTGGAGATTTTACCATTTTATGCAAAAAATAGTCCCTGTTTAAAATGCAAACTCATTAGATTCTTTGAACCCGTACTAAGACATAGTAATTTTGGCGTTAAAAATTGATGATCATAAAATTTTTTTATCATAGTTGAGTGAGCGTGAATAATGACAATCAAGTGTTAACTAGTTCATGACTACAAAGTGTTAAGTAGTTCAAGTGTCAGGAATTCTAATTCATTTACGGTAGTGTGTGTCGGGAGAACGATTTATCGCCTTAATAATAATAATAATAATAATGATGATAATAATAATAATAATAATAATAATTCCATTAGTAAAATGAAGAGAGATGTTATGTGTGTTTGTATGTGTGTGCTTGTGTGTATGTCGATAGTACTTGGTACGATTTCTTAAGTTTTTTAAACGTGTTTTTTTTTTTTAATAAATATATTTTCTTTATTTATTCGTGTTTAGTATGTGGTATTTTCTGAGCAAGTAAAATGTGGGAAATCTTGGAACTTGCGGGGAATTATCTGTTGCACATAAGTCGAAATTCCCTTGTCTTCGGGGTCTTCCTATTATCATTCCGTTTCTGAGAGTGATTTCTGTTTGCAGGAAGCAATCACCCTTTGCATTTAATAGTGTATGTTAGATTTTTTTATGAACAAACGGAAGAATTTTTTTTTTAAAAGTTTATTATGATTTAGATTTATATATTGTGTCTTCAAGGAAATTTTACAAATAACGCAATTAGAGGGAACGCACTTTTTGACAATTGGTGGTGGGTTTGCGGTGAGTAATTTGACACTGTCAAAAAGTCTTTTAGAGACTTTGGCTGTCTTTTGCTTTTTTATGTGTTTCAAGTGCTTTTTTTAAGTCTTGGGTCCTGTCCCATTAGTAGGATGTTGTTGTGGGTAATGTTGTCTGCTTCTGTATTTTGGTGTGTGGGGTCAGGTTGAGATCATAGACAAAGAACACCATTGGAAAATTCGTAAATTTAAGGAATTAGCAGATATTCTATGTCACAAAAATCTCCTGAGCCGACCAAGTATAGAAATGAATACAATATGGGAACCAGTAATAAGGAGTGCCAGAGAAAAAGCGATAATAAAAACAAAAAATTGCAATATGAGCTCTGGTAAAATCACAAATGATAACAGCAAAATTTCAATATGAGCACTGGTAAGAAACGGTTGCTGAAGACATTAGGTTTATAATACCAAGGGCACATGGGGTAAAGACATTAGTTAGATCTAGTGACAAGACCCGAAGAGTGTGAGTTCAATACCTGGTTAAAGCGGTGGAGAACTTGTATAGGGGAATTAACAGGAGATAACTGATAACTGGCATCCATTAAACATGGCACGTGGAACTAGTACAGTTTACCCCATTGAGGGAAATAAATGGTTCAGTTCGACATTCTAACCACCTGAAAAAGGCCGGCCATTAACTAAGGATAAAACAGCTGGACAGACGGGGTCCGATGCCCTTGGGTGGCAACCAGGCTAGGAGAAAGAAAGTGTAAATTTAAACCGGATCGCACTATTCTGAAAGTGTGTTTATATGCAGTTCACCCCCACCTTTTAATCTCATGGTTAAAAGTAATTTAAGACTAAAATTCATAAATATTATTAATAAACATTTTCCTTCAATAACAATACTCTTAAACTTTGTTACAGTTGTGTGGATAACAACGAAAAAATAATTAAAAAGCATAATAATATGGTTTTTAAAAGATATAAAAACTCAAAGGGCATGACGAATTGTAGTGATACGTTAAAGATTACTAAATATTGTAATATCAATACTAGTGGTTGTAACTTTAGGAATCCCAATGATTGCCCATTACAAAACAATTGTCAAACTAGTTTCCTTATTTTATTACTATTTCTTCACTTAAAATCCAAATGTTAAAAAAATTATATTAGTAGTACTAAAGATCCATTTAAACACCGTTGATATCAACATGTTTTTTCCTTCAAATATAGTTCTCATAAACATGCTAACTCGCTGTCTATGTACTATTGGTGTTTAAAGGAGAAAAACAAAACTCCCACTCTTAAATGGAACTTGATTAGATGAGCTCGTACCTGTAATTCTTTATATGCACCATGTTATCTTTGTCTCAATGAAAAGCTAGAAATCATTAGATTTAAGGAGAAGATAAACCTTTTAAATCAAAGGAAAGATTTCACTGTTAACTGCAGGCATAAATTACCTTTTAACTTGCTTTCTAGCTAGATAGATTATTGTATATAATGATGAAATGTTATTGTAAGTTTGAACTGTTTTTTCCTTAAATTTTAAATTATTATCTACCTTTATTTGCTAAGAATTTAATATAAAGTGGATTATTTAGTTAATATAGTTGTACCTCTTATTGAATTAATCTTATATAGACTCTAAATTTAATATGCCTATTTTTAGGTGCTTGCTTTTATGTTTGTGCTTATATGTGCTTGTTTTTTTATGTTCACTTACATCTGTTCGTATATAGGTGTCCATGTTCGTATATTTATATAGATTTACTATATTGATATTTACATTATTGTGCGCTTGCGTCTTTGTATATTATTTATATATGTATTTACATGCATTGGTTTGTCTAATATATGGTGTGTTCAGTGGTACTCCTCTTACCAGCATCGAATTTAACTGATAAATTGATACTTGGATAAGAATAGTAATAATATTATAATAATATTATAATAACGAAATAATTTGTATGTATATATATGTATATCTATCTTTATCTTAAGTTTTTATAGCCTAACATACCTCTTTCTATTTCATATGTCTTAAGTGTTAATTTACTTGATAAAAAGGATTTATTTATTTATATGTATGTATTTGTTTTTATGTTTTGTATATGTATGTTTGTATATGTATATATATATATATATTATCTATATATATTTGCCCAGATTAGTTATATTTCAAGTTAGAATTCGTTTAATAACATATTAAGCCCCGAATATGTTTTGCCTATGGCGTCTGATTGTCTAGGTCAATGTGCATGTGGATGTATGTGCCAGTGTTTATCGATGTCTATGTGTAAGGAAAGTGCATGCTTGTTTGGTTGCGTGTTTGTGTGTGTGTATGTGTTCTTTATTTTTTTGTTTTTTTTATCAAGGGTCGTGTCTCGTCACCGTTTTTTTGTGTATATATATATCTAACTATGTCTGGGCGCTTATGTATTATAACCTGAGTGTGTTTGAATTGTTTTACGTGAGAGGTGGCTACCATGATGAAGATAAACTGTAAAAATGTATACATTTTTGTCTGGAGCTATGAACATCCTTTTTAACATAATTTCAATGAAAAATAAATTAAATAGCATATGTATTTTTTATTTTTATTTTTTTCTCCTCGGTAATTCTACAATTTTAAACTTAATAGAGATTTGATTTAGATTTCTAAATAGGTAATTTTTTACTTTTAATTTTAATTTCAAATTTTATAAATATTTTAATATCTACGATAACCTTGCTTCGTTTCAAATTTTTTGAATTACCATATACTTGTATTTTGATTGGTCGTTCTAGCTTATGTAACAGCGTTTACTCCTAGCTAAGGATCGTTAATTAATTGGAAACTTCTAAAAATATTTATTTTACATTCAACATCATCACTTGATAAGACACCAGAAGTGTTGAAACAAAATGGCTATTTTTGTAGTGATTTTATAACATATTTATGTTATAATACTTAAATAAATAATTATATATATATATATATATATATATATATATATATATAAGTAGGTGTCTTTATATATGTGTGTGTGTGCGTGTGTGTGTGTGTGTGTGTGTGTGTGTGTGTGTGTGTGTTTGTGTGTGCGTGCATATGTTTATATATTTGTATACTGATTTTCCATACTTGTTTAATTTTGACGGGTAGTTTGTGTCGTCTCTGTAGTTATTTGAATGACTGAATCTTGATGAGTCTGCTTTTTTGTCGTCCGTATATTTGCATGCTCATATATTCAATCATATTTACGTGTTTGTGTATTATGATGTGATATCTGTCTCTCTTGTCGCCAATAAACATTTCTCCCTCGTCCACAAAATCTCTAATAAGAATCCTGTCAATGCAACCAATTTTGTAGCCATATATTGCACCTCTTACTTCAGCTGAAATTCGGACGGAAAACTTAATATATTAATAAGGACAATACATGAAAAATTAAGCTTATTTTCTCCGTTTTTTTTTTCTTTGAATAATCTAGACATGGTGCATGATTATTTTTAGAGTTTAATACTAGTAACTTTTATTTTTTTAATTATATAATAAATTGAAGATTAATTATGTATCCTGATTTCCTATATATTCTAATATTAATTTTAAAGCATTAATAATTTGTATCTATGGCCCGTTGTCGCGTTATTTGAAATATGTATACTTGTAATTTGATTGGTCATTACATCTACGTAAAAAAATCCCCCCTAGTGGAGGTAGTGTAGGTAGGGGTTGGTTTTGAACACTTTAAAAATCTTTTTATTTTACAATCAACACCATCACATGACAAGCTAAAATGTTGAAATAAAATGGCTATTTCTGGAGTAATGTTATAACATACTTATGTTATATTTTTTAATATATATATATATATTTTAAATAAAAACATATTGCTTTAAGGTTCCATATAATAAATTATTTCACCACAGCCCTTTTAAAGGACAGTGGATCATCAGATTTATTTCCAAATGTTGAAACGAAAAAATGAAAATAAATTTACACATTTATGACGGCCAATAATAAGGAAACTCACGAAGTGGGGGCAGTGTAGGGGGGTAGGAGACAGCATTGAGTTAGATGTAACATTTCTATTGTTTCAAATTTAAATTTTCGCTGAAATCTAGACATTGACACTTTAAATCTGTTAACGGAAGTTATATCTTGATTAGGAAGTGGGATGGAGAAAGAAGTATATAAAGAAATAAAAACAAAAAAAAAGAGAAAGAAGTTGTAAAAAAGTGTCATTAACTTCTATTGGAATAGGCGTTGTTTATTCTTTACTTTGAGATTTCGTAAACTTTTCAGTTTAAACAGTCTAAGCCATTTAATTATATGTTACAGTTTTTTTAAAAAAACTTATTACGGACATTTTGGGGATTTAATGTGAAATAGTTGATTAAAAAATATAGAGTTTACATTAAAACACTAGAAACTTTTTCTCAAATATAAGTTTACATCTAGTAGTAAGTGATTATTAAGGTGATATCTTTATCAATTTGAATTTTATTTATGAGATTGATTAGTGACTATTATATATATATATGTATTATAATTTTTTCATATATACAAAAACAATTTATTCACTACAAAGATGCAACTTCGTTTCGGTGAATTTAGTTGCACCTCGTTTGGTGAAAACCAAAATGATTATCAGCAATTCTATTTGTAAGCAGGCAGCATGTGGAACGTTACATTCTTTTTTTATTTATTTGACAAAAAAGAAAAAAATTAAGAAGGGAAGAGTAAGGATAAAGAAAAGATAGGAAAGGCCAAAGGTTGACAGAGTGAAATAATAGTGCTTGTTGATAGCATTTTGGGGAAGGATTGTTGAGGCACAACTAAATGCACCGAAAAGAAGTTGCATCTTTGTAGTGAGTAAATTGTTTTTCTCTATATATATTATAATAAATATTTATTGCTTTACTATTGATATTGAGCCCTCTTTTGAATTAATGCTGCGAACGTTAGAATTAAATATATTATTTTCGTTCTCATTACATTCGGATATATATATATATATATATATATATATATATATATATATATATATATATATATGTATATATATATTGATGTGGACCCGAAGTAGGGGCCACGGAAAGAAAACACGGAACACGGGTTAGAGGTAAGAAAGATATATTAAACAGAAAAGTTACAAAGAATAGTATAAGAGTAAGCAGAGCTTACTATCCAGTGGTGTCCGATATTGGTATCGTACGCGGCTGCGCATTACTGGTGCTACTCCCATGATACTACCATTCACATAATAATATAGTACCGGGGGAGTCCATGATGTAGGAAAGTATCGGTCTCACAATATATATTTATATATATATATATATATATATATATATATATATATATATATATATATATATATATATTCTGATGACCTGTCACTTCACATTTGTTCATGTAACTAAATAACTATCTATCTCAGTCTCTCACTTGTTTTCTCTCATCGTCCTATATCTATTTATGTATATATATATATATATATATATATATATATATATATATGTAATTCTCATTTTTCATATCTATCATTTTTCATATTTATATACCTATCTATTTAACTCTTTTCCATTTTTCGTATATCAATCTCAGTTTTATTTTTCGTATCTATCTATCTATCTATCTATCTCATTCTCATTTTTCATATCTTTCCATCTATCTTTAGTACTTTTGATGTGTTGGTTGATAAGTATATGCGTATTATAAGACATACATTTGTCGACGGAATGAAAAGAGAATTCTACTGTAAAGGGGCACAAACCTGTTTTCCTTTAAAAAGGTCAAAAACAAATTGACTTCTCCTTTGCATCTCAATCTACAGACAAAACCTTTTAGCATGTTTTCTTGAAAGAGCCAAATGTTACTCCGAACATCGTTTAGTGGCGCCGCCCTTGCATGACCCATTATGGCGTCATGCATCAAGATCTCTCTGTTTCCATTGTATGATAGAATCGTCGTTTCGAGCCAAAAGCGACGGCATTTTAATCCGATGCGATGCCCTTCTTGTTACGATCGGATATCTCCTACTGTTACCGAAAAGAATGTCTATTTTAATGTAAGTGATGCGTGGCTTTATCTTTTTCTCTTTCTCTCTCTCCGTCTCTCTCTCCGTCTCTCTATCTCCGTCTCTCTCTCTCCGTCTCTCTCTCTCTCTCTCTCTCTCTCCCTCTCTCTCTCTTGTGGGCCGTCACTTTTCGCATAACTTTCTTCGACTCTGATTTTCTCTCTTTTCGTTTTTGTCTCGTTTTTCCGACCAAGGATATTGCTTCCCGTAAGTATATGCATCGTGAGCTTTTATGAATGCTAATGGATCCGATTTGCTTAGCAAGTTTTATTGGATACTTTTTTCGCTTTGTTTTCGTTTATTCCGATCAGTATTCTTTTTCTTCGATACTGACTGGTACATTTTTTTCTGTTTCCTTCCCTTAAATATTTTTTGCATCTTTGTTTAAAACCTGTTAGCGTATTTGCTATCGGAATGTTCTTTTTATTTTAGTCTCTCTTTCTTTTGTGGTTTTCACATTCATTTTGCAAATTATTACATTCTTTCCCGCTTCTTTTTTTTATTCCTGAATAACAGTATTTGTTTGTTTTTGTTTCTTTTAACTTTATTCTTTCATTCTAACGTGCTTTCTTTCTTTCTTTCTTTCTTTCCGTCTTTTGTCTTTCTTTTCTTCTTTCCTTTTTTCTGTCTTTTTTCTCTTTGATTCTTTTTTTCATCTTTTTTGTTTCTTTTATTCTTTTCATTTTTTCTTTCTATTATTCTTTCTTTCTGTTTTTTCTTTATTTTATTCGTTCTTTTTACCGTCTTTTTCTTTCTAATATTTTCCTTTGTTCCGCCTTTTTCATTTTTGATTCTTTCTTTTTTTCCATTTTTCTTTCTTTTATTCCTGCCGCCTTTTTTTCTTTTTTATTCTTTCTTTCCGTCTTTTTTCTTTCTTTCTTTCTTTCTTTCTTTCTTTCTTTCTTTCTTTCTTTCCGTGTTTTCTTTCTTTTCTTCTTTCTTGCAGTCATTTACTTAGTCTTTCTTTTTTCCGTCTTTTTCTTTCTTTTCTTTTTCTTTTTTCATATATTTTTTTTTCTGTACGTTTTTTCTTTGTTTCTTTATTTTTCTGACTTTTTTCTTTTTCTTCACGTTTTTATTTTTTTAATTCTTTTCATCTTATTCTTTCTTTTAATCTTTCTTTCCGTCTTTTTTTCTTTTATTCTTTTTTTTTTCCGTCTTTTGCTTTCTTTTAATTTTTCTTATTTCCATTTTTTTCTTTCTTTAATTTTTCCGTTTTTTCTTTCCAGCTCTTTTCTTCCTTTTATTCTTTCTTTCTGTCTTTTTTCTTCCTTTTATTTTTTCCGTCTTTTTCTTTCGTATCTTTTTCATTTTCCCATCTTTTTTCTTTCTCTCTTTCCGTCTTTTCCCTTTCTTTTATTCTTTGTTTTCTCCATCTTTTATTATTTTTTTTCTGTCTTTCCGTCTTTTTTCTTTTATTCTTTCGTTCTGTCTTATTTTTTTCTTTTATTCTTTCTTTCTTTTATTTTTTCTGTCTTTTGTTCTTTCTTTTTTTCTTTGTTTCTTAACGCTTTTATCTTGCATTGTTTTAGTATTTTATTCTCTCTTTTTCGTTTCTTTCTTTCATTCTTAGTAATTTCTATTCTTTCAATTAATTCACGTTTTTCGTCTTCATTCATGCTGTACAAACATCTTACTTTTCCCCTCGTTCCTTTCTTGCCTTCTTTTCTTCATTCTTTCCGTGTTTATGCATTGCTCTCTTTCCTTCACTTCTTCCAAACTAATTATTTATTTCTCTCCTTTTCTTTCTCTCCCATTGCTTCTTTTTTCTTTCTTAATAAATTCTCTATTTGCAGTCATAATTTATTTTTCCTTTTATCTTCTTTAATTTTCACTCTTCAAAATTGTTTATATTTTCTTTCCTTCTTTATTCATCAATTTTTCTCTCTCTGTCTTTCCTTATTTCTCTATTTTTATTACTTTCATCTCCTTTCTTTTTCCATGCTTTCCATTTATTTATCTGTCTTTCTATCTTGATTTTTGTCTCTTTCTTTCTTTCTTTCTTTCATTCTTCTTTCCTTCCTCCCTTCCTTCGTTTCTTTCTTTCCTTCTTTCTTTCTTTCTTTCTTTCTTTCAATCCATTTTTTCTCTCAGTCTTTCCTCATTTCTCTATTTTTTATTATTTGCATCTCCTTTCTTTCTTTTTCCATGCTTTTCATTCTTTCTATCTTGATTTTTGTCTCTTTCTTTCTTTCTTTTTTATTCCCGCCTTCCTTTCTTTCCTTCTTTCTTTCTTTCAATCCATTTTTTCACTCTTCGTCTTTCCTTATTTCTCTATTTTTTATTATTTCCACCCCCCTTCATTTTTTCATTTTCCATGTTTTCCATTTATGTATCTGTGTTTCTTTCTTGATTTCTTCTCTCTTCCTTCCTTCCTTCCTTCCTTCCTTTCATTGTAGTTTTTATTTTATTTTTCATTCACGCTTAACTTATTTGTTTCTTTGTTTTTTCTATTTGACTTTCTCATAGTCGCTTTTATTCATTTCTTTCTTTGTTCTTTCTTTCCTTTTTACTTCCATTTCATTTTTCTTCCAATAGTTATTTACGTATTATTTCTTTTTTCATTCTTGCTTTCTTTCTTTCAGCATTTTTCTTCTATCGCTTTTCCCTTTTATAACTGACTATTGTAATTATTTTTCTTTTCTTTCCTTCTTTCTTTATATTTTACTAACAATGGTAGATGGTGTTACATGGACCCAATCCTTTTCATTTGCTCCTCTGCGTTACAAAATCATTTTCTTGATTGAAAAATGGGCGCTAACTCCAGGAAAACATCTCTGATTGTTCCATTCTATGAGCGAGGGGTCAAAAACAGAATGTTTAAGTCCTATTCACTTTGGCTATGTGAGTTTGAAATTCATCACTGTTAAAAGGAAATTAATTTTCATGATTTTGAGTGTCTACCCCCAATTTATATATTAGATTGAATTTAAATATACCGGAAATGTTTTAACAGAGGATGGGAAATATGACTCCGAAATCCTACCATACACTGGAATATAAATGATGTATCCCAAAACCTAAGCAAAAATTCTGAAAAAGGAAAACTTTATTAAGAAAAGTGTGGCGAGCTGCTTTGTAATATCGATCGTAATAGTAATGGATACTGAATAAATGCCTCATAGATGGAGAGAAACTGCAAATAATAGAAGGATGCTGAGAATACCATGGACTGAACAGACGAGCAATGGCGAAGTTTTCGCGAAAATGGAAACAAAAAAGACAAGTTTATTCAAAATCAGAAAGAATCAGCTGATATTTCTTGGATATATAATGAGGAAGGAAGCCAAAGAGAACTGGACATCCACAGGGCAAATCGAAAGCAAAAGTGACAGTGGAAGCCAGTAAACTATTTACCTGAAAATCTTGTGTATCTTGCCAGCGGAATATGAATTGTGAAAGATGGCAAAGTGGCAAACGCTAAGTGCTAAAAGGTGCTTGTAGAGTGTCATGAAAGACAGTCTTGCAGGGGTACAGGTTATAGACGGTATTAATGCATCTACACTTTAAGAATAGACTTGAAATGAAAGGTAGAAAATTCAAGTGATTTCTATTCATTAAAGTGCATAATTTACTTTTAACAATAAAATTTTCATGACAACAAACTTATCAAAAATTAATATTGCTGAAAATTAAACCTTAGGTTTTCGCTATTATTAAATCAAATTTTCTTACTTGCATTCGTTCAAAGGAAATGGATTTATTTAATACTAAAATCCATTCTCCTTCCTTAATAATGATTCTATTTTCTAGTTCTTTCACACCCTTTGTCTCTTAGTGGTTTACTGCCTTGATTGGATGTAAATCGGATAAAAAGAAGTGATAAACTGTTGTAGCATACATACGGATGATAATGGGTGAGATTCAAATATATATATATATATATATATATATATATATATATATATATATATATATGTATATCTATCTATCTATATAAATATATGTATATATATATATATATATATATACATATATATATATATATATATATATATATATATATATATATATATATATATATATATATATATAATGTAAAAACAATAGGAAACCTGTAGTAGTAGTCGATGCGTTTCGTCCAATGTAGACTTTTTCAAGGCAAAAACGAAATGAATTTATTAAACAAAGTAACTAAATGTCCTTAACAACTGGAAGCATTTAGAGAATGCTATTTTCATAATGTTAACTGAAAATTACGTCAAGTTAACAGTATGGAAATAGCGTTCTCTAAATTCCTGTTGTCTTTTTACATTTATGAATATTGTCTTTTTCTACAGGTAAACTCTGAAAAAATTTTGATATACATACAGACATATATATATATATATATATATATATATATATATATATATATATATATATATGTATATGTATATGTATATATGTATGTATGTATGATTGTATGTATGTATGTATGTATGTATAAAAGTGAACACAGAAGTCAACAATTAGAGGCGACAGTCTGTTTCATGCTAGATGCAATCGTCATTATATATATATATATATATATATATATATATATATATATATATATAATTAGTGCGGCATAACAATAATAGAAATATATGAAATTATTTAATTTTTTTAAAATCATATCATCCCAAGAAATGCAACAATGCCACCACAAGGCAAGAGGTTAGTGAGCGTGTGATAATATGAGAAACATTACTAAAGAGAACGTACAATAAAAAGTAAGAATTAAGAAGATAGAAGATAACGATTGACAATGCATTTGCATTCTTGAAGATCAAATTAGGTACAAGATAGTTACACAAAGGAGAAGTGCGAGAGAAAAAAATGTTAGCAAAAAACCTGCGGTTATATGTAGACAGCTCAAGTGTAAAATGAGGAGTCTGTGCCGCCAAGCTAGTACTTCGCTTAGATTCATAAAATCTGGGTACAATTGGTGTAATAAGAACAAGCTTGCTAACCATTGAACTACGTCGAAGTGCCCATGATCCACATTTAGTATGAAAGAGTGAACGTCTTATTTTACGTACTTAGAGAATACAATCTATCTATCTATCTATCTTAGTCTGTTCATATGTATCTCAGCCTGTTCATATCTATCTATCTATCTATCTATCTATCTATCTATCTATCTATCTATCTATCTATCTATCTATCTATCTATCTATCTATCTTAGTCTGTTCATATGAATCTCAGTCTGTTCATATCTATCTATGTATCTATCTATCTCAGTCTGTTCATATGTATCTCAGTCTGTTCATATCTATCAATCTATCTATCTATCTATCTATCTATCTATCTCAGTCTGTTCATATGTATCTCAGTCTGTTCATATCTATCTATCTATCTATCTATCTATCTATCTATCTATCTATCTATCTATCTATCTATCTTAGCCTGTTCATATGTATCTCAGTCTGTTCATATCTATCTATCTATATATATATATATATATCAATCTATCTATCTATCTTAGTCTGTTCATATGTATCTCAGTCTATTTATATCTATCTATCTATCTATCTATCTATCTATCTGTGTGTGTGTGTGTGTGTGTGTGTGTGTGTGTGTGTGTGTGTGTGTGTGTGTGTGTGTGTGTGTGTGTGTGTGTGATAGAAATTATTAGGGGGATTTGAGATAATCATAATTAATTCATCGAGTCTAGAAGAAACCGCAACAGAATGCGAAAAGCACTGGACGGTCGTTTCGTCCTATATCTGGGACTCATCGGCAGTGCTCATCCACTACCGAGAATTGAAACCCGGATAGATACGTTATCAGGCAAACGTCATACCAGCTGTACGAACGGTGACAAAGTGGTAGCGAATCAGACTCGATATAGCGCCGCTCGATCACATATTCCGTGCTGGAACTCATCCGAGTTTCCCTTACTCATAGGACTATTATCAACAAATTTGCTCCCTCCAGAACATTTAAAGCCGGCTCAAGCAAGGATATACAAGTGATAGAATTTATTAGGAGGATTTGAGATAATAATAATTAATTAATTAATTATATATATATATATATAATCAAAGGAATAAATATAAATGAATGTACATGTAGGTGTTCAGATACAAATACATACATATATCATTTGATATAAGTAAAAGAGTGATCAATGCTAAATAGCAGAGCTATTACGTATATATTAATAAAAATACATAATACGCCTACGCCGTGTACATATATATATATATATATATATATATATATATATATATATATATATATATATATATATATATATATCAAGACATACGCCAAAACAACCCGTATTCCCACATAGCTGAACACTTTAAACAATCAGGACACTCATTAGACCACTGTAAATGTATATTAATAGACACAGATTTTAGTACAACATACACACGAAGAAAAAAGTGAAATACTAGATTTTAAAATTAGATACATAGAAACTAGGGTTAAACAGATACTTGGGAATTTTAAATCTGTATAAATATTTTAATAGTTAAAAAATTTTCTTTAGATATAGTTAAAAAACCTTTTTAAACAACATCTAAAATACTATCGTTAGATTTACGTTAAAAAATTCAAACATAGTTACATTCCACATCACGTGACGTCCGCGTCTAACGACGAACGCTGTAAAGTGTAAACAAACTGCCAAATACAGTAATACAGTAATTCAATTAATTTCTGAGGAAGGACCGAGGTGGTCTGAAATATTAAATATATATAAAAACATATAAATAAATACTTTCGCAAAAGAAACACCCAATTTTTTTTCAGTTATTTTATCCATATATAATAATATATATATATATATATATATATATATATATATATATATATATATATATATATATTTTGAATTGGACATAGTCGGAGATCGAAAATTTTTTATGAAAATTTCTCGGACATTCAAGCCGGTAAATGTTATTTAATACTGTTTATTATAAAACAGAGCATTTGCTTAAATACTTGTATCTATAAAAAGAACGTTAAACATAATATAAATGTCTTTAAATATATATATATATATATATATATATATATATATATATATATATATATGGAGGCTAAATAAATATTACTTAAATATATTCATAATCTTTCAGAAAGCATCAATTTAAATCCTATCTCCTACGATCACGGGCACATTCAGCAAAAATAATTTTTTCTGTTAGAAGTCATATCATTTATATTGTTGTGTGATATAAAGACTTTCTCGGGGTATTTTATTAATAAATATAAGTATGCATGTGCATGACTGTGTGCGAGTGCGTGTGTGTATGTGTGTGTGCGTACATGCACGGGGGTGCATGTATGTACAGAAATAGAAAAAAGTCCGTGCTATGCGAAAAGCTATTATTTCATTAGAACGCCCATTTTCATTTCGCTGCATCAACCAAAATGTTCCATTATGCATTGTCAGAAATATAAAACATCAAGATGCCATATTATGCGTGCAAATCATGGAAATCTCTATCTATCTATCTATCTATCTATCTATCTATATATATATATATATATATATATATGAGTGTATATGTGTATCTCTTTGTCACTATAAAACTTGCCGTCTTACTTTTTATCTATCGATTCGTCTGAAAAATAACTATCTCTCCATATATATATATATATATATATATATATGTGTGTGTGTGTGTGTGTGTGTGTGTGTGTGTGTGTGTGTGTATTTGTGTGTGTGTTGCCGTCTCTTTCTTTACACTCATTTGTCTGAATAATATCTATCTATCTATCTATCTATCTATTTGTATATATATATATATATATATATATATATATATATATATATATATATATATATATATATATATAGTGTATATCTTTGCTAGTATAACACTTGCCGTCTTTCTTTCCATTTGTCTGAAAAATATATATCTATCTATATAGTTAGGTAACTGATTGTATGCATGTGCCTATTTATGTCTGTCTGTCTATCTCTTTACCAATCTAAATCTTGTCGACTATTCCGTTTTATGTTTTAATATCTGTCTATCTGTCTATCTATCTATCTTTTCGTTTTTCTATATATTTTAATTCTGTTAGTTATCAAAAATTTCAATGACAACCCAATATCTATCTATCTATCTATCTATCTATCTATCTATCTATCTATCTATCTATCTATCTATCTATTTGTCTATCTATCTTGTAGCGTTCATATGTATCTATCTACCTTCTATCTATTTCGGCGTTTTGATATCTATCTATCTATCTTGTTGCGTTCATATCTATCTATCTATCTATCTATCTATATATCTATCTATCTATCTATCTATCTATCTATCTATTTCGGCGTTTTGATATCTATCTATCTATCTATCTTGTAGCGTTCATATGTATCTATCTGTCTATCTTGTTGCGTTCATATCTATCTATCTACCTTCTATCTATTTCGGCGTTTTGATATCTATCTATCTATCTTGTTGCGTTCATATCTATCTATCTATCTATCTATCTATCTATCTATCTATCTATCTATCTATCTATCTATCTATCTATCTATCTATCTTGTTGCGTTCATATCTATCTATCTACCTTCTATCTATTACGGCGTTTTGATATCTATCTATCTATCTATCTATCTATCTATCTATCTATCTATCTATCTATCTTGTTGCGTTCATATCTATCTATCTATCTATTTCGGCGTTTTGATATCTATCTATCTATCTATCTATCTATCTATCTTGTAGCATTCATATGTATCTATCTATCTATCTATCTATCTATATTGTTGCGTTCATATCTATCTATCTACTTTCTATCTATTTAGGCGTTTTGATATCTATCTATCTATCTATCTATCTATCTATCTATTTGTCTGTCTTACTGACTGTCTATCTCCCTCTCTCTCTTTCTCTCTCTTTCTGAGTTAACCAGCACACTAAATATACACATATCTTGTCCATTATTTTCATTTCTGGGTATTTTTGGAATTTAATCAAACCTTTTCAGAATAATTAATGCATTTTTCTAATGCGTCATTTAATTTTAATTTTGTAGTAATTCGTTTCTGTTTAAAAATTTTACACTGTAATTATTATGTAATTGATAATTTTTGAAATGTATACTTGTAAGAACTTTTCTAATTTTACTTATAATCCTTATTTTTTTGTTATTATTATAGCATCAGTAATTATCACAAGAGTTTCCATTACTTAAATTATTTATATTATTCGGTCTGTTATCCTCATCTTCATTGTAATATTTACAACGTTTCGGCTATTGTACACTCCGGCCTTCTTCAGGTGATTGGAACTTCGAACCGTACACTTTATTTCGTCCACCGGGGTAGATCGTTTCAGTTCTACGTACCGGAGTGTACAACGGCCCAAACGTTGTGAATATGACAATGAAGATGAGGATAACAGACCGAATAATGTAAATAATGTAAGTAATCATAATACCTCATCTCAGAGATATACCGGGTGTTGCAGCAAAATCCGACACTTGACAAAAAGAAAACGAAATAGGCAATAAAAACAAAAGTTGTATATGCAGAGACCGCAGGGGAGCGGTAGTAGCATTTTTTTCAAGTCGGGAAGAAGCCTGCGCAAGTGATGGCCTGGTTTGGGTTCAAGAGGACCATGGTCATGGACATTTGGAGGAAGTGGACGGCGGGTGAGATCAAAGATCTGCCAAACGAAAGGATCACAAGGTTCGTTCTTCGGCCATTAGGACCCACGAGTTTATCGCCGCCGTCAAGGAGACAGTCGACAGTGATGGAAGTCAGAGCTATGCCAAGATCGCCGCTGACATGGGCTGTCGCAAGTCGACGATCTACCGAACAATCAAGAAGGACATTCGTTACTCCTCCTACCGCAAGTCTGACCGCATGCTCATCACGAATGAGTAGAGGAAGGTCAGGGCGGCGGCTTTGCTGAACAAGCTCAAGCACGAGTCAGCCGGGATGCCGAGGTTCTTCTCTGATGAAAAGAATTTCATCCAGGACCAGACGAGCAACAGGCAGAACGACAGGTGGATCTGCAAAGACATCGAGGAAGTTCCCGTCGTGAAGCATACGAAGTTTCCCTCCTCCCTTTTGGTCCTTGGTAACATCTCCAGCGAGGGTGACGTCATGCCTCCGTTCTTCTTTCAAAAGGGCCTGAGATCTACCAGGAGGTGCTTAGAAGCGTGGTGAAGCCATGGATGGACAAGATCGCCGCCGTCGCCCCTACTTCTTCCAGTAGGACTACGCTTCTGTACACAAGGCCAAGACGACCCAGGCGTGGCTGCTCAACAGTGTTCCTCACCACTGGTCACTGGACTTGTGGCCGCCCTCCTCACCCAACTGCAACTCCCTTGACTATTTCTTCTGGAGCGTGATCGAGGACAAGATCAACAAGCACGCCCACAACACGGCCGACTCTGAAGGCTGCCATTGTGCAGGCGTTCGCCGCTATGGACAAGGACATGGTCACCAAAGCGTGTGACTCATAAGATGTATCTGCGGGTGATATTACAGGTAGCCTCCTACGCGTCAAGTACCACGTGATCTAAATATCTGCATCTGTTGTCTGCTCTCGAGAGGTAAATAAAAATAAAGCCATGATTGTTTGACATATAGACAATCAACCCAGAACAGAGAAGAGAGCAGCTTACACGAGAATCTAGAGTCCTAGTTTATAAAGGTCATAAAGCCATACAGCCCTACTCATTTCGCGACCACCTTGAGATGGTCTTCGCCGCCGGTGGTGGTTACATTGAAAAATAATGTAGTATGTAACTCTAACATAACCTGCCTAAAGAGCCTGTGTAAAGGGATAGCAATGCAGTGTTTGGGAGAGATGAAACAGTATTTACTAAGAGCTACAAAGGAGAAGAAAGTGTAGAGAGTCTTGATCGCCAACATCCTGAAGGGAAACTGCTCATTGAAAGAGAAGCCTGGACAGAGAAATGAATATCCTAGCGAGTACACGTGTAAACTACTCTCCATTGGATACGTTTAGCAGTCGGTCATTCGCAAATGAACTCTATTACCCGTGTAGTCAACATTTACAATTTGCCTCCGTTTGCTAAATAAATCTGTTACGTTTTAGTTTTTGACAGGTGACATAAAATATTTCATCAGACATTTCTTTATCCAAGCTTAATCCATCACTGCTTACATCGGAATTGACTTGATCTTCCTTTGCGGCAATCACGTCAGATTATTCTCTTTATGTATTGCGAGTTCTTGCTCATCTGTGCGCTGAGTCACTTTAAGTGGAGCTCATTCTCGCGTCCGCACTTAAACATTGGCTCCTTTCAACGCCTAGGGAGACTAGGGAGATGACTGATGTCATTTGATTGCCAAGTTGCTGTTTTTCGTTTCTTTTGTGATCAGAGTGACCTTCATTGAAATGAACGCAAATATTGAATATTCCAGCTGCTGTGGGATCGCGCTTACTTAACCGTGAATTACTCCACTGGAAAAGATAGGTTCAATATATTGCGAAAATTAAATTACTGTCCAGGTTGGCTCATCCTAGAGGTTGCTAAAACAGGCTATACACTCAATCATCTTCAAAGAAATAAAAGAAATTAGAGGTAGCCTCCTACGCGTCAAGTACCACGTGATCTAAATATCTGCATCTGTTGTCTACTCTCGCGAGGTAAATAAAAATAAAGCCATGATGGTTTGACATATAGACAATCAACCCAGAAGAGAGAAGAGAGCATCTTACATGAGAATCTAGAGTCCACGTTCATAAAGGTAATAAAGCCATACAACCCTACTGCCTGATGGTGATTGAGGAAAATCGGAGTTTAAAAAGTCTATGTACGAGGGTCATTCAACAAATAAGTTGAATTTTTCGGTGTAAGGACTTCTAATACAGATAGAAGCTTATTCTTTTTTATTTTTTGTTGTTGTTTGTTTTAATTCTTTTTCACAAGGATTTAATTTCTTTTGCAGATTAAAAAAAAACTTTGAGAGTTTTGGCGATTAACAAAGATGGCCGACCAAGAAGCATGCTCCAGGATAGGAACAGCGGTCAGTTATCAAGTTTTTGGTTGCTGAAGGGTGCAAACCAGTTGAAATACATAGGAGGATGTGAACTGTGTATGGTGCCACATGTTTCAGCTAAACGAATGTCTACAAGTGGGCTAAATTGTTTAAAGAAGGACGGAGCAGTGTTGAGGATGAAGACAGGCCTGGGAGGCCTACAGAAGTCAGGTCTCCTGAGGTGATCGAATCAGTGAATGACCTCATTCAGTCTGACAGAAGGGTGACAGTGGATGACATTGCAAGGACTTTGAGCTTATCTATTGGGACAAATGCAGGGGTCATCAGTCAGAAGGAGTAATCTTGCATCATGACAACGCAAGGCCTCACACAGCAGCTCAAACAGTGCATACCATCAACGAGCTGGACTGGGAACTGCTCCTTCACCCCGCTTACAGCCCAGACCGTTCCCTTTCAGACTTTCACCTGTTTGGTCCCTTGAAAGCGTACACGAGAAGCACGAAGTTTAAAAGTGACGATGAAGTCAAAAGTGTTGTGAGCGACTGGCTGAGACATCAGTCCAAAGATTTTGACGCGGAGGGAATACGGAAGCTTGTGCACAGATGGGAAAAGTGTGTGACAGTGCTGGGAGACCACGTTGAAAAATAAAAGTAAGCTTCTATCTGTATTAGAAGTCCTTTTACCTTATTTATTGAATGTTCCTCGTAATATCAAAGACTGGGGCTCGTAATTTCATTTGAAATGTATAGAGATAACTTGGAAACTAAATAATACTTGGGAAATTGAAGTACGTTCCTCAATTTCTGCGGCATTAACCGTTACAGCTACCTGCATGACAAGCGCAAAATAATGAAGAATGAGCTTGCTATTCGAAGTTTGACTTGAAAAGTATTACACTATTGCCATTCTTTAGTCTGATGTTATAAAAGGCTTAGAGCTATATCATGTTCAAACACCGGTTCCCGTACGATCACCGAATTTAAGCAACGTTGAACATGGTCAGTACCTAGATGGATGACCGCTTAGGAATACCAGGTGCTGTAAGCTTGAATGTGTGGGGCGTGTAATAGTTAATGGCTCGGAATTATAAAACGGAGAACCGAGTTCTAGTTGTGGTCAGGTTCCTTATATTCACCTATAAATACCCTTAGGAAAAGTATAAATCATAATCTTCGCCCCCCCCCCCAACTATGGATTAATTAATAGGAGTATCAGTAAAATCATAATTATTTCCAAAGAATTCTTCTGGTCTAGATATCTGGCTCTAAATAACCTGAAAAGTGTTGATAAGCCGTAAAAAACGAACCAATCAATAAATCAAAAATAGATGTGATAAATTATCAAATAAAGTCGTAATTACGTACCATTTCGGGGAATCGTGTTTAATGATAAGCTTTTTTTATTAAAATTAAAAATTGGGAAGAGAACAGGGTGGATACGCACGAACTAAAGAAAAACCGGTACGAGTCACTGCGTGCTGAATGTTTGGAAATGTTTTGGAATGTTTGAACGTGTAACGTGATGCCTATTGAGGTTGGGTGTCGTGGGTTTCTGGGACATTCAGTCATTTCCTTCCTTTCAAAAATAGGCATCACTGGCCGTTGGTTGAAAAGCGTATCGCATCGCATTCAAAAAACAGTTCAGCACGCGTCAACTTAGATTTGGTCGAGATCAAAACAAGCAAATAAAATGCGCGCAACATCACGGCCTAAAATGCGCAAATGAAATATTTTCGTGGTCGTCTATAACGATTTTTACGAGCGCGTCAATAGCAGCAAACGGTACGATCATTTAGCTTATCTTCATACCCTGCCTGGTGGCAAATGCTGCTGGTGGCTTAAGGATAGGATTAGGTCTTTCACCACTGATTTCACCAAACGGCTCGCCCTAGATAAAGCTGAAAAGGTGTAGACGCTTAATGCTAGTTTTTCCCGGGCGGTGGCTGGTGGGGATCCCTTAGAGATAGCTTTAGCTAGGGAGGCCCTGGAGCGTTCGAATAGCGAGCGCTACATGGGTCAGGTAATTAGCCATAGGTGAAGCAAGATGTCTTCCGAAGCCTTGAATATGGGCACAGATCTGTGCAAGGAAGAGATTCGCCGAGATACCGATCGTTACATTCGTGAGGTCAATACTCTTCGGGCCACTGACGAGGCGTTTCGGCGGCATTTCGAGAGCCTTTTTTACCAAGAAGCCTGGTCTCCGTGAGGAGGATTTTCGCAGCTATTTGGCTGACTTTCCTCGGCTTTCGCCGAGTGAAGCGGCGAGCTGCGAGGGAGAGATCACGGAAGGCGAAGTCTACGCGGCATTGAAGAAGCTCGGCAAAGGCAAGTCGCACGGTCTGGATGGTTTGCCCTATGAATTGTACTTGAGGCTGTCGCACATCGTCCCGATTTTGACTGTGGTGTTCAACAACTGGTTCCAGCCGAGTCTCTGTTGGGTCGTGAGCAGACTTGTGCTGTGAGAGGCCGAACAATTCAGAGCAACCTGCATCTTATCCGCGCGATCATAGAGGGTGTAAAAAACGACGATGATGCCGCGCTGATCAATTTAGATCAGTCCAAGGCATTTGATAGTTGACCATCGCTACCTTGCTGCTGTCCTGCAGACCGCCAGATTCGAACCCGACTTCTCCCTCTGGATTAGCATCCTGTATCGATCCCCCAGTGCTGTGGTACGGAAAGCTGTCGGGCGCTTTTGCGCTGTCTATGTCCGTCCGTCAGTGTTGTGCCCTGTCGCCCCTTCTATATGCTTTGGCGTTGGAGCCTCTCCTTCTTCGGCTAAGGGATAGGGCGTTCAGTCCGGCCCTACGTGGAATCGCCGTTTCTGGACAGGCTCGAGCCAGGGTTTCCGCGTACGCCGATGACGTATCTGCTTTCGTGTCGTCCCGCAGCGACATTGAGGTGGTACTGAAGGCGCTTGATCGGTACGAAAAGGTGACAGGGCCAGGATAAAACGCGACAAGTCATCCGGTTTGCTGTTAGGTACCTGGAAGGGGGTCGATCTTCCGGGCCGCTTCGGTTGGACGGACTGTACTGTCCGCATTCTTGGAGTGTGGTTTGGACCCGACCTCTAGCTGGAGAAAAATTGGTCTGAAGTACGAGCAAAGGTCGATGCTGCCGGTCAGACTTGGCATCGACGGAGGTTGTCCGTGAAGGCCAGGGAGGAGGGGTTTGCTACATACATTTTCCCGATTGTTCGTTATCGATAATCCGTACTTCCTCTCTGTGACGTCTATAAGAAGCCGGTCGAGCGCTCGCTAACTTCCATTGTATGGAGGAGACGCGGGAATCGTCCGCGTCATGGGGGTTGCTGGGAATGCCACACTGTGTGAGCCACAAACTCGCTTCGAGGGTGGCTTTCCTACGTTGCGCATTGACAGTAGAATCGATTATGGCGGGGACTGTTAGGGAAACGTTCCCTTTCCTTACTATCAGTCGCCTCATCTCGCCTCTCGGGCGCCATCCTAGACCCCGGGACCGATCGGATTTCCTTCGCGAGTGTCGGTCGGCTTTGTTGGCTGTTCCTCGGTCTAATGACCTTTCTCGGCCTAGGAAGGTCTTCTATCGTCTTCTAGTGGAGGAGGTCGCGAAGGATTCCCTACGTGAGAAGCACGACGTGTCGGAGGATGAGTTTCGCTCTTACTGGTCTTGGGCGCCAGCGGAGGATTATCAGAGTAACCCTAAGTTTTCGCTTACCGGACTTTTGGCTCGGAATCGGCTGCATCTTAATGATAAGGTCTTCATATGGGGTTGGCGGGTTTGCCAGACTGTGAACGATGTGGCCTTGGTTTAGAGGAAACGGCTTCTCATGCCTTCTACCCGTGTCAACGTGTCCGCCCCTTATGTGTCTATGTCGGCGAGTTGACGGCTCGTCTCACTCCCGAAAAGCTTGTGCCCATTGATCGCGCATTTGCATTGACAATGTGTCGCCCCCGTATTCTGGGGTGAAACGAATGGTAATGCTGGCGCTGGTGGTCACGGCCCGAATGGTGATTTGGACGATGCGACAAGAGGAATTCTTGCGAGGCAATCATCTTTCTCATCAGCTTCTGATCCGATTCTTTGAGCATCAGCTCAATATGAAGATTATAACTGATAGAAAACGATTGCATTCGACAGTCTTCAGCGAAAGGTGGGTGAAAGAGGCGAGCTTGGTTCGTTTGAACGGGGATAGACCATGACTTTCTCTTTTAGATCAACCTATGCACAGGGAGCAGGAAAGAAATGTATACACGTCAGAAAATGACAACAACAACAGCAATAATAATAATAATAATAATAATAATAATAATAATAATAATAATAATAATAATAATAAAGAGACCGCAAACAAAAAAGTGCCTCCTTATTGACCTGCAGAGTGCAATGTATTTTTGTAGATTTTCAATAAGCTATCAAAATACAAGGACATTAAAATCGAAATCTCAAACATATGGCACATGAGAACATCAACAATCTCTGTTGTGGATTCCTAGTAGCAAATTCCTTAAAGAAATACAAAAATTGTTCTCACGAGTAGCACCCACACCTTACGAAGGGCTTTTATATGTAAAATATGTGTTTGTTTGTTTTTAGTTTTTTTAATTGCACAGTGGAAAATATTATGATGCCATTTCTGAATTTATATCTCTGGGCGGGACCCGGAAAGAAATGAGTACACATCAGAAATCAAAGGAAATAATAATAATAATCAACAAATAATTAAGTAATCAACAACAAATAATGAGTAAATAATTAATAAACAACCCTATAATATAACTAAATATAACCGCATTGGAATGAGAATTATTTCTAATCAATAGCCTCTAGAATAATTTGAAAATAGCCGCCTACCCAATAGCAATTACGATAATACAATATACATTGCTATCCATAATACACCATTTGCAAACATGTATCAATAGTCGAACCAAAATGCAACACACATGGCCTGAAGATTGCGTTCACGCATGAAGAGACAGAAAATTAGGATATAATATAGTGAATTTCCACCGTACCTTAAAGAGAATATATACAGCGATAATAGTTGATTTGAGAAATAAATTATACAGAAACTCTTTTAAGTGAAATATTTAATAAATGTCAGACAACACTAACGCTAACATCAATGTATACCGAATGTTTCCTGGATGTTAGTGTCGAATGTTACCATTAGCCTTACGATAATCCCACCCTTAAACATTACATCATTTCTATTTTTTAGGAGTCGGGTTGACAGGGACTGTAGTTGAGTGCGGTCCACTCAACCAGCTTTTGCTCCACCCGTCAGTCATTTCAAGACTATCAACATGCATTCTGATGCATTCTGATGCTCATGCATTCAATTATCTTTATAGAAGTCTTTTAAGAGAGGCCTATTAATTGTTGTTGTGTATTTTGCCGACTGTACGACCTAATATCTTCCTTTTTTGGCTATGTCCAAGCTGGGGTAATGCCTGAAAAACATATTTTCGAAAGACCGATTTCTCAGATTTGGCTTGATACTAGATACTATGGCAGGTTGAATTTTCTTTTTTTTCAGAAAATGAATATAGAATTTTTTTAAAACTCGGGCTGAAAGATTGAGTTTGATGTGATAAGTACTGCCACCATATATTAGATTCATAGCTTTTAGAAGTTTGTGGTCATTTAGTATTAAAGGTCGCCTGAAAAATGTACAGAAATACTTAATTTCCGCAGATATTTTCTTACAAAGATACTTCAAAATTTTACTATATAAGGAATACATCCAAATAAAGCTGATATCCTTTGTATTAGATGCATTGAATATAAAATATATTTAAAATGGAATTCTAATTATGAATCAGCACAATCAAAATAGTCAATTTTCGTTACTGCATTCAGTCAGTTATGTGCCATGATTGATACACGCTTAGGCGATCATGTATCTTTCGATACGTGACTGACGAAGTAGATTCTTTCCCGCAGTAGGTTGCCATTTCTTTATGCTGAAAACCAGTTCCCAACCAAGACTATAGATCCCAGTCTACCCTGCTATTTACCCACAGCTGGTGGGAGAAGAATTTGATCCATACCTTCCCGAAGAGTATTAGCACGGAAGTAATGTATTTGACTGGGATTTGAACTCGGCTCACCGATTCCCACATCTGAGCTGCTATCCATTACTCCACCGTGCGTCTTTTTATTGTATTCGATAAGTAAATACTGTGTAAAAATTAGAAAAGATAAACCAAAAACGTTCCCAATGAATAAGATTTGTAAGATCATTTGTTAGATCATAATTAATAAAAACAAAAAAAAATACTTAAAACCACAAAACTGCAGGGGACAAATTATAAGACAAAATGATTTTAACTTGCATTATTTTTGAAAATCGCACTAAAACTTCTGCACTATACCAAATCGTTATGGTTTAGTATAATACGCTTTTGATGCAAATGAAGGTTTTATTTGATGAAACAATGATTTAGCAATAATGTGGTTGTTACATGCATCGTGACTATATAAAATTTGTAAAGTTTTAAAAAATTAATGAATTTTATAGGGCTGAGTCATAAGCCTTTCACTGATTAACGGAATGAAATTGCAACATTACGATTTTGAGCATAAACATAATCTTCAAACTGATTAAAACAAAAAACAAGATCGATTTGGAAAAAACAAACAACATTGCAAATTGAGTGAAGTACCACTATATATATTGGCTGCGTTAGACAAATGTACGTTATCTGAAGTTATATATTCATTTTGGTATGTGAGGAACTGGCATATATTAATATATGAGTATATTAACCCCAAATTTCACATTGAGCGCAATACCACGGGTCCTAAATTGCCCTACCTACTGGACACAGGTAGACTTACACGATTTGTCTTTATTAAATCTGCATCGTAGTTTTATAGGATCCTAAAGGGAATTCTCTGCAGTTCACCTTTAACTGCCGATCCTTTTGAAAATTCCTATCTGTGTTTATATCATTTGCTATCCATCAGTCTATTAAATAAGTCATTTGTCCTCCAAATCAACATTGGGAAACATTTTAATTCTTCAAAATACCAAACGGAATATATATTTGAAATTTCAAAATTTATGGTGTTTGACTACGTCTGGGCATATGAGAATAAGCTTTCGTACTAACTGCGCCGACAGATGTCGCCATCGTTCGGCAATAAACCGATATTTCTCGAATAGGACTAATTTATATATCTTTAAAATATCAAAAGGATAAAAATGAGATGCAGAAGATATATATATATATATATATATATATATATATATATATATATATATGTTCAGCGTCTCCTTTATATATATATACATTTATATATATATATATATATATATATATGTATATATATATATATATGTGTATGTGTGTGTGTGTGTGTGTGTGTGTGTGTATGTGTATTGATATTTTGTTATATTACAATGGTTGAATGAACTTATCGAAAACGACTTTCATATGAAAATACACACGGGTTGACAAGCGACTGAGCGTCCACAAAAACACGCACACACATAAAATATATATATATATATATATATATATATATATATATATATATTGGCTGCGTTAGACAAATGTACGTTATCTGAAGTTATATATTCATTTTGGTATGTGAGGAACTGGCATATATTAATATATGAGTATATATATATATATATATATATATATATATATATATATATATATATATATATATATTTCTTATACATAAATATATATTTTCCTTTCAGATGATATATATATATATATATATATATATATATATATATATATGTTCTATTGTTTTTCTAATGTGTGATTCCCCATTTACCTTTAGATATATTTAAGAAAGATATACGTTTATCAGTTTATGACCATATTTTTTATCGATTGATTGATTAAAATTTATTTTTTTTGGTTCGGTTTATTTCATGATTTTAAAGTTGCTTCTCGAATTCCATCCGCAATGAAAAGAAAAACAAATCATTTTTTTTTCGTCTTCAGTCATTTCGCACAATTCGCAATATAAATATTAAAAAAGCCACATCTGAATTATTTCACGATTCAAACGGCAAAGAAGAGAAAACGACCTGTCTAGGTAAAAAAAAGTTTTAAGTTTAATTTTCTTTCATTAATAATTGTTTTTTTTTCATTCCCCCATGAAACTGGCCGGTAAGTGTTTGATAATAATAAATTTATATTTCGAACGCAATGTACTATTTTCATAAAAAAAGAACCATAAAGAAAAACGTCTTTCTGTCTAAATACTGAAACGTCCGTACTGCGGAAAAATTTCCTCATTCTGTTTTTTTTTTTCTATAAAAGTTCTCATATGAAGTAAAGTCTACAAAGTTAAAGAGTTTGAAGACGAGAAGCTGTCAAAAATAAATCGACATGCATTCCTGGATTAGGACCGACATAATAAGGAGTCAAGTCTTAAAAAATCACCACAAGATAATACACGGGGGCAGTAATCAACCATTAACATATGAAAATTAATTCAAGTCATATTTAGCCCCCACCCTCAAGGACTACATGTGGCGCAAGGCCGGGTTTAATGTGGGTTTTCCGAGCCTCTAGGCTCGGCCAAAAATATTCCCTATTGGAACCCGTAAAAACGGGTTCAGGGACAGTCTACCTCCCCGAACGAGACTCTGCCCTTCGGCATAGACTCGTCCGGGTTCCTCTCTGCCCGAAGGCAGAGAGTTCGACCAAACAACTCGACACGGGAATTCAAGTATGCCCTAAATCTGAATACCGAAACTTTTATAACCAACAGATATTGTTTACTGACCTTTATCTCCGGTAGCAGAAACGGAAAAAAAAAATCCGTGTTGCATCTTCCGGCATGCAGAGAAACCTGGAATGTCCGTGACAATCACTAATGTCTAACTCCTCCTAAATAAAGTAAAGAGCAGCGAAAACAGCCCACTTCGAGATAAAAATTAGAGTTTAAGCGTTTTGTATCTACAATAATTTATTATCGAACCTCCAGCCTTAAATCTCTTCCAATTTTTCAAAACCTTCATTCCTCCATGACGTGGAACCTATCACGTAACCCAGCCCTGTAAATACTCCAGAATTATCTCATATAATCTACAGATTACAGTGACGTTCAGAAAAATGATTACGTTAAATTTACACGGCCTCCTTTTCCTCCTTCTCTGAGCCGCGTCACTTCAGAAGGTTGGCGATCATGACTCTCCACAATTTCCTGTTTTTATAGCTCTTAATAAAATGTGTGTTTTTGTTATCACTCCTAAAACCTGGTCCGCGATCGAATTATTTACTCAAGCTCGCCATCTAAGCTATGCGTTGTTTTCCTCTTTCCTTCTTGCTTTCAGACTGTCTTGTGAGTATCAGATTTTCCAAGCCCTGTTTCCTCATTTTGTACCCTAGAAATTTCAACTAGCTCTTTCTGGTGTTAAGTATAAGTGCCCTTTTTGCATCCATTTTCAGCATGCTTATGTAGATCCATATTTCTGTTGGTCAAAGTTTCTTTTCCATCTTTGATGAGATTGTCCAGCAATCACTGGAATATAGAAAGACTGATATTACGTACTAGTTCATTACTCTTTACTTTGCTTATTACCAAATTTTCCTGTTTCTTAATACTTTGCTTAGATTTTGGAATGCATCTTTCGCTATACAAAAACATACTCTTTTTCTCGTTTCACTCCAAACAAAGCAATAAAGTCACTAACAAGAAAGGTGATACGGAGTACGAGAGAATATAAGAAGAAAGAAAAAACATTATTAAGGAAAGTGAACAACAAAAGAACAGGAATTAAAATGACAGAACCTTATGATCGGAATTACATATAAATTTTTGAAGATCAAACTTGACTGGGAACTATAAAGCCGGAAGAGAGATCCGCAAGCGAGATGTGCAAAATAAGAACCTGTTTGCATTGTAATTACGGTTACATCGAGTCATTTCAACTGTAAAATGATGAGACCTTTCCGCCAATCTAGTACTGCGCTTAAATTTATAGCGTCTTGGTACCATGGGGGAAAGTTCATCAGACCAATTACCATATATTATTTATAGAAAAATAAACAGGACGAAACTACGTTACGGTGGTAGGAACATGACCTAAACCGCGATGCAATATCTGGACCACTAACGTTGCAGATTCTTCGAATTCTATCAACAGTTTCTAAGTTATAAGGCATATACACCAGATGTCTTTCATAATCTTGAGGACCCTACGTCAAAACCTGCGACACATCATATAAATCAGCTTTATTTGACCTCCAACAATCTACCAGAGAGCCAGCAGAATTCCATGACATTCCTTCATTCCTAATTTTTAATGCCATTAAACTCGTTCTCTATCATTTCGGGAAAGCAACCTCACCAACCGGGGTGTTGTTGCTGTGGTTTCAGCAGCAGTTAGTTTTTATAGGGTTGAGTCACTAATCTCACGCCCAAATTCAAAGTTATCAAACACGTAGACTGTTTGCAAACCAAGTTTAGACATTCCAGGCTTCTGCGCAATTAAAGATCTAGCTGGGGAGAGAACGGGTATATTCATGAAATCTTTGAAGAAATCCAGCCTTGTAAACTCTGTGGAATTCTATAGGATAATCTACAGTTTTTTTATGGCACCCAGTAACCTATAAAATCCAAACTAACGTGGCATTCATCTTACAATAACATGCATCCTGTTGTGGTGGGATCCACCTAATCTGCATAGGTGACTACCAACTATATAAATAATGGTTGATACCGGAAGACGAGGAAAAGGAATCATGAGATCCAACTAGAGACTCTGATCGACTGCGACTAGTCAACACATTCTCCACGAACGTCTTCCCAGAAATATACAGAAATACTATATGTACTTATTGTGTACACTTCCTTGTTATAATACATTCTTGTTCTAAGTACATTTTGTGTTGCATTATTATTCCATGCAATAGGCGAGATTCAACATTGAGTCAAGACTCAACACATCCCTTCCATAATGTTCTTTGCGAGAAAGTGATGGAACGATCCTAATTGGAATTTGAACTCGGTACCCCGATCCCAATTCAACTTTCTGTTCGAGCAATTTTGGCGTAACTAGCCTTCTATGGGTTTTATGAGAGAGAGAGAGAGAGAGAGAGAGAGAGAGAGAGAGAGAGAGAGAGAGAGAGAGAGAGAGAGAGAGAGAGAGAGAGAGAGAGAGAGAGAGAGAGAGAGAGAGAGAGAGAGAGAGAGAGAGAGAGAGAGAGAGAGAGAGAGAGAGAGAGAGGATTCCGAAATAATATATATATATATATATATGAACTTTCTTTCAATACATCATGAGCTTCCGATGCTTAGCTAGGATTAATTAATGATGACCATGTCATTTTCATTTATGATCGATTTCATCGCGGTTCTTCTGTTAAGCTTGGAGAGTTATTATACATTCTTCAAAGTATTGTCCAATAATGTAATGAAAACCTCGGAGAATTACAGTAAGATTTCATTAGTGATTTCTAAGACATGTCGGTTCAAAGCTTAACCTAACAATTAGACAATTTTGCTGTTACACGATTTGAACAGTTTTACTGTTACACCCGGTATATATGATGTTAGATACCGGTAAAAAGTGGCTAAAAACGGACACATGATGAATTGCTTTGGTTTGGTTTGGTTTCTTTTACGTCGTATCAACCCCGATGGGTTATTTAATGCCGACGAAATTTTAATTGTTGCTAATATTTTTTCAAAAATCTATTTCTGGAAACACTCTTTTTCTTTCAAAATATCTATTTCTGGTAATATTTTTCCTCCAAAAAATCCATTTATGTCAATATTTTTTCTAAAACAAATCTCTTTCTGGAAATTTTTTTTTCGAAAAATGTATTTCTGGTACGAATTTTCTTCTAAATATCTTGCTGGTATTATTTTTTTCTTTTTTTTTCAAAAGAAATGCGTAAAAAAAAAAAAAAATTCCAAAAGTGTATAGCTTGTAATTATTTGTTTTTTTCAATCCGAAAATGTATTGCTGGTAATATTTGTTTTTCAAAAATGTATTGCAGGTAATAATTTTTACATATTTCTGGTATTAAAACCTATTTTTACAATTTCACCTAAGTTTGGAGGTTAACTATTTGCCCATAGATTGGACCCTAACAGGTGCTATCACTCCGAGTCAGGGTGGACCTGGGAATTAAGAAATGACTGCAGGCTCCGAAAAAACCTCTGTTGGACGTAGTTTATCGTCATACACAGGACGCGGATGTAGTTTATCGTCATACCGAGGATGGGACACATATTGAAAACAATTCCCAATATGTATAAAAATAAAACTTTAATTATTAAGGCGAAAGACGGAAGGATTTTGGAGTGTGTAATCTTTTTAAAACGGTAGAACAATTGTTCAAAACTATTACTTTTCTTGTGTCGAAAACAATGCTTTTGAAATTCTTTCATACATCAAATTATTGTTTGGTTTTAATGTGACTTTCAGGATATATTAAAAAAATGAATATCTTTATTTTTGTAATGGTCTTATTTGGAAAAATCATTAAAATTTTATGAAATGTCGGAAATTTTATTTGTATCTCATAATGTATTCATATAGAACACACACACACACACACACATATATATATATATATATATATATATTATGTGGTACGTGATCAATTTATATGTTCGTATGAATGATTTATGTTATATATATATATATATATATATATATATATATATATATATATATATATATATATATATATATATATATATAAAATATTATCGTTAGATTTATGTTAGAAATATGCAAATACACAGTTGCATTCCATATCACGTGACGGCGTCGTCTCGCGACGGACGATACTTGAAAATAAACTTCTGAATACAGTTATTTAATTAATTTCTGACGAAAGATCGGGGCGATATGAAATATCAAATATATATATATATATAAAATATAAATAAATACTTTCACAAAAAAAAACATTCAATTTTTTTTCTTTTAATTTGCAACTTTTCAGTTTTTCTCTCCATATTATATACATACCAAGAAAGTATACGTGGCTTCTCATTATGCTATATATATATATATATATATATATATATATATATATATATATATATATATATATATATATATATATATATATATATATATATGTACATATATATACATATATATATATATGTATACATATATATATATATATATATATATATATATGTGTGTGTGTGTACGTGTACTTGTATTCAGAAATAATCATTAAAGAATTTATATCACCAAAATTGTTTGGTCAGAAAGAAGCCTAAGTTGAAGAAAAACTTAATAGTAAAATTAAAAAAAACCAGTAAAACTGTTGTAACCTAGGGCAGGTTACTGAATAGAATAATCAAACGAAGGTTGGTAATGAACGATAATACTTCGGACAAGAACAGCACATACAAGATTCGCCAGCGGCGCGTCGAAAGGGACAACTGCTAGAAGTGTGTCAAGTGAATTCCACAAACAATCTTCAGCTGTAGGATATCTACCAACCGCCACACACGGTCAGATGTAGCACAAGGCTGAATTTAATGTGTGGTATCCTAGCCCGTAGGCTCGGCCAAAGATTATCCGTAGACCCCGTATACAAACGGGGTCGGGTAGCTGTTTCCCGAGACGAGACTCTGCCCATCAACGTAGCCTCGTCTGATGTTCCTCTCTGATCGGAAGCACAGAGTTTGACCAGAACAGCTGGAGACGATTCCAACTGCAGCCCAACATACAGTATTTACTACTGTATTTATGTGAATGGAGACATAACCGTTTATCGTCCATAATTAGGCTACAACAAAAACTAAGATGTTTTCAAATAGATAATATTTTAATTACTTTTATGAATATATTATGGACAGTAAAAAAATATTTATATTATTATAAAATGTTTTCAATTAATAATCAATTTTTATAAGAATTGCTTTATTTTTTTAAAAATTTGAAAAAGAATAATTAATAAATTTTTAAATTCTTTAAAAATTTCTGTTAATTTGTTGAGGCTAAGTGATATAGTCATTTAAAATCTATATATTGTTTATAAATAGAAAGCTAACAAAAATTAAACGACAAACAGTATGAGTCTCCAAACGATTGTGGACTGGGACAGGAATTGGCTGGTTAAGTTTGATGCCTCAAAAACAAAACTGCTCTCTATTATTCACCGCAGAGAACCATCCCTGTCCCCCATTAGAATGTCTGACGCTCAACTCCACGAGAGTACCTCTTTGCGACTGCTCGGCCTCACATTGACTGTTGACCTGAGACGCAACAAATACATTGAGTCAACAGCTTCGTCCACCGCAAGGAAAGTTGGCTCCCTGTGCCGCGCCAGGAAATTTTTCTCGCCGGAGTCGACCCTTTAAATCTACAAGTCAACCATTTGCCATTGCATGGAGTATTAGCGTCATATATGGTCTGGAGCCCCTTCTTTTTGTCTCATGGTTCTTGATAAAATCCAGAGACGGATATGCAAAGTAATTGGACCTAATCTGGAATCTCGTCTGCAGTTGCTCTCTAACAGACGTGCCGTCGCCTCCCTCTGTCTTTTTTACAAATACTTTCACGGTTCCCAGACTTCATGAATTTAAGCGTTCAACTAGGCTGGCATCTCGCTGTCACGCTTTCACTGTCGAAACTGTTAAATGTAGCCGTCTCTTCTACTCCAATAGCTTCATGTCTAACACTTTTCGCCTGTGGAACTCCCTCCCATTTTCCTATTTCCCTGATAGCTATAATCTACAACTATTCAAATGTAATGTCAATCGACGTCTCCAGATCTC
>OZ038508.1:48730523-48748023 GCA_964036315.1 Acanthosepion esculentum | reverse complement strand
ACCCTATCCTGACACACAACGAACTGTTAATATCTTCTGATTAAATTAGCTTGGCTAAAAATGTCAGCTCATGACAGCATTGAACACGCGCAAATCCTCATTTTTATGCCGGTCACAAGAACTCAAAATCGCTTACCTTAGCTTAGTAGCAAGATTTTCTTTCAAGCAAAGACCTTGACATTCAAACGCATTTTCCTGAACACATTTAAACACGTCACTTCCGCTCTACTCGCCATTTCTTTTAATATTGTTTTGTTACCTGCTGTCAGCTTCGTTCAACTTTTTCTTTCTTAAGCATTGGGATTCTTTCTGGAATTTCTTTTTTTTTCATTTTCTCTTTCTTTTCTTTCTTCATTATTTTTTTTTCTCTTTCATCACTTTCAATTTCAAATTATATCTTTTTTTCATCGCATTCTTTTTTTTTTAATTTCTTCAGCTTTTTCCTTCTCCGAAGTCTTTCTTTCTTTCTTTCTTTTCTGTTTCTTTCTTTCTTTCTTTCTTTTGATTCCTTATCTATTTACTATAACTTTCTTTCAACCATTTAAGATATTTTATTAATTTTCCATCACGTAATTTCTTTCTTCACAGAAATTTTATTTCAGCATCATTTTCATTCTTCATCTAATTCTTTCATTCTTTCATTCTTTCAACCTTTCAGCTTTTCTTTAAACCTTTTTTTGCATATCACTTTCGCGCTTTCTATATATTCTTTCATTCTTCCCTTGTTTATCTTCTTCCTTTCTTTTTTTCTTTCTTTATATCTTTCATGTTCTTTCTATATTACTTTGTCTCCTTCTTTATCTCTTTCCTATTTCCTTCTTTTTCCTTTCTTTCTTCATATCTTTCATTTTCTTTTTATATAACTTTATCTCCTTATGTGTCACTTTCCTATTTCCTTCCTTCTTTCTTTCTTTCTTTCGTTCATTCTTTCTTTTTTATCCGCATTTTGACTTCTTTTCGCATTTCTTTCGTTCAACTTTATCGCTCATTTCTTTCTTTCGTTTTTCTTTCTTTCTTTCTTTCTTTCTTTCTTTCTTTCTTTCTTTCTTTCTTTCTTTATTTCTTTACGTTTTTCATTTTCTTTCTATATTAATTTCCCTCCTTACTTTTCCACCATTTTAACTTTCCTCGTTCTTTATTTTTCACCATTCTGTTTCTTCTTTCAACTTTTCTTTCCGCATACAATTTTCGTTTTGTTTCTCTTTCTTTTTTCTTTCTTCTCTCTTCATCCCTCTTCTGATTTCTTCTGACATTTTTTCATCCCATCTTCATCATTTTCGTTCTTTCTTTCCTTCGTTCTTTCTTTTTCTTTTTTTTTCTTTCTTTCTTTCTTTCTTTCTTTCTTTTTTTCTTTCTTTGACTAGCTCCAAAGATTTCTCCTTTCGTTCAAATTATTCTTTCAAATTATGCTTTTAAATTATTATGAAAATACCGTCATGACTGGCCTCTTTCGACTTGTGCGCGCCGATTTGCGTGCTCGTCGCGGACATTTTCCATTTCAATTTTTTTTTTGCACGCCTCTTCAAAACGAATGCAAACCCATCTGTCGCCTTGCCTTTACATATTGCTGGAAGAAGCTGGTGCATTGGACGGAAACTTCGATGTGCACATCAGGACAAAAAACAAATCGATAAAAAATTCCTTTAAAACGAAGAAAAGAAAGAATGAAAAACAAAAAAAAAAAGAATGAAAAACAAAAAAGAAGAAAGCAAAGAGACACAAAATTCAAAACAACGTTCCTTCATTAATTCTATTGAATAGTCTATTGAGAGATTTCAAAAGGTTCATTTTTATGAAAAAAAATGTTTTTGGAGAGGCCTTGTCATTAAAGTGAACAGATACACATTGCAACGTGCTTATGCCCAAATATAGGCAAATATGTTTACTCTGACACGAGGGCGCCCTTTTACGGGCCAACCATAGTCAAATGTTTGACACCAACACCAGCAGTTCAAACTTGTCTCTTTAACAAGCCGCGAGAGTTCTACGTAGCATGACACGAAGCTGAATATTCTTTAAAGATTCTGCTTTGGCAAAAAAACTGGAAAGTGATACAGATAATTACCAAATATTTCAAAGATCCGAGATACTTCAACACGGATCGAATGATGAGGCTCCTTAACACGTAGTTTTAGATAAGAGAGACGCATGTGCTGGAGCTTCAGCTCGTATTTGCGCCCGGAATACTTCGAATTAAAAGACAAGAAGATTTATTTAATATTTTCTATTACTATAGTGGTACTGAGCTATTTGTAATTTACACATACTTACGGGAAAAGGAAGATATCAGACTTTATAAATAAATATAAAGACAGAATTTATACGTCGTCTTATATGAGAGATGATCGTAAACACAACGTATAGACAACGAGCACATTTGTAGTATTAGAAACATGAATATTTCAAAATTCTAACAGTATACAATTTAATATGATTTTTGTATATATATATATATATGTCATTCACAGACAGTACTGTTTCGCTGTATCACAGCTACTCAGTGTGAGACTAGACTTCCGAACGCCTCAAGCCAGGATTGAAACACAACTAATTTGGTGTCAGTCAGAGCTATCTTCACTCGGTAGAGTTACACAACTAAATTTAGCGTATTGTTTTTACAAATGTAAACAAATGCCCATCAGCCAAAGTGCTCCATTCATTTTACTGAAGAGCTTTGCATTAGTGCAGGTGGCTGTTGTTTATAGAATTAGCTTATCACTCAACAGTGCTCAATTGAAATGTATTTCCAAGTGCTAAATTATATATATGTCTTGTAGGGCAATGATATATATATATATATATATATATATATATATATATATATATATATATATATATATATATATATATATATATATATATATTGTAGGTTAATGAAGGGCTTGGTAATCCGTATGGATAATTCCAAAGAGGATGTAATCCAGAGAGCTCAATGTAAAAACAGAGCAAATATTAATTAAATAATTAAGTAAGAGACGACCTTAAGGTTCCATGACTATTTTCCCAGAAAATATATTTTTCGTGGTTCATCAGGTCACATCTCTCTGTAAAAGGAATTTCGTTTCTTTTATTTTTAATACAAGTTTTTGAGGGATAGTTTTAGATTGATATAAGGTAACAGTGGAGGGTGGAGAGGGCGTACTATAGAATGATCTATTTTGGAAATGGAAAGTAGAGATAGGGTTTCTGTCTATATTTCTGAGGTATTATGTACATTATTTACATTATTCGGACTATTGTCTTCATCTTTGTTGCCATATTTATTACAACGTTTCGGCCGTTGTACGCTCCAGCCTTCTTCACATGCTTGGAATATCGAACTGAATCCTTTATTTCGCTCACTGAAAGATAGACTGTTTTAGTTCCACGTGCCATGGCTAATGGATGTCAATTATCAGTTATCTCCTGTTAATTCCCCTCTGAAATTTATCCACTGCCTTAACCGGGTATAGAACTCACACTTTGGGTCTTGTCACTGGATCTAACTAACGCCTTTATCCACTGTGCCATGTGTCCTTGAGGACATCTGTGTAGGGATTTCTGGGTATTATAAACCTAATGTCTTCAGCAACCATTTTTTACCATTTTTTTTATATCAATCTAAAACTATTCCACACAAGCAGGAGAATGACTGTCAGACAATTTCTGCGACACATCACTCCTTACCTAACTCCGCAGAGCGCAACTCTCGTGATCATTATGTCTGGGGTGCAGTCGAGCGAGTGAGACCAAGAAAATTCCTTGTAACATGATGAACTGAAAAGAAGGATTATGGTAGCATAGAAGATTAGCAGATGATTATATGTTAAAATCAGTGTTATTTTCATTTTTGAAATCTATAAATCAACTATTCGTCCTTGCATGGATTATTTCTGTAATAGTTTGGTACTTCCGCTGTACGTCTCTAGAGCCTTGACAAAATCCAGAGACGGATATTCAATATGATTGGTCCTGATCTGGCATCTCGTCTACAGTCACTCTCTCATAGACGTGCCGTGGCTTCCCTCTGTCTTTTCTACAAGTATTTTCACGGTAACTGCTTCGACGAGCTACTTTCGCTGGTTCCCAGACTGCATGAATTTAAGCTTACTACTTGGTTAGCATCTCGGTCCCACTCTTTCACTGTCGAAACGGTTAAATATAACCGTCTTTTCTACTCCCACAGCTTCTTCTCTCGCATCTTCCGTCAGTGTACCTCCTTATCTCTTACATGCTTCCCTGATAACTAAAATCTTCAAATATTCAAGTGTAATGTCAGTTGAAATCTTCTGATGCTTTGAACTTGTTCCCCCGTTCTTCTCTTTGTTTTTTCCTTAAGCACACCTCTTTACGCTTGTCTCCACCATTTGCAAGCCCTTTCGTGCTAGTGGCACTCCCGCCTTGCTTAGGGTGAAATACTTATATATATATATATATATATATATATAGGTAACTATACTCGTCTCGAAAAATCTTCGAATTCTTGATTTGCCAATAATCAAATCAATCTCGAAGAAAAAAAAAAGAAACAGCCAGGAACATGAAAGTCTGTCGAAAACAATCACACAGATACAGGTTCAAAGCCCAAAGAAAAAACACCGATACGAGTAAACAACTAACTAAAGTGCTCGATACAAACGTAGAGAAGACCTAGTCAAACGTAATGAGCCAGACAAACCTAGCAAGATTTCACTTAAGCAGATCGTCAGGGCCAGCTGAGCCAGCTGACCCTGACTATCTGCTTAAGTGAAACCTTGCTAGGTTTGTCTGGCTCATTAGGTTTGACTATATATATATATATATATATATATATATATATATATATATATATATATATATATATATATATATATATATGAACCGAATCCCCTCACAATAAAAGCATCACGCCAGTACGTGGTCCGTAGTTTTAACATTCTCCTAGTTACACTCCCATTGATAACTATCAGTGATTTGTAATTTTAATGCCATTTCTCTAAGTTTAAGTATTTTATTTCCATGCTCTTAACTGAACCTTTTCTTAAAGTAGTCATATTTTATACGTTTGTATCTCTCTGTATAGAAACATTGAAACACCTGTCCATATACACTTTTGTAAAGTGTAACCTTCTTGTAACTTACTTTTTTCTTGAACTTTCCGCTACATTGAAATGTATTTCTGTAGGAAACTTTAAGTATATTGATGCAAACACAGCTACATTTCTTTCTACATTTAGACAAATGCTCATGGATTTATATTCAAGCCTCTGGCTGCTTTTTTCATATACCATGTTGCCCTTACATGTTTGTATTTTCAGCCTGACTAGTGTTTTTTTATATGTATTTATTTTTTCATAGCGTTACCCATTTGGCTTTGAATAAACCTGCCAATGAATAGCTCTTCGTCTTCACAGTTTTAAATGTGTTAAGATGCTTATCTGTTTGTCCTAGAGATTATGTTTCTAATTATTGCAGAGTTTACTGAGTAGGAACAATTGTGGATCACAATTCCGTCATTTGTAGCTATTTTATAATGTTGTTTGGTTTTAAATACTGACATTGTTTAAAGTACACTCTTGTGCAAATTAATTAAAACAACCGCTTTAGTTTCCTTTCTTTCACCCTACGGTCAGTTTTAGACCCACCGGAGTGACAGGGTGTGGTCAATTTAATTTTGTTCCCTCAGATTAGGTAATTTACAGTGGTGTGCAGTAATATGAATCTATTTTCAGGGTGTATGATGAAATTTGTTTGGCCTTGAATAATATTGCCTCATCCGTGATTACATCAGATTTTCATCTCTCCCAGATACTATTGTCTCGACTGTCGATTATTAGTCCTACGGTCATTGTCTGCGATGGACGTTACTCCAAGGAAGCATACGAAAAATTGTAACGCTACACGAACACACTGGCAAGCCTTACCAGCCCTAAAAGATAGCGGATTCCCAGCAACACTCACATACTCACCACAGAACACAAAAAGACCAACAGAAAAAGAAATATCATATGGTTCAACCCACCGTACAGCAAAAACGTAAAAACAAACATAGGAAAAATATTCTTCAAGCTTTTACACAAACACTTCCCGGAATCAAGCACCCTACACAAAATATTCAACAAAAACACAGTAAATATCAGCTACAGTTGCACCGAGAACATGGCACAAATAATAAAAAAGCACAACAGAAAAATTATTAACAAACCACACGAACAAATTAAAACCACGTGCAACTGCAGAATAAAAAACGAATGTCCCTTAAACGGTAATTGTTTACGAAACAAAGTAATCTACCAAGCCACGACAAAATCAGCAGATAATGAAGAAAAAGTATATATAGGAGTAACCGAAGGACCATGGAAACAAAGAAATTATGTACACAAAATGTCTTTCACAAATAGTAAATATGCGAACAGCACAATGCTTTCTAAGTATATCTGGGAAATAAAAAACAAAACACACACCACACCAAAAATATCTTGGAAAATAAGGAAAAAATCATCAGCCTACAACAACCTATCAAAAACTTGCAAACTTTGCTTGGAGGAAAAAATAGGTATCATTACCTTCCCAGATCAAAATTAAATAAAAGATCCGAGCTAATCTCAAAATGTAGACATGAAAACAAATTTTTACTACGTAACTTAAAATAGAAAAATAAATAAATATATAAACAAACAACAATAAAATAAGCAAAATAAATTACTCTAAACAAATCACAAAACCACACCTGTTAAAATATACGAAATAGAATCAAAACAAAAGAACGGACGAAAGTTATAACTGTTATACAAATAAAATAATAATAATAAAACATTAATAAAAGATAATATACTACGTTACTTAAAAACCGAAAGCCAAAAATATATAGTGTAACAAATAAATAACAACAAGTATAATAAATCGATCTAAATACATCCAAATATATAAATAAACTAACAACCGATTACGATAAACTAGCCGTTTAAAAAACAAAAAAAAACAAATAAAGATAACCAACCTAAATATATAAATTAAACACTGTTCCCACCTAAATAATAGTCAGAAAAAACCACATCACACCCCAAAATTCAACAAACAGATTTAATCAATGACAAATAAACAAATATATAAGATAAAAAATAAAAATGAAAATAAATAAAAACAAGCAAAACAATTGGACCCAAATAAATAAGCGAACAAGCGACTTCAGTTAAATAACGGCCATTATAGACTACCAACAATAAGCTATATAAACAAATTTTTACTACGTTAACCAAAAACACCGATCAAAATAAAAGAATAAATAAATATATAAGATAAAAAATAAAAATAAAAAACAAACAAAAAACAAGCAAAATAATTTGACATAAATAAATAAACAAATAAGCAACTTCCGGTAAAAGTAACCGCCAAAATAGAGTACCCATAATGCACCACTGACCCTTATATAAATAGCCGAGAAGAATAACAGCACTAGTCTGCTCAGTTCGACTCCTATTTAGCCGACTTTCCCTGCCTCGAGGCAGCTGAAGCGGCTGGGTGCGAGGGTCCCATAACAGAGTCTGAGATCTGGGATGCGCTGAAGCAGGTTGGCCTGGATAAGTCTCCGGGACTCGATGGTCTGCCCTACGAAGTGTACTTGAGGCTGTCGCCCGTTTTTGTTCCTTTGCTGGAGCTGATTTTCAACCACTGGATGAAGCAGGGGTCTATACCCCAACGCTTCACCAGGGGTGTGATCAAGTTGCTGCGTAAGGACAAGAACGGTGGGGATGGGTTAGGGAACTTTCGCCCTTTAACGATGTTAAACACGGAGTTAAAGATTTTGGCGAAGATCTTAGCCAACCGTTTGCAGCTTGTCCTGTCTAGTCTGATTGGCCCCGAGCAGACTTGTGCTGTGAAGGGCAGGACTATTCAGGATAACCTGCATATGGTACGCTTGATCTTAGAACAAGTCGACGGTGAAGCCGCGCTGATCAATTTAGATCAGTCCAAGGCCTTCGATAGGGTTGACCATCGTTTTCTGGAGGCTGTCGTTTCGGCGGCCGGTTTCGGAGCCGACTTTCGCTCCTGGATCCGACTCTTGTATGCGACCCCCGGTGCGCTGGTGGAAGTGAATGGAGTAAGATCGAAGCCTTTCGTATTGTCTCGCTCTATTCGTCAGGGTTGTCCGCTCTCGCCTTTGCTGTACGTTCTTGCGTTGGAACCTTTCCTTCGCAAGTTAAAGGCGAATCCGGTCCTGCGTGGAATATCTCTGCCTGGGGCTACCACCTCAGCAAGGTATTCTGCCTATGCTGACGACGTTTCGGTTCTTGTGTCGAGCAGAGCCGAGATTGACGAAGTCAGCAAAGTGGTCAGTGGTTATGAGATGGTGACAGGGGCCAAGATCAATCGCGATAAGTCTGTGGGCTTGCGATTGGGTGCGTGGAAGGGAGTTTCTCTTCCCGGACCTTTCCTCTGGACGGATGGGCCGATCAAGATACTCGGCGTCTGGTTCGGTCCGGATCTCCAGTTGGAAATGAATTGGTCGGAGGTACGAGGGAAGGCCGAGATCGCGGTTGGTCTGTGGTCTCGGAGGAGGCTTTCCCTGAAGGGAAGGGCGGAAGTATGTGTTTCACACATATATCCTATTCTCGTGTACCGACTCTCTGTACTTCCACTTCCGTGTACCGCACTAATTTTATTAGTAAGGCTCTTGTTCTCTTTCTTGTGGAGAGGCAAGGCCTCTCTGGTATCTCGGGAGATCTGTTGCCTTCATACCGCTGAGGGCGGCCTGGGTATGCCAAGCATTGAGATTCGTCAACATATGCTTCGCATTGCATTCCTGGACCGATTGTGTCGCGAACCGGACGAGGTGGGAGCCTTCTGGAAGGAAGATGCCCGGAAAAATTTCCCGTCCCTGAGAAGTGTGCACTCGTGCGAGGGGGAGGCCCGCCGTAGACCCCGAGCCGAAAGCTCCTTCTATCTCGAATGTCGTCGCGCTCTGAAATGCCTCTTACGGGCGTCGGAAGGCCTCTCCAACGTCCAGGCGTTGTCTCGTAGGGCATTGTATCAAGTGTTAGTTCGGGGGTCCGTTCAAGATGCTCTGATTGGCGAGCTCGGTCTTACGAAGCAGCAGGCTCGCTCAATATGGCCTTGGGCGCCAGGGTTGAAATGCCTCAATAACGATGAGGCATCACTCACCTGGCGGGTGATTCGTAGAGCCCTCTGGGTCGGCAAAAGACTTTGTGCAGCGGGCTTGGAGAATTCTCCAAACTGCCGCCGCTGTGTTGGGGAAGTCGAGACCATTGGTCACGCCTTCTTTCAGTGCACGGTGGTAGTGCCGTTGTGCAAGTTTGTTGAAGGCCTCATGGTCCGCGTCTTGCGGAGAAAGACCTTTGTCCTGGATGTCGTTTCTGTTTGTAGCAATGTGGTGCCGCAGATGTCGAGGGCTGAGAATTATGTGTTCTGTTGCTTACTAGGCGTTATGAGAGTCGTGATTTGGACGACGCGTCAGAAGGAATTCTATGGTGGCGAGAAGTTTGTTTCTTCCGAACTGATCTTGTTCTTTAGGCATCAGCTTAAAGTCAAGATTAGGGCGGAAAGGCTGCGACTCACATCATCTGAATTTGGCGAAAGGTGGGTGAGTCTTGCGCGTTTGTGCCGTGTGAAAGGGGCTGACCTTGAGTGGCATTTTGATGCCGGTTAGGCATAGAATATTGTTTACCTGGGTTGAACTTGAGCAACCCATCCATGTTTAGGTTAGAGTAGTTTTTTGTTGTGATTTTTTAGTTTCCTTGTATTTATGTAAACTTAGCTAAGGTGTGTTTGTTTCATTGGCCCCCTTTTTTTCTGTCCCCTTTTCTTTTCCTTTAGTTTAACTCCCCATCCCTCCCCTCTTTAGGTGCTCAGTGATTTCAGTTCTCTGGAGGATGCGGGACGCCTTTCGTTTTCGTGTGTGTCTTCCTTTTCGTATGTTTGAGTGTGAATCAGTGCGTGTTTGTGTGAGTGGTTGCGATGGATAAATGTTTATCTTTAAAAGTCCCGTGTCGATTTCGCCCAGTTAATTGATTTTACTGGCACTTTTAGGATTTGTGGGGGGGGGGGTTTAATTACTAACATGATTTTGTTTAGTTTCTTGTACATATTTGTATTCATTTTGTATATATTCATTTGGGGATTATTTTATCAAATTTTTACGCCCGCCCCCCACAGACTTTATTGTACATACGGGGTTATTTAGGATTTTCATAGAGACAATGAGGTATTTTGGTGGTTGTAGAAAGAATGGTATGTATGAATGTGATGTTTTGGTGAAAGGAATATTGTTTTGTATGCTTGGGTCAGTGCTTGCGACTAGCTAAGTTTAAATTTAAGACATTTGATGACCTCCCTTTCCCAACCCCCATTTTTGGCCTTGTGCCACATTTACTGTCATTTTTCACAGTAATAAATATTGTCGCCTGACGATTGCACTAGCATGAAACAGACTGTCGCCTCTAAGTGCTGACTTCCATGTCCACTTTTATATTTATATATATATATATATATATAGGTAACTATACTCGTGTTGAAAAACCTTCGAATTCTTGATTTAACAATAGCCAAATCAATATCGAAGGGAAAAAAGGTTTTAAAATTAAAGAGCCAGGAACATGAAAGTTTGTCGAAAATAATCGCACAGATACAGGTTCAAGGCCCAAAGAAAAACCCCGATACGTGTAAACAACTAACTAAAGAGCTCGATACAAACGTAGAGCAAACCTTAGGTTTGACTATATATATATATATATATATATATATATATATATATATATATATATATATATATATCTGTGTGTGTGCACGCACGAGCGTGTGTGTGTAAATGTTTAATTGACACGTAACACATAGTTATCCTCGAACTGGCTACATTGTTGTTGAGTCACGCTTGCAAACCCAGCACTTCTCAGAAGGTACCGATATACATACCTATGTACGCATGTCTACTTCATACAAACGCAGACTGGCGTAACTGTCAAAGAAGATCAGGGGATTTTATTTCCAGTTAAATCGGAATTTTATCAAATAAGCCACTCTGACGAATGAAGCAAGCTACAAAGACTGCATTGATTAGAAGTTTTTTTTTGTTGTTTATTTACTCTTGATACAGTTTTTTTTGTCTACGTTATGCACAAGAATAAAATTCTTTTTTAAAACAGACGTCAGAATATAAATAGGCATAAGAGACGTTGGCCAAATTTTTTCCTCGTTTTCTATCTCTGAAGGAAAAAAAAACATATCTTTTAAATTGATTCAAAACATTCTGAAGATTGACATACACACACACACACTCTCTCTCTCTCTCTCTATATATATGTATTATATATATATATATATATATATATATATATATACATATATATATATATATACATATACATATATATACACATATATATATACATATATATATATAAATATATATATATATATATATATATATATATATATATATATATATATATAATGTATATTTAAGCAGAAGACTTTCTTTTGAACAATTTCAGTTAAATATGACGGATAATTATATTTATTTAGTTTCTCAGCGTTTTTACATTTTTTTTCGTTTGGTGCGTGTGAGAGAATAAAAGAATTGTCCCTAGCGTCCATTGTCCCAAGCGCTTTCGGCCTTTTCTCTCTCTCTATATATATATATTTCTCTTTGTCTCTCTCTTTGTCTTTGTCTTTCTCTCTCTCTCTCTCTATATATATATATATATATCTATATATATATATATATATATATATATATATATATATATATATATATATATATATATATATATACAGGGGTTGGACAAAATAATTGGAACGTGGTCAAATTACTATTATATTAAGAACTTAAACTAAATCTTCGTAATTGCAGGTTATATCTATTGTAAATACGTTTATTTATCTAATTTACTGTCTTTGGCTTACTTATTTTTAGATTTTAGTAAAATTTAAGGTAAATGCGTGACCTCTCTGAGTTCGAAAATGGGCAAATTGTTGGAGCTCGTATGACGGGAGACTCGATCACTAAGGTTGCTAAACTATTTGGTCTTTCAAGGGCTACCATATTCAAGAAACAGGGTAAAGCCTCTAGTAAGCATAGCAATTCTTGCAAACCTACTGACAGGTACCGACGTGCATTGAAACGCAATGTGGCGAAGAAACATCGGACTACTGCGGCCAAAGTGACTGCTGAGTTGAATAATCATCTGAATAGTCCAGCTTCTACTAAAACTGTCCGCCGTGAGCTCCATAAGTCTGCATATTATGGAAGAGCCGCCGTAAGGAAAACTCTTCTCTCCACTCGCAACATTCAGAAGCGGTTGAAGTGATGCAGAGATCACAATGCCTGGTCTGAAGACCAATGGAAGCAAGTCATATTCTCAGACGTATCCAGTTTTTCTCTTTTCCCAACTTCAGGGCATGTTTATGTTTGGAGGCAGCCCAAAGAATCTTACAACCCTGACTGCCTTCTTCCAACAGTGAAGCATGGTGGGGGGGGGGATCAGTGATAGTTTGGGCCACTATATGATGGAAATGTCTCGGTCCAATAGTTGCACTGCGTGGTAGAATCAACAGCAAAGATGACCTGAACATTTGGGGGGATCATGTTCATCCCATGGCCCAGACTTTATCCCCTGATTGTTACTGCATCTTCTAAGACGATAATGCTCCAATACATACCCATTGAGTGGTTAATAATTGGTATGACGAGCATAAAAGTGAGCTAGAACATATGGAGTGGCCTCCCCAATCTCCAGATATCAATATTATTAAAGATTTGTGGTGCATTTTGGAGCGACAAGTTAGGAACCGCTATACTCCATCTTCGTGTCTTAAGGAGCTAGAGCGGGTGTTAATGAAAGAATGGCTGAAAATTCCTGAGGATGAAATCAGGAAGCTGTATGATTCCATTCCTAGACGTATTAAATCTGTATGTGAGGCTAAAGGAGGACCACCTCCATATTAAATAAATTCTCTTTGAATTTAACTAGTGTTTCAATTATTTTGTCTAAGCTCTGTATATATATATATATATATATATATATATATATATATATATATATATATATATATATATATATATATATATATATATGTATATATATATATATATATATGCACACATATGTATGTATGTATTATAGAAATAAAAGGGGTAAAACCAAATTTATTTTTCATTATGAAAAAAAAACATAAATAGATAATTGATAAAAACAAACATATCTAACCGGTTTCGCCCTCACTCAACGGAGCAGAAATCGTGGTATAATATATCGTAAAACACCAAATAATATACAATATTAAAGGCAGAATACAATCTAGATTGAAATTACGTCAAGTTTTAATAGACACTCCCTCTGTTTAGAGAAGGAATTGCTGGACCGGACATCAATTGTTTCCAACTCCTTCAACAGTAAAAGCGAAAAGAGTCCGGGGTGAATTTAATGACACAAGTTGACCTACTAATAAGGTGCGCCGCAATGACAGGAACATACGTGTTATATATATATATATATATATATATATATATATATATATATATATATATATATATATATATATATATAATATAAATATAAAAGTGAACATAGAAGTCAACACTTAGAGGCGACAGACTGTTTCATGCTTTTATATTTACACACGCTCTATCTCTGATATTGAGCACTTTATCTCATAAATATAGCACACTTTAAGACTATATTTCTTCATATATATATATATATATATATATATATATATATATATATATATGTGTGTGTGCCGTTACAGTTAAGTTTTACACTAATATCATGCATTATCTTCTCTTGTATGTGTATCTATCGGCGTACGTGCGCCTGCACTGTTTACCGGCACATTAATTTGATGTTAATTGTCAATCAGATTCATTTGGAACGTTTTATGAACGGTAAACTGGTCATGAACTTTTCTCAATACATTTCAAACTCCAAATGTAAACAAATGACGTCACACATTATGAAATGGACAAAGTCTGACATTATTTTAAGGCATATTTTACATTTGGATACAATATGAACAGATATGAATGTACGTGAGAGATTCATGGAAGATTGTAGTTTAAAAGCAGTAAAATCGACCATGCTAACCGAACGATCCTCTGTGGCTCAATCGCTTAAGGCACGTCAGGCTATATGATACAGGTTCGATTCCTGTCGGAGGATGAATATTTTCTATGAAGACTTTTCGGACATTCAGGCCGGTAAATGTTATTAATATTGTTTATAATAAAACAGTGAATTTACTTATATATTTGTATCCATAAAAAAGAATGTATAAACATAAAAATGTCTTAAAATAATTGTCGGACTTTGTCCATTTCATAATATATGCATAGATATATACATATAGATATACATATATATACATATATATATATATATATATATACATATATATATATATATATATACATATATATGTACAAATATATATGTGCATATATACATACATATATATACATATATACATACATATATATGAATACATATATATACATACACGCATATATACATATACACATACATATATATATATGCATATACAAATAGATTTATATATATATACATAGATATACATTTATATATACATATATATATACATATATATATGTAAATATATATACATACACACACACACACACACACACACACACACACACACATATATATATATATATATATATATATATGTTAGAACATTCGCTTTCTGGCCATATGATACCCAAGTTCGAATCTCACTATGGTTGGTTTTCGATTTGTCAGGGAAGAGACTTCTTGATGTTATCGATCTGGAGGAAGTGATCCCAGCGTGCGGCACGCTGGGGGAAGTGCCTGAAAAGATACCACGGGTTTACTCAAACCATGTGAGTGAAACTGGGTAGACGGAACCCTTGAGAGGCGTCGGCGTTTATAGAAGCACAAAGTCACAAGTCATCGTGACCGGGGTTTTGAGCGTGCTAGCCTTGTTCAAACTGTTGATCACGCGAGATAACAGGTTTTCCCCCCAGAAAATCTAACTAAGGTTCGTTCAGCGTAGTTGAAGTATAAACTACAGGTGAGCCTTTTGGATATTGAACAAACAATAATGTGCCTGAGCAGGCGTCTGCAGTGAGGATTAGCTGGCCGACATAGTAAACTGGCATCCTCATATTCTATTCTAAAGACATATATGTATATGTATATATATATATATATATATATATATATATATATACATACACACACACACACACACACATACATATATATATATATATATATATATATATATATATATATATATATATATATATATAGATATATATAGATATATATATATATATAGAGAGAGAGAGAAAGAGATGATAGAAATAGGTTTTTCATTTATTAATCTGAAATCTATTTTTAATGTCTCTCCATATTTATATTTGAGTAGATGGTCTGTTAATTTATTAAACAGTATATTAATTTATTTCCTGAATCGAGAAATCTTATTTTATTAATATCGGCTAGGGTTCGAACCTACAGTTTCTTTAGCTGAAACCGTCTTTTGACCAGTCATACATTTGAACTCTCCGCCGAGAATACCCTGCCGGTCCGAATCTTTTGAGCAAAGACCATTCCCAATTCTCGAAATCTACATCTTTGCTCAGTTTTGTATCCTAGTGTAAACAAAGACCATTTTAACATTTGATTGTTCATTTATTAATCAAAAATCAATATTAAATCAATTGTTCATTTATTAATCAAAAATCAATATATATATATATATATATATATATATATATATATATATATATATATATATATATATATATAAATTCCTGTTTATCATAATTTCTTACCCGCAAAAACGAATACCATCATCTCTAAAAGAAATATCCGTTACATAAAAATATAAATAGTCGAATTTGTTTTTAATTATAATACAATTAAAAAGTAATTTTTTTATTTTTTTTAATGATAATATTTTTTTTGACAATAAGAAATCATTTATTGAACAAAGTAACTAATAATAACAAAACAAAGTCATTGAAACAAAGCAAGTTCACTCGACCATTGATGACAATTCCAGAACAACGTAACTATTTTTTAAGAATTTTTTTCTATCCTCAGCCAGCCGCAATGATGAAGAAAGCATTACCTCGAACCATCGCCAGTGAGACACGCTGCAAGAGCCACTCTGTTTCGCGAGGCTCGTTCCTTAATCGAGATGCAATCGCGCCAATCCTCCGAAGGAACGCCATCGAACGAGGGCCAATAACCCCTGAAGTCTCCACTGCCACAGAAGTAAAAAAAAATCTATCAGTAAGAGAAGAATATTTAACTATTTTTTTCATCTCTGCGTCTCGAGCGACGGACCCCGTCTCAACCGCGGACCTGATCAAATTCTATAAATATCTAAATAATATATAGTCAGCGGACAGAGAAAGTTTAGTTTCCGGATGTTTTAGAAAATCGGTGCCTTATGACAGATGAGGTGAATACTGGCGATAACATTATAGTTGTTCTACAGAAGGATGTTAAGAATACCATGGACGGGGCGCGTAAGCAAGTAAGACGTCTCACAGAAAATGGGCATAGACGAGTCACGAGAATTCACTCGATGATGTCCACCAAGGATACAAGGCCCAGTGGCTAAAAGCTTTGGTTGGATCCAGTGACTTGACCCAAAGAGTTGTGAGTACAATACCTAAAGAGTTGAGATAATAAAGGGAAGTAACTGAAACTGAGATGTATAAAAATTGACATGAACAATCCATCTCCATTGTTTAAATAAAGCATTTCGTTCGAAATTCCAACATATATCATAGGTATATGTATAGCTGGCCACTCGTATTCGAGAATAGCCATCTACTAGCGCGTCTAGCTAATCCCTATTGCAGACACTTGCTCATGTATATTTGTGTTTATTCCACACCCTGTCGGTTATATTGCAACTACTCTGAATAGACATTAGTTACACTTTCTGGGAAAGGGCGTGTTATCTAGCGTGATCAACAGTTTGAACAAGGCTCGCACGATCGGCCACGATGACTTGTGACTTCGTGCTAGCACATCTACAGACAACCCCAGTTTCACTCACATGGACGGTTTAACCCACGCTATGGTTTCCATGTGCCGCACGCTGAGATCGACCCCTCCAGTCCGATAACATGGTGAGATTCGACCCGGGTCTCATGGTCAGAATGAGAACATTCTTACCACACGGTAACGTGCCCACAATCAATTACATCATTAAATACCATTTGATTTACCTCTATTTAAATTAATCCGACACTTATCCCCATCTTTGTTTTCATATTTTAATCATTGATGTACTAAATGCTATTCCATTTTCCACGTGATCTGTGAATATTTGATTTGTTGACATTAGCGATTTGTGGATTAGTTACACTTTCTGGGAAAGGGCGTGTTATCTAGCGTGATCAACAGTTTGAACAAGGCTCGCACGATCGGCCACGATGACTTGTGACTTCGTGCTAGCACATCTACAGACAACCCCAGTTTCACTCACATGGACGGTTTAACCCACGGTATGGTTTCCATGT
>OZ038508.1:48723023-48728023 GCA_964036315.1 Acanthosepion esculentum | reverse complement strand
TTTAAAATGCTAGTTCTTTTGGTTCCACGTAGGTTCCAAGTATATCTTTTGTTCAGCTAGTGACGTTTGAGGTGCAACACTTTCGAGAGGCTGCATAGCCTTTACAGTAAATTATCGGCGTACGTGGGAAGTGAGGTGTCACTGCATCTTTTCTGTTGACAACAACGCTTAAAAACATTTCAATACCCGATTACAGACGACTTTTTTAATATTGACCTTTTATATTTTAAATAATATAGTTTTACGTAAACACAACCGGCCATGACTACCAGAGCCGTACGCACTTTGGTACGCATTCATTAGACCGGCTAGTTGAGGTCAACGCTCAAAAACGCGTCCGAATGTCTGTGGCCAGTCAAATGCACACTGGGTTTTATTGCACAATATATATCTAGATATAGGGGTGTGTACTCGTGAGTTTAGGACATTCGCATTACGAGCATATCACTTGGGCTCGAAACTGGTCATCGTCGATGTATCAAGTAGGTAATTACTTCCGCCTGAGGAAGCAAAAACCATACCATAAGTTGTCCAAAGCTTTTTAAGTGTATTTGCAAACACTGGATTTTTTCAAGCAAGGAGGAAGTATCACTAGTACGCAAGTGGCTACAGAGAGTGAAAGTAAGACAAAATACTGCAGTTGGGTGAGAAAAGAATAAAAAGAATCGGGATCAAGGCATCAGAAGATGTCGATGGACATTACATTTAAATTTTTGAAGATTATAGTTATCAGGGAAGCAATAAGAGGAAGGGAGTTCCACTGTCGAGAAGTGCGAGAGAAGGAGTTGCTGGAATAGAAGAGGCGGTTACATTTAACTGTTTCAACAGTAAAAAGGTGGGACCTGATATGCCGACCTAGTAGCATAGTTAAATTCACGCAGTCGGGGCACCACTGAAAATAGCTCGTCAGAGCAGCTGTCACGAAAATATTTGTAGAAAAGACAGAGGACAGCCACATGACGTCTGTGAAAATGTGACTAGAGTCAAGATGCTATGTAGGGACCGATCACATTGCATATCCGTCTTTGGTTTTTGTCGAGAACCTCGAGATGAACAGCGGGGACACGAGAGCATATGTGGCAGCAGTATTCAATGCATGGACGAATGGCAGATTTTAGATGTGAGGGATAGACTCAGAATTAAACGAAACCTTCTTGCACGACACAGACAACCAAATTGCTTGTGGTGAATTTGCTCGCATCCCGTTAAGGGTTGTTATAGATGGAATCACCATCAGAGTTGACGGATAGACTTGCTTAAGCTCTTCCTCTGTCTCGTTCAGAAACTGAAATAATCTCGAACGATAATAGTCGCAATAACAATAGGAAGTACATGTGGCTTCTGTGAGTGCTGAAGAAAGACAAACGTGCCCGAGCTCTCGTCTCTAACAAGGATTGGGCAACCACCATTCTAGCAGATGTGTGTATTTGGAAAACGTGTAGACTGTCGGTTTATATATATATATATATATATATATATATATATATATATATATATATATATATATATATATATATATATCGTCAAAGCCAGCCTTTATCTGACATTTTAAGTCCCTAACGAACGAAAATAAAGTTAGTCACGGTAAAATAATATAAAGGAAAGTAACAAAAAAGGAAGAAATGATAATTTTCTCTGATATTATCTTCGAGACATTTTGAACATTTTCTTCTCTCGTTTACGTCTCTCTATCTTCGTCTTTGTGGGCCTATGTTTGTGTGTGTGTGGGAGTGTGTGCTTACCGATGTGTGTGGGGGTGCAAAATGACAAAGCCTTGGTTCCAGACAGATTAGGAATGAAAGAATTTTTAGATATATAAAAAAAGCTCTACGAAAATAAGAATTAAACAAGTAAACGTTGGTGTCCAAAATAGAACAACAGTTTTCATATATATATATATATATATATATATATATATATATATATATATATATATATATATATATATAGAGAGAGAGAGAGAGAGAGAGAGAGAGAGAGAGAGGGAGAGAGAGAGTAAGAGAGAGACAAAGAGAAATAGCTAGAGATGTAAAGAAGAGGAATGCACTAGATTGGAGAGATATATATGAAAATATGGAGAATGAGAGATAGTTATGAACAGACTAGAATAGATAGATATAAGCAGACTAAGGTAGATACATAGTTAGATATTTACAAATTAAGATAGATAGATAGATAGACAGATAGATATATAGATAGATATGAACAAAATAAGATAAATATTCAAAAATAGATAGATAGATAGATAGATATGAACAGACTAAGGTAGGGATGAAAAAAGGCGAATAGATAGATAGATAGATAGATAGATATGAACCAACTAAGAAAATATATATAGATATGAACAGACTAAGAAAAATTGATAATTACATATGAACAGACTACGATTGAAAAATATGAAGATCTAGAAGGATAGATAGATAGATATGAGCAGATGAAAATAGAGTTATATAGTTATAAATTTATATTTATAGATTAAGATAGATATAAACAGAATAAGCTAGTTATATAGATACATAGATATGAAAAGGAGAATGCAATAGATAGTTCCATATAAGACAGATGGATAGCCAGATAGTTATGAGCCAACTAACATAAATGGATAGATATGAACAGCCCAAGGTAAATAGATAAATATGAAAATAAGGCGATAAAATATAGATAGCACTATAGATATAGTGGTTCGTTTGACAAAAAGTCTTCACCCCTATAATCAAATCGTATGTGCGAGTAGTCTGGCTGTCCCGTTCTAACAACTGAGTTCCTTTACCCTCATATATCGATAACTATGGGAGAATCAGTACTATATATATATATATATATATATATATATATATATATATATATATATATATATAGATATATATGTGTGTGTGTGCGTGTCTGTGTGTGTGTGTGTGTATTTAAATATATATATATATATATATATATATATATATATATATATATACATTTCTATATGTATATAGGTACCTCCACGAGATCGCTAAAAAAAGAGCATAGCAAGATGAAAAAGACGACAAACTTGACGAAAACAAAATTTTATCGCCTAAATGTTTATGTTATTATTAAGAGGAAAGATCAAAGTTTATTTTAATTATTTTTTAAACTTTTTCCTTCTTTTTAGAACAATCTGAATTTTCATTTAAATATCCTTGTTTGTCTTTGTATCACCGGAATTAGTAAAATAATATATACTATTTATCACGTTTTTTTTGTATGACACACATTAATTTGGAAAATCTTGCAAAAATAAAAATATTTGTTAATGAAACTTTCAGAAACTATTCACAGATGATCGAAATTATTATTAATATGCTTTCTTTTTTTAAAGTCATGGCGGAAATATTTTTTTTTGTATTTATAACCCCACAACTACTTTTATTACAACTCTAGAAATTCGATCAAATCCACTTTAGTAATTACAATAGTTAAAAACACAAGTCTTTGAGAAATTATGTTTTTTTTGTTTTTAATTTGCCCCCCCCCCCCAACCCGAAAATGAGCTCTGAATTGCAACATACAAAACTCAATAAAACAAATATATTATTTAATTTCAAATGTTTTTATTTGCTTTTAGTTGTTTTTATGAATATGGACAATATTTTCTGAAAACAAAAAAAATCTTCGATGAAAAATTAATTTTTAATAAAATTATTGGTTATTTTTTAATTATAATAGATTTTTATATTTAAGTTGTTAAAATTATTTAAAAGTCACATCCACTTTCGTAAGTCGCATCCACTTTTCATAAGTGTACTTATGAGATAGATCTTTTTTTAGCACGTTGCAAATTGTATCGTTTTGACTAATCAGAAAATCCGCAGTAATTAAGAAATGTAATTTTCTGTTTATAATCGGACTCTAAATACGGAAGACCAACCAGAATACAATTAAGTTGCGTTATTTGAGTTATGCATTGTTTTCCTCTTTTAAGGCCCTTACTTTTGCGAAACACGTGTGAATTTAATTTGATTTTTCAATTTCAACTGAGAAGGGTGCCTAAAAGTATCATCTTATGAAATTTATATGATCTTATTTTTATATTAATTTCAGTTATGGCATTTTTCCATAAAGGAAATATCAAAATTAATAATAAAATGAATGGAAATACAAATAACACAGTAAAATATGGTAAATGTACATAAAATTATAGTATTTTATGTACACTGATAAAATTTCATGAGAAAAGTATCCTTTTAATTAATTAGATACCTTTCTTATGGAATTTAATCTCACTCTTAACAGTCTTATTTTAATTTCTTTATAATATATTTTACATAAAGCACCGTAAACGTAAAGGTGAAAGCTAAGTACAATAAACAAAAAAAATTAGAGCGTTGAAAGTTTTCCTTCAAAATAATATAAATTGTTCACTTAAATGTAAATAATTTCACTCTTCTCCTTCCGTAGAACAAATTATCCTCACGGAATCCGTCAATATGTCATTCATCACCTCTCAAGAGACGCGAAAGTTTATGACCTGCTTTATTTTATTTTCAAATTACATCTTTTCGGCGCAGAAGCTAAGTTAAGCTTGCTTCAAAATATTTTAAATAAGCATTATAATTTCTGATAGTTGATATTTAAACGAATTTCAAACTGAGATTTTAATTTTTTTCATAAAATGGAAAAAAATGGTTGCCATCTGTCAATTTTGCATACTCAAAAAAAAAAACAAGATATTTAACGAACATTTCGGACGTGCTAGGAATGATTAACAAATTACCCCAAAAATACTTTGATCTTTCTTCTTAATAATAACATAAACATTTAAACGATCAAATTTTGTTTTCGTAATGTTTGGTGTCTTTTTCATCATGCTATGCTCCTTTTTAGCGATCTCGTTGAGGTATATATATATATATATATATGTGTGTGTGTGTGTGTGTGTGTGTGTGTGTGTGAGTGTGTGTATGTGTATATATATATGTATTGCTTCAAACATTATTTAATACTGGATAACTCTTTTTTGAAATACACGCCCCGGCCATGAGAAG
>OZ038508.1:48698023-48718023 GCA_964036315.1 Acanthosepion esculentum | reverse complement strand
CCCTTGCGATCTTAGAGGCTTTATTGTCTTGCATGGAGGGAAAATATTAGGAAAAAAAGAAAGAACAAAAAGATATCTTCCAGAAGATGTGGATTATTAAATCAAAATGTTCTTACGACAAGGTTGTCAAGCTGTTATCTAATATCTAAACTCTTATTTGCCAGGGAATGTTGGTCAATTTACTGACAAATGAAGAGACAACTTAAAGCTAGGGGCATTTGCTTCCATCGACGAATGTTGAGAACAGTATAAATAGAACATCTAGGAAACAAGGAAATCTTAAACAGAATCGGACTTTCAAAAAAGAAAAAAAAAACATGCGTGCAGTCAGAAAAAAAAAGCGTCCTGGATAAGATGATATACTACACCCCCCTCATGGAGAAGACGATAAACTACATCCGACGACAAGGCCTTTGATCAGGAGATTTTGAGGAGCTTGGAACCATCTCTTAATTGGTGGTGATCCCAGGTCCACCCTGACCCGGGGTGGTAGCACTTCACATGGTCTCAGATATGGGCAAATAGTTAACCTCCTCAAAAAATGTCAAAACATTATGAAAGTATAAAATAGGTTTTAATACCAGTAATACTTTTTTTGAAAAAAATTATTATCTACAATACATTTTTGAAAAAAAATATTACCAGCAATACATTTTTGGAAAAATTATTACAAGTAATACATTTTGGGGGAAAATATTAACATCAATCAATACATTTTTGGACAAAACAATATTGCCAGCAATACATTTTTGGGAAAAAATATTACCAGCAATACATTTTTGGAAAAAAAAAATCACCAGCAATATATATTTGGAAAAATATTACCAGCAATAAAAAGCTTGTCGGCATTAAATATCCCATTGACATTGATATACCGTAAAACAAACCAAATCTGAAAAAAAAAACTACTAAAATTCGTGTGAGATATGAGAGAAAGCTTGGAGAATTTAACACTCACATGGCATATTGAATACGAAGCAAGCAGAAACAAACAATAGCTGACTTGAATAGTGTGAATAAGTCGAGGAAGGCGCTGAAAAAATAAAATTAGTTAAAAAGAAATAATCAAGAAAATATACAAAAAAACGAAACTATGGAGAACCATTGACACAGGTGTGCTTAAAGAACATATGATAGAAAAAGTACCTTTATTCATTTCTTTTCTGATTTTTCATTCATCTTAACTTTAACTATTTTTACATCGCAGCATTCAGTTTGCGTCATTATGTAAATTTCAAATTCGAAAATTCAATATCGTGGTTCAGAAGATAATGTATTTTTGATTTTAATATATTTTATCACATATATCGTCATTGAATTACTTGTTCCTGACTAGGTTGAAGAAGAGAATGTTTATCGCATGTTTTAATTTTTATTACACCGATGGAGACAATGCTTAAAACTAAATGTAGTAGATGACCGAGTCTTATCTGATTTTCTTAAACGAGCCGAACACCCATCCAACGGACAGAGAATAAAAAGTTACTTAATGTTTTTAGCAATAATCTTATTATAATTCTTCTTGTTTCTACCTTAGCTAGCTAGAACGTCACACCCTGCCAAAACCTCATAAATAATAGACTATTCCGTTTTGATCGAGTGGTGAGAAGGAAACACATAGAAGAGACGCTACTTGGATTTAGTAAGAAAAAGACAGAAATAAATGAAGAAATGAATGAAAGAAAGAAGAGAAGATTGTGCTATTTAACGTCTCATAAATAATGGGCTATTCCGTTTTCATCCCGTGACGAGACGCTACATGGTTTCAGTGAGAAAATGAACGAAAGAAAGAAAAATGGAAAATAGAAGTGTGTATCGTCTGTTTCATTGAAATAAAAAAAAGTTGTCATCTTCAGATATTTTGATTTGAAAAGTCCTTACATCTTAAAATGACGACCGGCATTCATCTTTATGAATATTGTTATTTCAATATTTTGTTAAAGTTGTTAAGCTCAAATATTTAACGATGCGATTGGATATATGATTATCATAAAACCAGCCACGAGCTTATTCAGTAGTTAATTTAAGAAGTAAGATACATCAGAAAATTAAAATAAGAAAACCGTGAAATTATGAGGGAAATTTCTAGTAAAAATGAATTAATTCAACAAGATACGATAATTTTGTAACGTTTTTATTCATTATAATGATAAGAATTATTCAGCAATATATTAGTTTCACCTATTAATTCTTTTAAATAATTTCACCCCAAGCAAGGCGGGAATGCCAATAATACGCAGGGGAATACAGTGAGTGAGAGTTAGAGTAAAGATTGCGTCTAGGGTGATGGATAAATCAGATTCAAAAAGTTAGCAAATAGCGATTGACGTTGCATTTAAATTTTTGAATATTGTAGTTATCAAAGAAACAAGTAAACGGAAGGGAGTTCCTCAGGCGGGAAGTGAGAAAAAAGAAGCCGTTGGAGTAGAAGGGACGGTTATATTTAACTATTTTGACAGTGAAAGGGTGGGACTGAGATCCTAACTTAGCAGCTGTCTTAAATTCATGCAGTCTGGGAAACAGCGGAATTAGCTCGTCGGAACAGTTGACGTGAAAATATTGGCAGAATAGACAGAAGGAATCCACGGTACGTCTGTGAGAAAATGACTGTAGACGAGATGCCAGATCAGGACCTATCACATTGCATATTCGTCTCTGTATTTTGTCGAGGACCTCGAGACGTACAGCGGGAGCACCGGGCCATATATGACAGCAATATTCCATGCAAGGACGGATGGTTGATTTATAGATTTGAAGGGTGGACTCAGACGTGAAAAGAACTTTCTGGTACGACATACAGAACTAATGATTCAGTGTATTTTGTTCCAAATCATGTCAGCGGACAGCGTGAGATCAAGCAGGCGCGGTGAGACGCTCTCGTGGAGTTAGGCATAAGCCATTCTGATGGTAAGCAGGGAGGGTTCTCTGTGCTGCGTAAATGAGAGCAGTTGTGTTTTGGCGACGTTTAAATTATTCAAGCCAGTTGCTGCCCCAGTCAATCACAGGATTGTGGTTCTTTTCGAAACCGGCGGCCATGTTAGTTTTGTCAACGATACCAGATTTACTATTGAGGCAGGAGTAAATATAAAACAATTTATTAGTATATGTTATTAAAATTTGTTAAGCAAATTTAATATTGTATATTGTAAATGTAATTTCTAAATAACATAGTAATTTATATATTTACAACCCCCAATCCAAATGTTGAACATGTTCACCGTAGTCTATGAATATAGCATCCAGCGCAGTACGTAATCTGTTCAAGGAAACAACGCCAATATCACTAGTAGCAGATGTTCAGTAATTTTCAGTCTTCGATATCGGAGTTTGACAGTGAATATTCGGAGAAAAAAAATTGCCTGCTTTTATACACGTAGTATTGAATATTTTAAGCCTTCTGATTGGTAACTCTTCAATTGGTGAACTATAAAATGAGTCAGATCATTTTGGTTGGCTCACTAGTACACAAGGGGACCCAAAAACTGTAACACCAAAACCAGTATCTACACCAACCCTATTATTTACACCTCAACTCCACCCGAAATGGCAAAATCCCGGATACCAAAGCGCTTGCATATGGACTCAGCCAAAAAAGTGAGTATCTCTTATTAAAGATCAAACTTTCTACTCATTTGTAACTGATCGAGTAAGAAAAGCTTGCTACTCATTGTACCACGTCGATGTGTTCAATTTGTTAATCATCCACCGGGTGGAACAGCAAATTTACGAAAATCGTATAACAGTATAAATATTCTTCCCACAAAACGTTTAATATATCAAGAAAACACTAAACTGATTGAGTTTCTTTTCCCAGGTTTTCAGATAAGACATTTAACCATCTTAACACAATTTACCGAAAGAATCACTGACAAAAAAACCTTTGAGTTATTCACTTAAAAAGAGAGCAGGTTATAATCATTTTGGGTCAGCCCCACTTTCTTCCCAAATGACCAATGGTGAGAATAAAAAGATCATTCGGACCAAGATTCATTGTCTGGATTCAAATTTCATTCAAGCACCATCAAGAGAACGGGGTAATAAATTTAAAACAAGAGGGAACAGTAGAGAGGAGATCTGGATCTGAAAGTCAAAACAGGAAGAGAGATCTTCATTTCAACTTAGATCTAAAGAGGTCAGTTAGAAAAGATCCACCTCAGTGCATAAGACGTTTGCTGCGTGTGAGAGAAGATTCAGCTATGGCGGTATAAAGAACAGTGAAAGAAACTTGACAATGAAATCGTACGTGAAACCTGTGAAGCACCTTATTACACTAGAACAGTAAGTTAGAAGGTTAGAGAGAGCGAAGATCATCCTGAATAAATTGGAAAATGATCCTGAAAGAATAATATATATATATATGAACTTTATTTCAATATTTCAAGAGCTTCCGATATTTAGCTATGATGAACATGTCATTTTCGGTTTTTGATTGACTTCATCACGATGCTTCTGTTAAGCTTGGAGAGTAATTATACATTTTTATTACTCAAAGTAGTGTCCAATAGAGTTATGAAAACAATTCCAGTAAGATATCACTAATCGTTTCAAAGCTTAATTTAACAATTGTACAATTTTGCGATTACCCGTTTTGGACAATTTTGACGGTATATATATATATATATATATTGTTTCCAACATTTTTTTCACTGGCTACCCAGTTATGAGAAGATTTAGTGGCGAGAAATGCCAATGAAGACTGATAGAGAGTTAACTATCTAACGATTCATGCTGATTTATTCTGGGGACACAGAGACTTAAATTTTGTCTGTGTGTCTCCAACTTGTCGCAGTAGAAGAAAATGCTGAAAGCAAATAGTGTCTCAGGTATGTCTTTTTCGTAGATCCACGCGATCAAAACAGAATAATCCATTATTCATGAAATATTGGTAGGAGAGGTTAAACACCGCCATCTTTCCTCCTTACTTTAGGTCTTTCCTTTCTTTTTTTTATTTTCTCAATAGAACCACCTGTTGCAAATTTATAAAATATGAAAACTTATCATCATTAATATTGTATTATTCATTCATTATATGTTTTAGTCAAAATAGCAAAACTGTAGTTAAGTTAATTTTTTTAAAATGTTCCACATAACAATAATTGGCTCGGTTGTGGAAAGATACATTTCAGTCTTCCTGTATCGCACATCGCGTTGTCAGTTACTGTATTATTCAGGTAGTTAGATCGAAACCCCTACTTGATTTTGGCATCACTGTTATGTTACTTTGAACTCTAGCGATCTCTTTTGCTGACTGCCAGTCATTTCTTCTTTTAAAACTTAATGTTTAAACATTTTTCCGTCTGTTTTTCTTGACTAGGCACAGGCAGATAAATCTCGAAATTGAGTATTGCACCCTCGCGCAAGTTCAAAAGTACTTGCGTGGCCCTGTGATAGATGAATCACTTCCACCCGTACATCCCCTTCCCCACAAACGAAACGTGCCAGCCTCTCCTTTCTCTTTTGCTATTTTCATGCCAGATAAGGTGGCGAGATACAATCCTTGCATACATCCGTCCAGACCTTCCTAGCTAGGACCAGACATGCCACGAACACTGAGTTAACTCGTCATTTTCATACTGCATTTGTAAAGAGCAAGATTTATTCAGAAAGCTTCCTCTCCAAACTGTTACATTTTGGATTGTACTCCCGGGGCGATGCTTTCCTGACTACTATAATCTTAGTCTCTACAAATCAACCGTTGTCTAGCCGGGAATTCTTTATAATATGCACTTCTTGCCTCCAGGCTATACGCCGTTATAACGACCTCATCCACTAACCGTCAAACTTGAGTGGCGCTCAGTTTGGTGAACAGTTTTAAAAAAGCTGCTAAGAGTTATTCCGGTTTTCTTCCTGAGTCAGAGTGACACTTACCTTTTTTCTGTTTGTATCCGTAGATAATAAAATCTGTTCAATTTTATATTCCTCTAACCTGTAGGTTAAATAGCAGAGTAGACTATTCTCCCTAGACTTGCGTATTAACCAGTTTAAGTAAGGAAAATTTGAATACCAAAACATTGGATAGGGAAAAGAGAAATTATACCACTCATCATCAGAGCTGAATCGACTTGGACGTACCTTGAACTTTAGTGCGATTTTGCATCTTCAGCAACATTTTAAATAACTCTTATAGGTTCTCTCCGAAACTCTCTTGCCTTTGCTTATTCAGAAAAATTCTCCAAGACTTCCAAGGTTTTCAAGGTTTTTTTTTATGCAGAATGCTGGAATGTTATTGACAGTTCTTTTAATGTCGTTGTTCCCTGAGTATTATTTGTTAGCTGTCTTCAGCGAAAGTGTACTACATTGGTATTCTGGAAATGAAAAAAAAAAGAATTTCTTTGTAAGAAGGACATTACAAATCTAATTGCAGCACATGTCCACATGTTCAAAGCATGTGCAGAGTTTCAAATGTCTAGGACGGGAAATACAATACCGAGAATCGAACAAGCATTGGCTTAGTTATAGTAGCATTTCAAATGATAAGCAACATGCGGAGAACCTGAAAATCTCATTAGAAAACAAAGAACAGGGTGCTGGATTGCTATGTGTTATCCATCCTGTTATATGGCTTTTTGGACGTGTGTTGGCTGTTAATAATTAAGTATAACTCAATACTTCAATGTTGAATTAAAACAGTATTTAATTAGAACCGCACATAAATACTTAACAAGAATAAAGAAGTAAAAATCAACCAAAGATAATTAATCATTTCAGTGAATACCTTGTTAGTATTTCTCGGCTTAACGTTCGGTAAATCCTAAGTGAAAACCCAATTCATCGATGCTCAATAATTCACACTAATTCGACTGGATAGTTCCACTCAATAGTCACTCAATAATCACTGCAGCCAGTAGACTGACACCACTATTTATACACCTGGCAGAAAAACGTATTCATAAGTCCAGAGTGTCAAGATCGAACCTCGGGGCTGGTAGTTAAATCCTAAATCAAAACCCAAATCATCGACGCACATTAATTCACACGAATTCGACTGGATATTTCCTCTCAATAGTTACTCCATAATCACTCCAGTCAGTAGCCCCATTTATACACCTGGCGGAAAAAAATATATTCATAAATCCAGTGTGTCACGTTCGAGCCTTGGTGTCGGTAGTTACTTCTTTTCTTTCTATATGACAATGGCGAAAATCCTGGACAAAAAAAATAGGAGGAGCAGAAATGTGGTTCTACAGAAGGCAAAAGAAAATTCCACGGACGGAACGAGTAAGCAACAAGGAATTCTTAAAGAAAATTGAAACAGAACGAATACGCAAAATCAGGAAAAAGGTAACTGAAATTCGACGGGCACATAAGGAGGAAACGAGGTTTGGTTAAACTGGGGGCCGGAGAGAAAAGTCAAATCGCGTACCTGACGAGCATGTGCGAATGAATAACTGAATGTGGATGGGGTGCCTTAGCAAAGGAAGAAAACTACTAAGAACTACAAATCTAGAAAGTTGTAAAGAGCCATTAATGCCTCTGTCATGAAGGCAGGCGACACACAGAAGATAATTCAGAAATGATATCATCGCATTCAATCACTCAAGTCAGAAAAAACATCGTCAGGAAAATGGCGCCACATCTCCCAGCACTGTAGACATTGTTGCTGTGGGTGTAAATGGTATGTTTTCGAACTTTGTATGGGTTAGAATTGTAGATGATGTGCTGGAATCTTTTACCAATTAAATATTTTGACTATTTTCGATAGAATGAATAAAGTTTTTTCACCATTCTTTTTTTGCCATTCTCCAGTCAGTTAAGTGCCATGCACGATACACGCTTAGGGGATCATGTATCTTTCGATACATGAATGACGAGGCAGATTTTCCCACGGTAGGTTTCCATTTCTTTTTGCATCCAAAGCTATAGAACTCAACATGTCCTGCTATTTACCCATAGCTGGTGGAGAAGAAGTGGATTCATACCTTTCCCAAGGGTATTAGTACGTAAGTGAATATCAGTCAGTTATGTGCCATGCGTAATGCACGCTTAAGTGATCATGTATCTTTCGATACATGACTGACGATGCAGATTTTCCCCGCAGTAGGTTGCCATTTCTGTGGTAGAACTGTTGCCATCCAAGGCTATAGAACCCAGTCTGTCCTACTATTACCCATAGCTGGAGGGGGAAGAAGAGGATTCATACATTTTTCAAGGGTATTAGCACATAAGTGAATGTAAGGCATTCCTCAATCCGAGCCTCTATCCATTACTCCGCCGTGCCACCTGACCTTACACTAGACACACAGAATGATTATACTGAAGTTAAAAAAATAACTATATTTACGTGATAGTTAATAATAATAAGATAACTACAATTCGATAACCCTAAAAGGTCTGCTCCAAAAGATTAATTTATTTTATTTATTTTTAATATGTTTTATAATAAAATAATATGTCAGTCAGTTATGTGCCATGTGTGATACACGCTTAAGCCATCATGTATCTTTTGATACATGAACGACGAGAAAGATTTTTCCAGCAGTAAGTTGCCATTTCTTTCTGCGGTAGACCACTTGCCATCCAAGACTAGAGAAAGCGGTCTGTCCTGCTATTTATCCATAGCTGGGGAGAAGAATCGGATTCATACCTTTCCCAAGGGTATTCAGTCAGTTGTGCGCCATGTGTTATATACGCGTAGTCGATCATGTATCTTTCGATACATGACTGATAAGGCAGATCTTTTCCTGCAGTAGGTTGTCATTTCTTTCTGCAGTAGACCACTTGCCATCATAGAAACCGGTCTGTTTCAGCTATTTACCCATAGCTGGGTGCCCATCTCCAATATCGCACAATTGCATGTTAATGTCGGTTTTATTATTACATTTCATTTGGCGCTTTTTATTTACACAATCTCGTCTAATCGTCACGGTTTTCAAATCATTTCGATTTATATAACACCTTTATTTCCAATACTGAACAGCAATTCACAGATCAAGAAGAAAACGAATCAATGGCGAGTCATGATCTCTAAGTCCTGAAAGAATATCACATTAAAAATAAAATTGAAATAAATCCTCTTAGAATAGTCTCACTGTATAGGTTAAATAATTCCGATGAGAAAACAACGTTCTCGTCTTACTTATCTTTTATCTGTTTAGTTTCATTTGTTGTCATTAATAATTATTGATTTTTCACTAAATTTCCGTTCGTCTGGCTTTTGTTGCAGTTATCCTTTTCTTTTCACATTCATTTTTTTATGATTAGTCTACGTTTATAAAATACGAAATGATTTTATAAGAAAATAGATAACAACCAATTTGATTTGAACGTGTGCACCGTGAGACATTCTAAAAGTTAAGTAAGGTGATGAGAAACCGAATAATTTCGTTTGAACCAAAGAAAAGAGTGATGGATTGCTATGGGATATCCAGCCTCTTATATAGTAATTGTTATGGGTCCTTACCTATAACTACAGAATGAACTCTTCCTAACACTATGTATACTACGCCTCTCAAGAGAGAGAGAGAAATCGAGTCGATCCGATAGTAGTTCACTCCAAACCAGACTGACAGTCATACTAACACCTTCCACATCTTGTATTATTATTCCGTGTAATATATCTTCGTTATTTCATCTCTTGTGTTCGTGTTGTTCTTCCTTGGTTCTAACCTGGACCATAATAGTAATTGTTGAAACTTGACTAATGCATGGAATAATAATGCAACACAAAATGTACTTAGAACAAAATGTATTGAAACAAGAAAGTGTACACAATATTTACATATAGTCTTTTGTATATTCCTGGGAAGACCGTTCCTGGAGAATGTGTTGACTAAGTCGCAGTCGGGCAGAGTCTCTAGTTGAATCTCTTGATTCGCCTCCCATGTCTTACCGGTACCAACCATATTTATATAGTCGGTACTCCACTATGCAAATTAGGTGGATCCTACCACAACAGTAATGAATCTAGGACAATGTCCTCAAGGATGTGGAAAAACAAGTCAGTGGTTTTGCAAAACAATACTGAAAATTCCACGGACGGAGTGAGTAAGCAAAAAGGAGGTCTTTAAGAAAATGGCAACCAAGAGTACTCTTATACTCAAAATCAGTTAAAGACAACAGACATTGCTTGAACATATAATAAATAAAGAGGCCTGGTAAGATTTATACCTCATGGGAGATTTTCAGGGCAAAAAAGATAGATGAAAGCAGTGAGTCGCTTACCCGACGAGCTTGAGTGAATGGATGGTAGAACCATGTGTGGGGAACTTTGCAAAAGAAAAAAAAACATTCTAAAGGACAAGATAGAATGTGAAAAACCATGATTGACATTTCTCTGAAAGGACGCAGGACACAGAAGAAATACATCAAAAGAGATACCAGGGAAGTCACTTACTCAAGTAGCGAAACCATCGTGAAAAATTGGAGGCCACAGATTCTCGGTGTTTATTTGTTCCCCCACCAGGACGAGATGTGACACAAGGTCTTTTTAAACTGGGGACACGAGCGCGTGACACGGGCAAGGGACCAAAAATTGCCCACAGGCCCCGCAACGTCGGTTGCGCTGGCCTCGGTTCGAGTACCAATCGCTCCGTGTCGGGCAACTGCTTCCCAGGGCGGGGTAACTCTCATTATAATTTTCTCAGTTGCCCCACTGTCCTTTGACAGAGAAGCCCCTGAGCGCACTCTGCCCAAAGACAGAGACGCAACTGGGAGATGATAAGTCATGCGTTACAAAACGCAAAAATTTACCCCGGTATTAGGTGTTTGCTTACAGTACCAGGTTTTCCCAAGCGGTCCCCCATCCAAGTAATGACCTGGCCCTACGATGTTTAACTTCGCTGATCGAACGAGAACCGGCGTTTTCATCGTGACTTGACCGTAAGCGAGGCCACAGATTCTTAGAGAGTTAAGCAGTGTCACTGCGGTTTCCATAGCAAGTAGTACGTTTTTATAGGATGGATGTGACAGCCCCAACCGGTTTTGAATAGAGATTTGTCAATCTTCAAAACTGTTGCCACAGTCCAGCTTGCCCTACTACTTTCCCCATGGCTGATGCAAGAGAAGAGATAGAATCATATATGTCCGTGGGTATTTCGATAGTTATTCGAATTGTGCTCACCGATTTCTAAATCTGAGTCACTATTCATTACACCAGCCGTGCATCCGTCAGGAGAAGAAAGACAAAAAAATCTTTCTAAAGCTTAGCAAGGAGAATGCCTCTCCTCAGAAATTCAGGCAACATATTGTTTTCTCTTGACCTCAAACGGTAACCATGTCGTTCCATTTTGAATGTTGTCTGATAAGAAAACAATAGACTGAAAACATTTCTTTGAAAATTTAATCTTGAATCAAAATGATTCCCCCCAGGCTAAATATATTTATGCCAACTGAGACAATTCGTAAATGTTCTTCAGAGAAAAAAATCATCATTTGGAGAAAAGAGAAATTAATCGAATTTATTTATTTTGATCATAATTAAAGATATTATTGTCTTATATAAAGATATTATTGAAATTATATAAAGATATTATTGTCTTATATAAAGATATTATTGAAATTATATAAAGATATTATTGTCTTATATAAAGATACTTACAGGCTTAGCCCGCTCGCTATTGCTTCGCAAAGTAAGATATATTTACTACTTGAAATATTTGAAACAAAAATGTTAAATGAACATTTCTTTCATAAATTGGCTTGTTATATTTAAAGAACGCTTTACAAATAGATAACAAACTGTTGATGGTCAAATAAAGTGCAAATTTCAATCACTTTTAGAGAATATTCCTAAACAGAATTATTTTTTATCTGAAAATCAAAACAATCCTTGAATAAAAGAACAGTAATGAAGGATAATTAATTAATGAAATATATCTTTTTTAAAATCAATATGCAAAATAGTTAAACCGGATATCACCTAGAAGTAGATAATATATAATGCACATATTTGTACATCACTCCTTGAAGGGATGTACGCGTTCAGATACTTATCGGTTACAGGGCTCTGTATCTGTATCTGTGTTGGTGGTATCACGGCTATGACTAGCTTAGACCAGCTGCCCGAGTGAAACACTCGGGTACCCACGTTAAAAACTGACCTTGTGTCACAACCTGACTCAGTTGGGGGTGTCAATTAAATACCGCGTGTAAATCCCTTTTTGAGGGATTTCGCATTATTTATCATCTCTCAATTGCGTCTCTGTCCTTGGACATAGTGCGCTCAGGGGCTTCTCTGTCAAAGGGCAGAGGGGTAACTGAGAAAATTATACTGGGAGGTGACCAGCCCTGGGGAACAGCTGCCCGAGGCCGCGCCCCCCATTGCACAAGAGGGATGGATCAGTGCTCGCACCGAGGCCCGCGCAACCAACGGTTGCGGGGGCTGAGGGCTTTTGTAGCCGCCCGGGTGTACGCGCTCGGGGTCCTACTTTAAATAGACCTTGTGTCACATCTCATTCTCGTGGGGGAATACGGAAACAACGTGTAAGTTACTATAAATTAAATCTTGCCAAAATTTGGTATTTTTACAAAATAAATAATTACTATAAATTAAATCTTGGACTTTTTTAAAGCCATAATTCGTTGGATAAATGCGCTCCGATGTCATATAGATTCCATCATATCGGTTTTACTTAATTAGCTATTATGTTTCTCTGACTTTTCAAATCTTGAATGTATAACAAATTCTAATGTCTATTTTCCAATCTTTACACTATATTAATTTAATCTTATAAATTCCCCCCTCTTCTGTCACCCATAAAATAAAAATGTTTGTACGGAAAATAAGGACCTACGTACATCAAATCGTCTGTAAATTAAGTGGCAGCAGAAGACTTATCGTTGAACTTTTAAAAGGTAAGCTTAAACATTAATTCAATACTTAATTCCAGCGAACAATTTTGAGTTCTTCTGTAGTTTATTGATGTCTATCGCATCTACTTCTCCCTGGCTACTGGGATGATGGCCAAATCAAGAGTCTTCCACAGGAGCTAGCTTTAATGCTGCCCGATAGGGCTGCTTTTAAGCTAGTTTATAATAAAACGTGCAAGCAATTTGGGATTTGTGATACAAAAGGAAAGTCAGAGTTACTCACCTTGAACCATAATAAACAACGATAATGGCTTGTATAATATATTAATATATATATATATATTTTAACCTTGCATAATTTGGAAATCCTGGATCTGAGCTCAATGAAAATTGTTCCCTGCACCTAACTTTTGTAGGGCTTTTGAATGAGCTATGAATGAATGAAATTGGATCAGTGAGAGCGGAGGAGTTGCTTGGATACACACACATGCACAAACATACATACACTCTACTTTATATATAAGATTATTGTCTTATATAAAGATATTGTCTTATATAGTAAATATATAAAGCTAGCGGAATGCATTAGGGTTTTTTTGCGATTTGATTTGTAATCTATTTCTAACAGAGCTATTCTATATTTACCAATGCAAAAATAGTATACTTTACAGTCTGTCTCTGACAGACATGCCGTCGATTTTTCTGTCTTTTCTACAAATACTTTCACGGTAACTGCTCCGATGAGTTACTTTCGCTGGTTCCCAAACTGCAGGAATTTAACCCTGCTACTAGGTTGGCATCGCAGTCCCGCCCTTTTACTGTCGAAACGGTTAAATGTAGCCGTCTCTTCTACTCCAATAGTTTCATGTCTCGCACGTCCCGTCTGTGGAACTCCCTTCCTCTTACCTGCTTCGCTGATAGCTATAATCTTCAATTATTCAAATGCATTGTCAATCGACATCTTTAGATGCTTTGATCTATTCCTCGCCCTTCTCTTCATCCTTTCTCCTATCAACCTTCTATAATCTTGCTCCCACTTTATGTAACCCCTTGAGTGCTAGTGGAACTCCTGCCTTGTTTGGAGTGAAAAGCTTAAATAAAACTGTCACGGAACTTGTGCTGGTATTAGATTCGTAATGTCCTTTTCACAAAGATGTTCGTTGTTTATTTTTTCTGTTTTTACGTGAATGACGCCGAGGACTAATTTTACGTAGAAAGTATTACTTCCCATTAACTCTGGTCATCCTGTAAAACATCTATCTTACGTTATTGAAATTGTATTTCCGATCTGAAAACCGTTTGTGACGGAATGCCGAGGAGACAAGAACGAGCATGTCCGACATCTCTTATTTTTCTAATCAAGGTAATTATGCTGCTAAAGCTGCTTGAGACATTTCTGCTGTGTACGAAGATGAAATGCTTCAACACAAGCTATCAGTGATCAACAGTCTCAAAGCGATAATTCCAGGGAAAAGATCTGACCAGTGATACTAGACCTGGGTATGAAGATAAACTACAACCGTCAGCAAGACCTCTGATCACGAGACTGGAGGATTTGAGGAGCGTGGAAACGCCTCTTAATTGCTGTTATACCCAGCTGCCACCCTGGCCCGACGTAGTAGCACGTATTACAGTCCCAGCTATGGGAAAATAGTGAACCCCCAAACAAAAACAAAAATCTATGAATGAATAAAAATACATTTTTATAGTAAAATATCAACAATACATTTTTTCAGTGTCTGTCTATATTTCTGAGATGAGGAAATATGTACACTATTTAAATTATTCGGACTATTGTCCTCATCTTTGTCGCCATATTTATTATAACGTTTCGGCCGTTGCACGCTCAAGGATACATGGCACAGTGGATAAAGGCGTTAGTTAGATCGAGTGACAGGACCCAAAGCGTGTGAGTTCAATACTCGGTTAAGGCAGCGGAGAACTTTCAGAGGAAAATTAACTTGAGATAACTGACAACTGACGTCCATGAAACATAGCACGTGGAACTATAACAGTCTACCCCAGCGAACGAAATAAAGGGTTCAGTTCGACATTCCAACCACCTGATAACGGCCGGTGCGTACAACGGCCGAAACGTTGTATTAAATATGGCAACAAAGATGAGGACAATAGTCCGAATAATGTAAATATAATACATTTTTTTTAATATAAAGTTAGCAACAATACCTATTGATATTAAAAATACCATCAATTCTTTTTAAAATAGTTACCGACAACACAATCTTATATTAAAATTAACAAGAATGCATTTTTAAAGCGAAATGACACGCATTGCTTTTTTTTTATAGTAGAATGACCTCAATTCGTTTTATCTGTAGTTGAAGGCATACAATATTTAGATTTCGGCATTAACCCATAGGTTATATGCCGCTAAATAAAATCAACCCACCAGCCGTCGATACAGTCGATTCGACACGACAATACTCACGCGCCACGTCTCTTATATGAATACATGCAATTAAAGTGATCGGTTGTGAAGTTCTTCCACACCCACCATATTCTACTCATTTTTTTTAAGCTTTTCACCCCAGGCAAGGCTGGAAGCCACTAGCACGCTAGGGGTTACAGAAGGTTTGGAGGAAGATCAGATAGGAGTGGTAGTGGAAAGGATGTGGAGAAGGATAGAGGATAGATCAATGCAACTGGAGATGTCGATTGACGTTACACTTGAATAGTTGGAGATTATAGTCATCAGGGAAACAGGAATGAGGAAGTGAGTTCCATAGGCGTGAAGTGCGAGATATGAAGCTATTGGAGTAGAAGAGACTTCTACATTTAACAGTTTCAACATTGAAAGGGTGGGAACTGGATGCCAGCCTCGTAGGACGCTTGAATTCATGGAGCCTGGGAACCAGCGATAGCAGCTCATCGGAGCAATTACCATGGAAGTATTTATAAATGAGACAGAGAGAGGCGACGGTGCGTCTGTGAGAGAGAGACTACAGACGAGAAGCCAGATCAGGGCCAATTACATTGCATACCCGTTTATCTTATCAAGAACCTTGAGGCAAACAGAAGGGGCTCCAGACCATATATGGCAGCAATACTCCATGCAAGGGCGGATGGTTGATTTGTAGGATCGATTCCCGGGAGAAGAATTTCCTGGTCCGGCTCAGGGAGCCAACTTTCCTTGTGGTGGATGAAGCAATCGACTCAATGTATTTGTTCCATCTCAGGTCAGCAGACAGCGTGAGACCGAGCAGCCGCAGAGAGGAGCTCTCGAGAAATTGAGCTGCAGCCAGTCTAATGGAACGCAGGGAAGGATCTCTGTGGTGATTAATGGAGAGCAGTTTTGTTTTGGAGGCGTTAAAGTTAACCTGCCCCAGTTCACAACCGATTGAAGGTCCTTTTCGAGACGAACGGCCAGGTAAATTTTGTCACCCTTTGAAAGGAAAACCTTTTCTCCTGTCGCTTTCTAACAATTTGAGGGGGGTCTCGCTCAACGACAGCATGCAACTTAAAACATGGCATGATGAATTTTTCCAATCAAAACCACATTATTTCTATAGTCAAGCCATTGAAGAGTTAGTGAATTATTGGCAGAAGGTCGTAAACAATGGAGAAGAATAGATGAGTGATCAGATCTGTTAGTAAATATGTATTAAAACTTATTGGAAATATTATATCAAAAATAATAACAAAACAAAAGTCATTGAAACAAAGCAAGTTCAGTCGACCAATGATGACAATTCCAGAACAAGTAATAATGTGCCTGAGCAGGCGTCTGCAGAGAGAATTAGCTGGCCGACCTAGTAAACTGGCATCCTCAAATTCTATTCTAAAGACATATATATGTATATATATATGTATATATATATATATATATATATATATACATACAGACACACACACACACACACACACATATATATATATATATATATATATATATATATATATATATATATATATATAGAGAGAGAGAGAGAGAGAGAGAGAGAGAGAAATTTGAACTCTCCGCCGAGAATAACCTACCGGTCCGAATCTTTTGAACAAAGACCATTCCCAATTCTCGAAATCTACATCTTTGCTCAGTTTTGTATCCTAGTGTAAACAAAGACCATTTTAACATTTGATTGTTCATTTATTAATCAAAAATCAATATATATATATATATATATATATATATATATATATATATATATATATATATATATATATATATATATATATATATAAATTCCTGTTTATCATAATTTCTTACCCGCAAAAACGAATACCATCATCTCTAAAAAATATCCGTTACATAAAAATATAAATAGTCGAATTTGTTTTTAATAATACAATTAAAAAGTAATTTTTTTATTTTTTTTAATGATAATATTTTTTTTGACAATAAGAAATCATTTATTGAACAAAGTAACTAATAATAACAAAACAAAGTCATTGAAACAAAGCAAGTTCACTCAACCATTGATGACAATTCCAGAACAACGTAACTATAAACAATTTTTTTCTATCCTCTGTCAGCTGCTATGATGGAGAAAGCATTACCTCGAACCATCGCCAGTGAGACACGCTGCAAGAGCCACTCCGTTTCGCGAGGCTCGTTCCTTAATCGAGATGCAATCGCGCCAATCCTCCGAAGGAACGCCATCGAACGAGGGCCAATAACCCCTGAAGTCTCCACTGCCACAGGAGTAAAAAAAAATCAGCAAGAGAAGAATATTTAGCTACTTTTTTTATCTCTGCGTCTCGGGCGACGAACCCCGACTCATCGCGGACCTGATCAAATTACCGGCCGAAAATGTATCCGCACAGGTCACATCCCAAATCAATGACTTACCCATTTTAAAAGGGAAGATGGTAATGCCACCCGGTCGCTTTCCCTTACCACGGTCGAAGCCTACGGGTTCAATTTGGGAAGGGAACCCAGCTGCATCCAAACCTCTTTTGATGATGTCGTTAATTGCTGCATGCCGTGGAAAGCGGCCGGCACTACGACGACACGAGAGAGGATGCAAACCAAACTCATTAAAATAAATTGCAATAAACGAACGAATTTATTTAACAACCTAATAAATGTAAAGCTGATCTATATTGAGTTGTTATAACGACGAATGTATCAGCCACACTTCTCGTCCTATCTTGCGGCTGAGAATAAATTTGGACTACATTAACATAAGACAATGTTCGGCGTATTGTTCAGTATTCGGCGTATTCAGAGGAGGTAGATAAATAAGGATAAATTCACACAAACAACCCCAAATATGAGCTCCATAGAAGTTAGCTGTGTGTGCAGTGCGATCTCTGGGCTAATATCTATTTAGAGATCTTAAAACTCAAGGAAACATTCAATGTACGATTATACAACCAGCACATGTGTCCATAAACTTTTGGTTGAAATCTATTCTGCAATCTTCAATAGGAAAATGTCTTTCTACGCCACAGAGTAACAGACAGCAAGAATAACAAGGAAAGTTTCGGTACTCCATTGGTTTGTTTTACACAACCCACTACATACATCATATCTTGTAGCAAACGATTAATACCGTTTTTTAAAAAAATCACTGGAAAACGTTTCTTCTTGGAAAATCTACCCTTAAAGATGGAAATCTCTACCTCTAAAGAAGAAAAACTACCTCTAAAAAAAGCAGATCCAAGAGTTAGAAAAAAATGTACACATCAAAATCTGCCGATTTTTGCTTAAAATGTATCGAAGTACTGATTATTTTTTAATCATTTCACCCCAAGATTGGCAATAAAGCCACAAGGTATGACAGAGTATTAGATAATTCGAGAAAAAAACATTATTAACGAGGGAGACAATAAAAGAACAAGAATTAAGACGACAGATAATGATCGACATTGCATTTCAATTTCACAAGCGACAAGTATAAGATAATCAATTGTTAGCATCGAACTTACGCTTGTATCTAGCCATTTCAACTGTAAATTGATGAGACCTAGCCGCCAATCTAGTACTGCGCTTAAATGCATAATGTCTAACTAGCACAGAGGAAAGGTCATCAGAAAAATTACCATGAAATTATTTATAGAAAAGGCACCATTGCGACAGAGGAAAAGTGACTGAAACCGAGATGCCAGGTCAGGTTCAATAACATAGCAGATTTATCATCAAGAATGTTCAATTTCAGAAGATCAAAATTGACAATATCTACATGAAACGAGTGTAACAAAGTGAACCATTCTCATTGTTACAACAAGTAAGGTAAGGTTTGACATTTTAGCATATCCTTTATATTTTGTAAGAATATGACGGTCATGCAGAATGGCAAAGGAAAAAGTTAGCTCTAGAAATATGTTGCAAGTCGAAAAGGAAGCGTAAATTAATGGCCCAAAAAATACTATTTAATATAATATTTAAATTTAGTAAAACAAATACTGCTTTTTATTTATGCAAGGCAATAAAGCCACTAAGACACAAGTGATTGCCACTAAGACACAAGTGATTACTGGGCGCGAAAGAAAAAGAAAACTAGAGCATTCTTGAAGAACGAGAGAAATAGAAGAGTAACCAAATAGACAGTAAATAACAATTGACATTGTATTTAAATTATTGGAGATCAAACTTGACTGGGAAGCTAGAACCTGGAAGGACTTTCACAAGCGAGAAGTGTAAGACAATCAATTGTTGGCATAGAAATTATGGTTATATCTAGGCATTTCAACTGTAAATTGATGAGACCTTACCGCCAATCTAGTACTGCGCTTAAATGTATAATGCCTAGGTTCCACAGAGAAAAGTTCATGAGAAAAAATACCATGAAATTATTTATCGAAAATGCACCGTTACGGCGGTGGATAAGTGACTGAATCCGAGATGTCAGGTCAGGACCAGTAACATTGCAGATTTTTCTTTGGATTTCATGTCTAAAAACGTACATTGATAAAGGGCTACAACAAAAATAAAGTTAATAAACAAAAATAGCGAATATACGAGGGTCATTCAATAAATAAGGTGAATTTTTCGGTATAAGGACTTCTAATACGGATAGAAGCTTACTTTTTTTAAAAAATTTTCGACGTAGTTTCCCAGCACTGTCACACACTTTTCCCATCTGTGCACAAGCTTCCGTATTCCCTCAGCCTAAAAAATCATTGGACTGATGTCTCAGCCAGTCACTCACAACACTTTTGACTTCATTGTCACTTTTAAACTTCGTGTCTCCCGTGAACGCTTTCAAGGGACCAAACAGGTGAAAGACTGAAGGGGCAAGGTCTGAGCTGTAAGGGGGATGAGGGAGCAGTTCCCAGCCCAGCTCGTTGAT
>OZ038508.1:48680523-48693023 GCA_964036315.1 Acanthosepion esculentum | reverse complement strand
GAATTGAGCTCTCTATGTCATTGGCGTGTTTATTCACAGAATAAGTACGTAAAAGATTTCGCCTTGCTTTCAACAGTGCGCCGATGGCCTAGGGAGAAAAAATATTGCAGAATCAATAGGGTTTCGATCCCGTCTTGAAGCGATCGGATGTCAAGCCACACTCAGATACAGCGAAACTTCCTGTCTGTGGATGACAATATATATATATATATATATATAATATATATATATATATATATATATATATATATGAAAATAACACAGACATCTCATTACAACAGATATATTTACCTAAACTTACAGAAAAATATATTGAAATACTAAATTGTAAATTTATTCATTAAAATAGCCATTGGCTCCAACAACGGCCTCCAAACGACTTCAGATTCTTCTGTTACTCTTCTGGACGGTTTCCTTGTTAGAGAATACTTGCCTTTGTGATCGCAGAAATTGTCTGACAGCCATGACTGGGATATCGTGCTTGTGTGGCCTTGAGCACAATCCTGTTGCCTTTCGAAGTCTTCCAGCAGCCATGCTCTTGTTCCAGGTCAACACTACCTGTTCAAGGCACAAAATTCGCGAGTCCTTTTCTTATCACGGAGGTCAGAGTGAGTTTTCCGAGATGCAGTAATTTCGTATTTACCATTAGATTAATCCACATCATTCCAAACCCTCTGCACTGACTTCACATTGACACCAGAACACTATGAATGCCAAGCAGTACAGCGTGGCGTTTGCAAATTTCTGACGGAGTGAATTGCGACATGGTGCACTTTTTCTCACACGGTGCCCAACTGACTCTGCTATAAGGTGCAGTCGACAAAATGAAAAACAACGTGCACGCGTGAAATTAGAAATATATAATGGCGACAATTTATCTATCGCATTCTCTCTTTCTATAACTCTCTCACATCCACAATTATATATATATATATATATATATATATATATATATATATATATATATATATATATATATATATATCACATTAAACTACCGGACTCTTCTTCTCCCCCAAGCTATAGGTAAATATAGCAGGACAGACTGGGTTCTATAGCCTTGGATGACAACTGATCTAGGATAAGGACATCACTGAATTTAAAAAAAAAACCTGCAGAAGGTCGTTTGGGTACCTTGTGCCATGTAGTGCTTCAGGCCTCTATATTCGGCCCTTCAAAAAGTGTGGACGGTTCTGCACAAAATCTTCTCCACTATAATCAGATCACATATCCTGGTGTGTGGCTGTCGGTTTCTAGAAACTGATCTGCTTGACCCTCATACGTCGAATTCGCTGGGATAGTCGAATATATACATTTATATATATATATATATATATATATATATATATATAGCTAGAGGCAACCGGGCCACACTGAAGAGCTGTGATACAGCAAAACAGTCTGTCTGTCGATGACAATAATATTGACTCCTGATAATTAATTTTGGTTGAGTTCTGTGGGAAGGAAGCGTGGGTTTATAAACAGTGATTATTAAAGTTAATATACCATGACTCTTCGGCAGAATTGAGTACTGTCGGTCACTGTGGGTTTATCTAAATCTAAAAATCAATACGCTAAAATTCACCTTCAACCCTGCCGTGCGCCGACGGCTTAGTGGTAGAATTTCTGACTGACGCCAATTCAGTTTCGATCCTAGCTAGAGGCAACCGCACGTCTAGCTACACTGAAGAGCTGTGATACAGCGAAACACTCTGTCTGTGGATGATAATATATATATATATATATATATATATATATATATATATATATATATATATATATATATATATATTGAACAACCATGCAGTCGGGTGAATATGGGTATCTTCTGGTGCAATTTAGGTTTTCTATTACACGCTATAATTATTTTTAAACCGAATGCTAACCAAGTCTATAGCTTATAGCTGGTGGGAGAACAAACAAACGTATCTTCATTTTAAAAAAGTAAATACCACAGCCTTGATATGTGTTTGAATTCGATACGCAGATCTTAATTTCTGACAAGTGTTGTGAGTCAACAGTGCACAGAAGCTGATTTAATATTACAGAATCACATATAAGTAATAATTTCGATGGACATTTTAAGGAAAATATAGAGGTCTTAAAAGTCAACAATTACAGTATTTCCTGATGGGTACTTCTTCAAGATCACACGTTTGCGCAATCAAGACATTGTAATTACAATATATACCAGTAGCGACAGGAGAACCTCAAAGAGCATCTGTATAGGTATTGTCGACAAGTAAAGATTAAATCATATCGTATGCTGCCGTCTTCCTTTAGCGAAGTACTGGCCTATCGAACAGCGGTCCGACAGTTTAAAAAGAACGGCCATACTGCCGACAAAATAGACGCCGGGCCACCATTGCTGTTGACCTCTGAGACAAGCATCTCCCCAGGAAACTTGCATCTGCTCGGAGGTGCGACATTTTACACGATATAATTGAAGCATGAGGTGGCTGGCGTATTAGAATTTAAATCCATTCATTATTTAATCTGAACGATTCGAGCAAATCGTTCACCTTCGGTCTGTTATCACCAGATGATCACATTTGTCGGATGATTGTTTTTGCTTGATTGCATTGAGTTTAAAGTTCTGTCACACCTCGGAGGGTGTGGAGAAGATTATTAATTAGTCAAACTTTGTGGTTTAAATCTCAGAACATTTCGTTCGTTTTGAAGAAGCTGCATTCTAGCAGGTCGAATGTCGATATTCACTTTGCTGAACAATAAATCTTTGTGCATGGTTCTTCAAAACCATACAAATTAACTTAGTACACATTATTACCTGTAAGTATATAATCTCTTTACAATTGAAATAGCGAAATGTAACCTCTTCTAAGTTTTTCGTAATGACTTGTCTAAAGCCTTTTTGGACACCCTGTACAGATGGAGCGCTAGACCAGATATGGCAGCATATTTCAATTGTAAAATGATTATATAGTTACAATATATATATATATATATATATATATATATATATATATATATATATATATATATATATATATATTACATGAAACATTCATACAAAAACAGATATTGAAGTTAATTATATAAATGGCAAGAATCACTCTCGCAAACAATTTTTAAGAAAATACATTAACCTCGAACCCGTTGATGAATGTTATGATCTCTGTTTATAAATTCCAGTTGTATAAGGTCTTTTTTTTTACTACAAGCTTTCGATTGTTCATACAATCATCGTCAGGTATAGAAATAGATATGTCTTTTTTACATCCAGGTAATAACAGTATAACGAAAGTTAAGATGTACTCCGAAATAGTTTTTTTTTTTAAATGTGTTATTGTTAACTGTGAAAAATTTTTGGGGGCGTGCGGTCGCAATGCTGATGTTGAATTCTTTTTTAAATTTTGAATTGTACTAATATAGTAATATGAGAATTCTTTTGTAGAGGTAGTTTTTTTTCCAGTCAATATGGCATGAACTAAATTGTTCAATAAATAGAGGAATGTCACTGTTATTATAAGAAATTTGCACATCCAAAAATGTTGAATAAAGAAAACAAGTGACCAAATGTTACATTTAATTACAGATCCAATCAACAATGTATTTCCCTGATTATCTATGACTTCCTTCCATCTATTAACAAGCTTACTAATTCCATTACTGTAAAATTCTTTTGGCTTTGATTCGAAGAACTCACAAATGTCAGTTTTAACCTCTTCCTGTGTTACAAAAGCTGTTTCTTCCAAATGATTCTGTAAGCTACGAAACAAATGGTAGTCTGAAGGAGCATGGTCGGGAGAATAAGATGGATGAGGAATTTTCTCCCAACCAAGATCTTCGATCGTTTGTGACGTGATTCTTGCTGTGTGTGGTCGCGCATTGTCCTGGTGAAACATCACCCGTTTTCGATTCACTAGAGCAGGTCTTTTTTTCCTCAAAGCTTGGTTCAAACGCTCTAATTGCTGACAGTATATTTGAGCATTAATTGTTGCATTAGGTGGTAAGAATTCAAAGTGGATTATTCCCACCAGATTGAAAGAAGAACCTTTTGCCCATGAAGTTCCCTTCTCGGCTGTGGCTGGGGTCCTTCCCCTTTACCAAACCACTGTCTACGACGCTTAACATTTCGATAAAAGATTTATTTTTTCGTCCCCAGTCACAAGTCTATGCAAAGAAAGTGAAACAAGTTGGCGAGAATGAAGAGAAGAGCAGATGTCAACTCGGGATTTGAGGTTGTTTTCAGACAATTCATGAGGCACCCATTTTCCAAGTTTAGGAACTTTTCCAAGTTGACGATGAACAGTTGCATGGTTTGAACTGAGAACCACTGCCAATTCCTCAACTGATAAAGCAGGATTTTCTTCAAGGGCTGCTTCAAGAAGCTTTTCATCAAACTCAACTGGACGTCCGGGTCGATCTTCATCTTCAATGGTGAAATCTCCACCTCTGAATTTTGCAAACCATCTTCTGCAAGTTCTTTCATTCACACATTCTTCTCCATAAACTGAGAGAATGTTTCTAGCCGCTTCGACTGCTGAGTTTCCTTTCTTGAACTCATAAAGCATTATGTGCCTCAAATGTCTCTTGGGTACTTCCATGTTAGCAGGGTTTTAATTAAACAAAATTTTATTTTATTGTTCTCTGAAATAACATTTGATCGGTTTAAATGCATCTAAACATAAAAATAATGTTCAGCTCCATTAGACATTATAAAATACTCTTTAAATTTCGTTCATTTTAACAAAAAGTTAAAATTCGGACAGAACGTATGGGATGACCTCCTATATATATATATATATATATATATATATATATATATATATATATATATATATATATATATATATATAGCGCACTTTCCAGTCATATTCAATGTATAAGTGTGAAGCCACCCAGTTCTTACGAACCGACAGCCTAGACACGAGCACATATAATTTGATGAGGGTGGTGATGGTTTTGTGCAGAACCAACCTAACTTTTTGAAGTACCGCATACAGAGACCTGGTGCACTACGTGCCACAAGGTCCCCAAACGATACCCCGTAGAATTGAAAGTTGTCGTCCTCCGAGGCCAGTTGCCATCCAAGTTTACAGAACCTGCTATTTACCCATTGTTGGACGGAGACGAAGAGGATTAATACCTTTCCCAAGCGCATTAGCACGTAAATCAATGTAATGGATCAGACTGGAATTAGAACTCGGCTCTACGATTCTTTAATCTGAGCCGCTTATCCACTACTCAATGTGCCTCTTCTCCCTCTCTCTCTCTCTTTTTTCTCTCTCTCTCATTCTCTCTCTCTCTCTCTCTCTCTCTCTCTATATATATATATATATATATAATTTGCACTTTTGTATATATTTTGTTGTACCAAGTAATGGGTAAGAAATAACAAAACAAAAGATTGCAGAGAAATAGTGAATTGAACAGTAAATACAAAAGAAGTGTGTTACACGACTTCGGAGTGTGTGTCGGTTGACCAGCGTTCAGTCTATATCACTGTTATATTTAAGAACAACCCCCCACCCACGTGGGATATGACTTGAAACCAGGTTGGGTCTTTCAACACGACAGCCATCCTAAACAGACTGCAAAGAGGACAAAATCATGATTAAGTCAAATAGAATAGACGTTAGAAAATGGCCAATCAATCTCCAGATCTCAGTCTGATTGAAAACTTATGGAGAGAGCTGAAACGGAAAATTCGAAAAAAAACCGCAAAACCTACATGTGTTAAAGGAATTTTTTGTGAAGGATGGAAAAATATTAGCTAAGAAATATGCAAGAAATTCGTAGGGGACTACTCTAAACGCCTACATGCTGTAATTAGCACTAACGGTTATACTACGAAATATTAATAGACTATTTAATAGATGTATTGTAAACTTTTGCGTTATTAAATGTTGGTTTTTCTCCGTAGGATATATTTATTGATCATTTTTCCAAATCTGATTGTTTGACTAAAGGCGTAAGCATATGTATTATTAGTAATAAAAGTTTCATTAATCTGTGTTAGATTGGTTTGTTAATTTGTTTATTATTATTTACTTTATTTATTTGGGTTGATTATTTTTACTTTATATATATATATATATATATATATATAGAGAGAGAGAGAGAGAGACAGAGAGAGAGAGACAGAGAGACAGAGAGACAGAGAGAGAGAGAGATAGAAGTTGCGATGGGAAAATTGTTATCATATTACATTTTTAATAATATTTTAACAAATAATAAACAGATTAACAAACCACTGCCGTTAAAATAGACGAAATAGAATAAATAAAAAATAAAATACGTAAAAAAGAAGTAAAAATAACCAACCCAAATAAGTAAATAACGTAAATAATAATAAACAGATTAACAAACCAATCCCGCCAAAATAACCGTTAGAATAGACTACTACAACAACCAATCCAAGAACTGGAAGTAAAAACAACTATAACTCCTATATAACGATAAAAAACATTACTACGTAACTCAAAAATCGAAAAGCAAATAGAGTAAATAAAAATATACAAAATAAAAATAAGTATATAAATAAAAAACAATTAAAAATTAATCGAAATAAATAAATAAAATGAACAAATTAACTAATAAAAATAAGCACGAATAATCAAAAACAAGCAAAAATAATCAATACAAATAAATAAAAAATAAATTTAAAACTGCCCCCACCGCCAAAATAACAGAATAGACTACATTGGACGAATAAATAGCTTTAATTATCTTCCTAGACCAAAACAAACTATTAAATAAGCGATCTAAGCAAATCCGCCTTCATTTTTTTTACTACGTTAATAAATCATCAAAAACCGAAAAGAATAAATAATTCAAAATGAAAATGTAAAAAACAAGAGGGGAAATATATTGAAACAACTTTCAAGAGCCTTCTATACCCGATCTATTTCATATCCAATGCGAAATAAAATGCTCATGAAATATTAAAAAGTAGAAAAACTGTCCTTCCTGACAAACATAATGAATCAAAATAAGATATTATTCTTCCCATTAACTCATTCATAACTACAACCGAAAAGAATTATTCTAAACACAATATAAAATTTGTCACAATTACATATAAAACAATAAGTGTTTATCAATACAAACATGCCCTAAATCTGAAGGGGGAATTTAATCTATCAACCGCAAGGATTTCCAGAAAACCTTTTGGGAGAAACCAAGAAATTTCCATTAGAATATATGAGGGCAAAAGAATTTTAAAAAACAACACACAAAACGCATTGGTTGTTCTCCGTAACAAAACTGATCACAATTTTGACACACACACACACACAAACACACACACACACACACACATATATATATATTAAGACTGAATATTTTCATTTAAGCAGGTTTGAAATGTCAAAGGACATTTAAATCGGTATACAATATTGATCTTTTGTAAGGTGATTTGGGTGATTTCATCTCTGATAAAAATGTGATTACATATGTTGGTTTTACAACGACGACGTTGACGAGACTGCATAAGTTTTATTTGAATGAGCATAGTTCTATCTCGGAACATTTAGAAGAATACTCACAACCACTTTCACAGTTTAGACAGATATTAGTCGAAAATGCATTAGTACTTCATCAAAATAATAATAAGCAAAAACATAAAGTTTTTGAAATTTTTGACTATATAAGAGAATTGCGGCCAAAAATAGTTGAAGTCACCTATGAGTATAGCAACAAATTTCTTAAAAGTTATATAAAAAATACATCATTAAATTATAATAATTGAAAATCTTTTCCATTTTCTTTTAAATTACAAAAGTTACATCCTTTCCATAACAAAAAAAAAATTGAATTTGAAATTCTGTAAACGAACAGTAAAATATATTTTGAATTTACGCAGCTACTGCATATACATCCATATTTTAACCCTCTGAAGATGCTTTTTAATGAGGTTGAAAATATTTGAGAAATACAAATTATTTGAAAGAAATTATGGTATGTTTGTTGATCCATTTTCTGCAGGGACCAAAAAAATAATTCGTGGACTTGAAAAGATTAAAACTAAAATAAATATACATAATACATCAAACATATTTGAATGTATATATATATATATATATATATATATATATATATATATATATATATATATATATATGATTAATATAACATCTATCATTGAGGATATTTTTTATTGTTTTGGACTTTGTGGTTAATATTTTTTATTGTAGTATATAATTGTTTTTCATACACACAGGCACACACACACACACACACACACACACACACACACATATATATATATATATATATATATATATATATATATATATATATATATATACATATATATATATATATATATATATATATATATATATATTATAATAAAAAGAAAGAACAGTAAGGTATATAATCCGATGTTCTTATTGATATTTTTATTCTCACAAATCAGTGCTCAATGTAAATTTACAGAGCATCAATATTATAAATTAACTGATTTTAAATATGGTTTCTTCGCTACACAGGAATTACCATGTTTCAAAGACCGAAGCTAAAAACTTCAAATTTAATTATATAATTAAATTAAAAGCATTAGTTCCGTTTCATCCTCAAGCGAATTTTTAGAATAACTTATTTTTAAATTTACTGACTTTTAAAAGCTCATACATTCATAATTTTTTGTTTCCAAGGATACACAGAAATCCAGTCATTTAAACAGGCGCGTTAGCGTGTTCATTTTTATTAACTATTATTGTATCAATTATGAGTTACATTCGAAAAAGAGGTTAAGTCTGGGTAGGGTAGGGGTGCATTTTTCAACGAATTTTGTCATCCGTTCGACGCATGTCGTCTGTTTTGTTTTTATGTATGTATGTAACTCAAAAAATTCAAGTAAGCGCTCTTGAAAGTTGAAACTTTGCTTCTTTCACGTCTTGGATTGTATTCCATTTCCATTCAACGTCGCTTTTCATTTGGAAATTCCTAAATTATTGTGCGATTTGCATCTTAACAAGTTGCTTTAAGGTTATTATTTTTGTCTTTTGCTTTTTCTCTTGTGACTCAGTTCCAGTTAGGTATCTTTTTCCTACGTTTGTTGTTTTCTGGGTTTTTCACATAACACCCCCTACACACACAGACACGCATACAGATATATTCTCTAGTAGTCTGACTTGTCTTTTGTCAAAATTTACTGCAATTTGCGGACATCTAGATGAACATACCACAAATAAGCAAAATAGTATTAACATAAGACATATCTTAGTAGGACACAAGACAAAGAAAGATTCAAAATTCTGGAGACTGTTGTAAGAAATGAAAAAAAAACGGCCAACATTTAATAAGGTATCTTTCACCATAGGGGATCATATATTGAAATCTCTGGCAAAAAAAAAAACAAACAAAAAAAAATTACAGTTTGACCGTTTAAAGTTTGACTTGAAATTGGTTCGATAAATGTCGGAATTAACCAAAATCATTTAAGCAAACATACACAAACAAAAATTGAAAACAAATCTATCAAGATTGGAAAGTCCCCGGAGAAAAATAATATAAATAAAAAAATATATATGGACTAAGGTAAATTTAACAACTAATTCGAAAAAGTTTAAAATTTTTTTTTTAAATTTAATAAAATAATTGCCAGACAGTACCGGTCTCTATTATTCAAAAAACTCGTTTGAATATATATATATATATATATATATATATATATATATATATATATATATAGTGGCCCGATGATTGCATCTAGCATGAAACAGACTGTCGCCTCTAAGTGTTGACTTCTATGTTCACTTTTATATATATATATATATATATATATATATGTATATATATACATATAAAAGTTAACATACAAGTCAACACTTAGTGGCGACAGTCGACTGTCGCCTCTAAGTGTTGACTTCTATGTCCACTTTTATATTTATATATATATATATATATATATATATATATATATATATATATATATATATAAAATTAACATAGAAGTCAGCACTTAGTGGCGACAGTCGACTGTCGCCACTAAGTGTTGACTTCTGTTAACTTTTATATTTGCACACGCTCTATATCTGATATTGAGCACTTTATGCCATAAATATAGCACATTTTAAGACTATATTTCTTCATATATATATATATTAATAAATATACATCTACCAACGTAAATTTCCGTTGTCCTACCAGGCACGAAATATTACGTGATTATTACTTTAGTAATAATTCATACCCGATGAGTTGTTAGAACAATGAAGCTTTAAGCTACACTTCGAACGTAACTATATGTATATTTATGAATATATAATTCTTAGCTCTGTCTAAACACATTGAGCACTATTTTGTTTTTGTTTTTTAGCCCCCCCCTCAAGCAAAGCAGGATGACATTAGCACGCAAGGGTTTAAAGAGAGTGGGAGCAAGAGGAGTGATAGAGGAAAGGATGAAGAGAAGGACGGGGAATTGTTCAAGGCATCTGGAGATTTCGATTGACATTGCATTTGAATAGTTGAAGATTATGGCTACCAGGGAAGCAAGTAAGAGGAAGGGAGTTTCACAGACGGGAAGTGCGAGACATTAAGCAATTGGAGTAGAGGTGACATTTGTTTACTCCTTATATTAAATTGAGTAAATATTTATTCGCTTACACTTGTGTGCAGGCTAATGCAGGTACATACGGTTGCTAATATCTAGTTACTTGATTAATCCACATGAATACCTATATATATATATATATATATAATCAATAATATGTGCTGGTGTCTGGGCTATCAGTTCCTAGGAAACTAGCTGCTTGACCCTCATATGTCGAATACAACGGGAGATATATATATATATATATATATATATATATATATGTGTGTGTGTGTGTGTGTGTGTGTGTGTGCGTGCGTGTGTGTGTGTGTGTGTTAAATATTCTCGATATGAGCCATATATTAAGAATATATATGTCTCATAAACATAAAGGAAAAAAGAATTAATTATTTTTTTAATATATGGAAATCTCCACCCTTAACCTGATGACGGCCGCGAGACCAGAAACACGCGTAGTAAAATTATGGAAAATAAAGCATGATATATAATGAAAAATCCATATTACAACCACAAACATTTGCGGTATCTCTCTTCTCTTTAATATACACACTCTTCTCTAGTTGGAACCACGATAACTATAGTAACGCCGTCGAACAATACTGGTGTCTAGCGCCTTCGAATAACACTCACAATAATAGTACTTGCTCGATAATACTCGCTCGAATAGTAACCACCGAATGGTAATCAGTATAGCGAATATTGTAGAAATAGTGAATAGTACAGAGAATAAACAACCGTATAGTAAAAGAAAATAGACTAAAAAAGTGAGCGCTTAGACTTCACGCTACCTTCCATGTATGCGTTTTCTCTATGGTCACGTGATCTACTTAATTCAATGATGGGATCGCCGGTGTTTGTTCACTGGCGATCTACGTTCAAACCCAAATGTCGGCAGTAACACTTTCTTCCTATATAACTCCTCCCCTTTGAGATGACTCCTGGTGTCTATTTCTTCAGCCTCGCTTCAATATTTTTGTTATTCAAACAAACACCCGTTGTCACTTTTGTGATGCCAACGAATACTCGTTGTCACATTCGTAATGCTTGTTGTAGTAGAGACTTTGGAATCGCAGATACAACTCAGAGTAACGCCGATGAACAATGCTGGTGTCAGACGCCTTCGAATGACACTCGCACTAATATTACGTGCTCAATAATACTCGCTCGAATAGTAACCAGCGAATAGAGAAATAGTATAGTGAATAACGTAGAGAATAGCAATCCGTATAGTAATAGAGGATAGAGTAGAAATAGCAATCAATTAGACGTCACGCGACTTCCTACTAATGCGTTTCCTCTATGGTCACGTGGTTTACTTAATTCAGTAATGGGATCGCTTGTGTTTACTCACTGGCGATCTATGTTCAATCCCAAGTGTCGACAGCGACACTTTATTCCTATATAACACACCTTCTTTGAGATGACTTACACTGGAGTCTATATTTCTTCAGCTTCGGTTCAGTTGTGTTTGTGATGTCAAAGAACTCTCAGTTGACACTTTTGTGATGTCAACGAATACTCGTTGTCACTTTCGTAATGCTCGTTGTAGTAGAGACTTTGTAATCGCAGATACAACTATAGTAACGCCGTTGAACAATACTTGTGTCAGGCGCCTTCGAATATAACTCGTACTACTAGTACTTGTTCGATAATACTCGCCCGAATAGTAATCACCGTATTGACCCGAATAAAGGAACAGTATAGTGAATAGAGTAGAGAATAGAGATCCGTATAATAATAGAAGGATGGAGTAGAAAAGAGCGATCAATTAGAGACACGCTAAATCCTATATATGCTTTTCCTCTATGGTCACGTGATCTATTTAATTCAATAATGGGATCGACTGTGTTTTCTCACCGGCGATCTGTGTTCAAACTCAGTGTCGGTAGCTTTATTCGTGTATCATCCATGTATAGGTTGAATAAATCTAGTGAGGAGACATCCATCCCTCACAACGCTTTCTCCTTATTTATATTTA
>OZ038508.1:48665523-48678023 GCA_964036315.1 Acanthosepion esculentum | reverse complement strand
GAGCTTAATCTAACGAATGGACACCTTTTGCTTTTACATGATTCGGAAAATTTTACTGTACTCTACAGCCAATTTCAATCACCCCTTCATAGTTTATACACCACCCCATCTCTCTCAACTACTGTTTTTTTTCTCTCTCTCTCTCTCTCTCTGTGTTTCTTTCTCTATTCACTCTTTCTCTCTCTCTCTCTGTTTCTTTCTCTATTCACTTTCTCTCTCTCTCTCTCTCTCTCTCTCTCTCTCTCTCTCTATATATATATATATATATATATATATATATATATATATATATATATATATATATAATTCCAGGCAAGCAGTGACCGACCACGACTTCCATTTTCATGCGCTTTCACGCAATAATAAGGCGGTAGGTAACTTTATTTCATAAAATTCTAACCACCAGACGAGCCCAAGATGGTGAGCAAATCAAGTTCGCCAGTAGGATGGTAAACTATCCGGCAAAGACAGAAATAGAGGACCCCCGTCAAAATTTGAAAAGTTTCACCAGAAAATGATTGCCTTTTTAGCAAAAAAATGTGCTCAATGCCGTAGGGAACAATAGTAGCAAGGTAGAGAAGATTAGAGCTTCAAGTAAAAAAGAGCTTTCCAATACCGGGGCACTATATATATATATATATATATATATATAGTCAAACCTAATGAGCCAGAGACAAACCTATCAAGGTTTCACTTAGGCAGAATCGTCAGGGCCAGCTGACCCTGACAATCTGCCTAAGTGAAACCTTCGTAGGTTTGTCTGGCTCATTAGGTTTGACTAGGTTTGCTCTACGTTTGTATCGAGCTCTTTAGTTAGTTGTTTACTCGTATCGGGGTTTTGTTCTTTGGGCCTTGAACGTGTATCTGTGCGATTATTTTTGAAAGACTTTCATGTTCCTGGCTCTTTCTTTTTTAAAACCTTTTTTTCCTTTCGTGATTGATTTGGCTATTATTGAATCAAGATATCGAAGGGTTTTCGACACGAGTATAGTTACCTATATTTACACACACACACACACACACACACACACACACACACACACATATATATATATATATATATATATATATATATATATATATATATATAAAGACATTTTATGTTTATACATTCTTTTTATAGATACAGATGTTTAAGTAAATGCTCTGTTTATAATAAACAGTATTAACAACATTTACCGGACTGAATGTCCGAGAAATTGCCATAGAAAAAATACGTCCTCCGACAGGATTCAAAGCTGTATTCTATACGGAATCGTCGGTATACCCTGACGTTCTTTTACCGATTTCGCAACATAAATTTTACTGTCTTTAAACTACAGTCTTCCATGAGTTTCTCACGCACATTCATATATGCTCGATGTGTATCCAAATATAAACAAATGACGTCACACATTATAAAATGGACAAAGTCCGACAATTATTTTAAGACATTCATATATATATATATATATATATATATATATATATATATATATATATATATATATATATATATATACAGTGGCCTAAGAAAAGATTTAGCCAGGAGAAATAAACTACATCCAAATTCAAAATTCAATTACGTAATTCCTACTGAACATAAATAAGCCTTATTTAGAACTAGTATAGAGTAGGTTTTTCATTTGCTAGTTTCCGTGCTTGTATTCGATTGTTCATGGAATTGATCAATATTTTACCACTCCTTTCGCAATGTTTCTTTAATGGTTGCCACTGACGTGATTTTGGTTGCACGCCCCGATGTCTTCGGTCAAGGTGCTCCTACACGTGCTCTATTGGGTTCATGTAAGGATTTTGGGCTATCCGTGGCAGTGACTTGATTCTTTGCGATTCCTTCCAGGCCTTTGCTGGTTTACTCGCATGACATGGCGCTCCATCCTCTTGATAAATGTCGACATTCTTGTCAATCTGACTGCTTTTAACTAGTGGGATTAGTCCTTTCTCTAATATATAACAGTATCTTGGACCATTCAATCGCTCGTCAGCAAGAATCGGCTCACAGCTCTCCAAACCAAACAGCGTCCCACACAATTACTCCAATCCATCCATGTTTCAAGGTCGCCTGCAGACATTCAGTGTTCCAAGTCTCATTCTGATTTCTCGAAACAGGAGCCAATCTCGAATAAGAACATAGGCAGAATTTATTTTTATGTGACCAAATTACAGACTGCCAAATTTCATAATATTTGCTTTCGAATTCTTTCATCCAGTCCATACGCCTGTTCCTGTTAACCTCTGAAATCAAGGGCTTCTTTCTTGCAACTCTTCTTTGATAGCCTAGCTCTTTCAGAGTCTTTCTCACCCCATATGGCGACATTTCCATGCTGTTGCTGACATCTTTGACGGTCTGACGACGGTTTCTGAGGACTTCCCTATTCAGTGCCCTTTTCGTTCACTCAGACACGATTCTTGGTCTTCCTGGAAGTTGTTCCACACGACAATGGCCTTCTTCATTAAATGTCTTGACATTATTATTAACTCTTTGATGATTAACACGGAAAAACCTAGCAATTTCTCTATTTGACTTGCCACACTGATGCCATCCTATTATTTGCCCTTGTTGAAATTCACTAATTTCCTCACTTCTCCGAACTTCCATTGCAAGATATATCAACTATTGTTCATAGATAAGAGTAGCTTGATACTAACACGATATTGTTTGAAAAAAAAGAAGAGACGTTATTACACATGACAAAATTGCTGTAATCAAGGGCGGCTAAAAACTTATCATAGCCCACTGTATAAATATATATAAATATATATATATATATATATATATATATATATATATATATATATATATATATATATATATGTGTGTGTGTGTGTATGTGTATCTGTGTGTATGTATGTGTGTGTATGTATATGCTACACGCAACAAATGTTTGGAATCATTTATTAAAAAGCACCTTGTACTATTTAATGTAACAGATATAACTTTCGGATATTAGCTTTTTTTAAAAATATATTATATAATACCATCATATTTTGTTTTAATCAATAAAAGCACCACCTGTCTTAATGCTTTACAAATTCTTGCAATTCATTCCAAAAAGTTTTGGAAAAGAAGTTGATGGCAGTCCTTCCCAAACAATATTCTAAGACAGCAAAAACTCATTTCCTATCTGTGGGTTTCTTTTCGAAGAATTCTCATATCCAATTCATCCCTTAAGACTTCAATGGGAGAGAGGTCAAGAGAATAAGGATGCCAAGTCAGACTTTTGAAAAATTTTTCATTTTTTGTTTCGGAGCAGTATAAAAAAACTATAAATATGACCTCTAATATAGAGGTTTATAGATTTATGAAATATCTGGCCCTGAATGAGCATGTTGATGCGAAATTCCTGAGTCGATACACCACACAATTAACTTGAAATTTTTTATATTTATTGAGTGGATAATAATAATAATAATAATAATAATAATAATAATAATAATAATAATAATAATAATAATAATGGAATCAGCCGTCGGTTTCGACATATGAGTATCTGACAACTTAATTCATTCATTTGCGCGATAATCTTAAGAGGAACATAAAATCCGCTAGTGATTTACAAAGGAGGCCGCATATGCAGCAAGGGTGAGGATTGTGGGACGAGATCACTGTTAGATTGGCTGACCTTTTAGATTAAGGTAAAAAAAAATCCGTTTTTATGTAATCCAATTGGATCCTAGTAATAGGAAAATATTAGAACTGACCCACAAAAAGCTCCACACATATATATATATATATATATATGAAGAAATATAGTCTTAAAGTGTGCTATATTTATGGGATAAAGTGCTCAATATCAGAGATAGAGCGTGCGTAAATATAAAAGTGAACATTGAAGTCAACACTTAGAGGCGACAGTCTGTTTCATGCTAGATGCAAACGTCAGACCACCGGTATTGGCAATTAATTTTATTAAGGGTTGGTTTTAATTATTTCATACAGACAGCTTCATTTCAGCTTATGATTATTATTTGAATGAAAAGTATAGATGTATTTTCAACAAGAAACTTTCTTAATTGCTAATGTGGACAGGCTTGCTGTTGTAAATGCTTAAAAATGATAGATGCATCATTTAAATGAACAGTCAGCCCCCTAGACAACATAGCTGTAGTGTGACCAACATAAATCTTTTTTTTCTGTTGTAGATTCATTCTCCCAAGGGACATTTAAATTTATATACAATGTCCGTTTTCAGCAACGCGTGAACAGGTGGGGAGGAGTCATTACGAAAGATTAAATTGGATATACTCAATTTAGCATTGTATATAATTCATTGTATCTGTTACTAGGATATGTGGTGGATATATTACTATTTGTTTGATTTTCATGGTATTTTCGTCCTGTTTATAATAAGAATGTATTTGATTGCGATATAAAAGATTAATATGTTTAGGATTATATGAAGAAATATTATATTCTATTTGCATTAACAGAAGCCAATAGCCGTGAAGAGTGAAGGCATTACAAAAAAGCGCACACGAAACTTCGATGTAAGTATCACTGAAATAACACCACTGATTTAAGTGACACATTTCTCCATATTAATTATATATATATATATAAATTGTTCAAACACTAATATTCCATATGTTATAATTTATTACATTGAAATCGTAATCACGGACCAATTCATCAGACCTACAAATACAAAAAGCATTTATATTATATTCTTACTCTGTCCTAGACATTGAGTGCTACCTAGATTCTATCCTCTTGGAAATATATATATATATATATATATATATATATATATATATATATATATATATATCTGTGTGTGTGTGTGTGTGTGTGTGTCTGTGTGTGTCTGTGTGTGTGAGAGAGAGAGAGAGAGAGAGTCTTCCTAATATGAAATCGTTAAGCATAATTGTGAGCATTAAATATCATTAAACGTTCTGTAGATTCTATCCCTCTTGTTCTTTTGGGTTTTTTTTGGGGGGGGGCTTCTGCGAAACAGTCTGGATATCATATACATATAGATTCAACCTATGTCTCGATTGGATGTTTCGTTATATATTTCCTGATAATATCAACTTTGGAATTGCATTTTCATATCATTGTATGAAATTGCATTTTCGCGTATCCGTCTAGGAATGTAAATTGTTTAGATTTTGACCTGATTGTTATAACCTGGCAGTTGTGTACTATCGCAAAGTTGTTCCGGCTGAAAATAATAAAAAATGATGTTAACAAATTTTCAATAATCCGTGCAATAATGAAATTCTAACAATATAACTTCATCTGGCTGAAGAATGAAAAAAAAAATATGCTGATGACCGTCTGCAATAATGAATTTATTTCCCCTCAAGCTAATAGCGTATATCCGGAGGAAAAAATAATATATCTGGCTGAACAATTCACAGTAAAATGATTTTATTTTGCTTCCATTAGAAATATATATTGAAATCAAATAGATAGTAACGTTTTGTTGCGTTTTGTTTTCAATCACATCACTCCAAACAAGGTAGTAAAGCCACTAAGACTAACATTTTACTACCCGTACTCATAGTTAAATAGTAATATGCATTACTTGCGCATTACTCAGAGTGAAAGTATAAGAAACATGAAAAGAAACATTAAGGAGTGAGAACAACAGAAGTTAATCAAGAAGACAGTAGATAGCGATTGGCATTGCATTTAAATTTTTGAAGAACAAACTTGACTGGAAAGCATGGAACCAGAAGAGAGTTCCACAAGAGAGAAAAAAAACCCTGTTAGAATAGAATTTAAGGTTGACTCTTGCAAATTCTCCTTTAAAATGATGATATCTGGTTGCCAATCTAGTACTGCGCTTAAATTCATGGGTAAAATAGAGCAAAGCTCATCGGAAAATTGAAATGGAAATATTTATAGAAAAAAAACACGGAGGAACTATATTACGTCGGCAGGAAAGTGACTGAAGACGGTATGCAAGGGTTATTGAGCGTGAAAGAGTAGGAGAAACGTTATTAAAAAAAAGTCTGAACACTAAAAGAGGAATCGAATAGAAAGTAGATAGCGATTGACATTGCATTTAAATATTTGAAGTTCAAAGTTGATTGGAAGGCATGGAGCCGGAAGGAAGTTCCACAAGCCAGAAGTACGAGAAAAGAAACTGCTAGCTTACATCTCGATAGGTCCACACTGAATTTATGACAGCTCACCACGAAATATAAATCATAAAGTCTAGCTACATATTGAAGTGTTTTTCATAACAATTATCGTGAACGGTTTTTCTTCTTTACTTTACAGTGAGATTCACGCTGTAAAAGACCTGAGAGCCAGTCGATGTAGAGTGTCACAGATTAAGGCGTACAGATTAATCGCATAGGTGCGGAAGATAAGGGTTAAAGTTATACTTGAACAGATTAAGGTTGTAGAGATTGGGAACCATCCTCTAAAATGTCGATTACACAGAGCAGTGGTTCTCGGGAAGAAGTTGGTCGAGCGTGATTTACTTTTCACTAATAGAATACGGATGGAATGAGGTTGCTTCGCTATAATTTGTGTAGCATGGCGGGTCCATGTCGTGCAGGTTAGAACTGGTGAAACAAAGGAAAGTACTTTGTCTGCGCACTTTCCATGGAAGTAGCGAATAGTGGGAGATAAAACGGAGATTGTGCCCAGTGAGATCGGGGAAGACGGGAAGGAGATGATCAGTGACTTCTAATGTTGAGTTGGAGGTAAAGATAGCGGCAAAGACCTTCGCCTTTTCCGTTGAAGAAGATATGACCTCAGGGCCATTTATCATAGTGGAGACAGTGGCTTTACCTTTATTCATAAGTTAGTTAATGTTCTTCTACAACTCTCAGGATCGAATTTGATTCTTTTCATCTTGGAATGTATACTTTCCATTTTCCAGAACTTTTAAATACAGTGAGAGTCAAACTACACCGCTCGTTGCCATATATATTGAAGTAGTGGTCAAATTGAGTTATGGTTGTAGCGCATTTAGGTGTGAACAAAGACTGGCTGTTTGGTATTGGATTTATAGAAATGGTACATCGAAGAGCCGAGTTCGAATTCCAGTCGAATCCATTACTTTCACTTACATACTAATACCCTTGAGAAAGCTATGAATCCTCTTCTTCTTCCCCCACCCCCAGATATGGGTAAATAGCAGACCGGGTTCTATAGCTTGAATGGCAATTAGTCTACCGCAGAAAGAAATGGCAACCTACTGCGGGAAAAATAATCTGCCTCGCCAGTCATGTATCAAAAGATACATGATCGGCTAAGCGTGTATCACGCATGGCACATAACTGACTGACATGGAAGCTACAATACGGCAGTTGTGACTGAATCCGAGAAGGCCGGTCGGAACCTTTAATATTGCTTATATATATATATATATATATATATATATTTATATATATATATATATATATATATATATATTTGTGTATTGAGGCAGCAGTCCTTCTTTCATGCACATTTCATGGAAAATGACAGACAAGGTGCTTTTATTTAGATTTTTTATACAATTTCACATGCGATCTAATATTTTTTTTCTTTTGGATGATAAATTATATAAAAACTGTCCGAATGTTCATTTTATCCGAGCGCTTTCGGCTATACATTTAGCCATTATCAAGGATTATAATTTAACTGTTAAAATACGAAAATAAAAAAGCACCTTGTCTGTCGTATTCAATGAAATGTGCATGAAAAAGGATTGCTGCCTAAGCACGCACACACACACGCACACACACACACACACACACACACACACACACACACACACACACACATATATATATATATATATATATATATATATATATATATATATATATATATATATATATATATATATTTATATATATATATTGTGTGTGTGTTTGGGCACCCCGACGTGGTATAATGGTTTAGAAAGCTTTTCTTGCTACGAACAGTTAAAACTGAGTAGTGAGTTCGATCCTCACTGGGTGCCCCCTACTTTCGGCCTTGTGCCACATCTAAGCTATGCTTGGAAAATCGTTATATATGGTGTTTGCGTGTGTGCGTGTGAATATTTGTTGGTATGAATTCAAATTCAGATAACATTGTGCCCTTCAAATTATAGATAACTCTTCTCGTCGAAGACAAAAATAACAACTCACATTTTATACAGACATAAAGCGGAGCGATTATATTGAATCAATTACAAGGTCTGCTGCCAAGAAAATTGGTTCACTGTGTTTAGCCAAAACAAGTTTTTCTCGACGGAACCCATCTTGCGCATTTTTAAATCTACCATTTGTCCGTACATGTGAATATTATTGTCATGTTAGGTATGGTGTCCTAGTTATACAAGGTATTCATAAAATCTTTAGACAATTTCAAAAACTTATAAGAGATGGCAAGTAAATTTACGTTGCATATTAATGTTCGTCTTAAAGTTCTTTCAATTTTTTAAATAGTTTTATTGTTGTTATGATTTTATATTTCAGATCGCAATTAAAATATGGACCGAAATTGAATATCGCTTACATGTCATTCGTGCAATAAATGGGCCCCATATGGGCATTTTTTTATTTGTATTAAGACTTCACTATTTAAATCATGTTAAATAAACATTGCAACAGTATCGTGTTTCTACTGTAATTTCAATAATGTTTTCAATTTGTCTAATGAGTTTTTGGTCACCCTTTCTATCTTGAGATGTCTTGACAAAATCCAAAGAAGAATCTGCAATGTTATCGGTCCTGACCTGGCATCTCATTTACAGTTATTTCCCCACCACCATGTCGTAGTTTCCATCTGTTTTTTTTTTATAAATATTGTCATGGGTATCTGTCTATATTTCTGAGATGAGGTATTATGTACACTATTTACATTGTTCGGACTATTGTCCTCATCTATGCTGCCATATTTATCACAATGTTTCGGCATCGAAATGAATACAATATGGGAACCAGTAATAGGAAGTGCCAGAGAAAAGCAATAGTAACAACAAAAAAATTGCAATATGAGCTATGCTAAAAAACATATAATGATAACAGCAAAAAATTGCAATATGAATACTGGTAACAATGGTTGCTGAAGACATTCGGTTTATAAGTCCCAGAAATTCATAGACAGATGTCCTCACGGACACATGGCACCGTGGTTAAATGCGTTGGTTAGATCCAGTGACAGGACCCAAAGAATGTGAGTTCAATATCTGGTTAAAGCATTGGAGAACTTGGAGAGGTGAATTAACAGGAGATAAGTGATAACTGACATCCATTAGGCATGGCACGTGGAACTAGAACAGTCTATCCCAGCGAGCCAATTAAAGGGTTCAGTTTCACATTCCACCCAACTGAAGAAGGCCGGAGCGTACATCGGTCGAAACGTTGTGATAAATATGGCAACATACAATAATCCGAACAATGTAAATATTGTCATGGGTAGTATTATAATGCGCTCTTCTTGGTAGTTCTTACGCGTTAATTTAAGCGTACTACTAGTATGGTTATTAAATTTTATTGTTGAAATTGCTAGATGTAACCGTAAGTTCTATTCTACTAGTTACTTCTCTCGCACTTCTCGTCTGTGGAACTCTCGTTTACTTTCTTCATTGTTCCCTACAATCGTCAAAGTTTAAAATGTTGCGTCAATCACAATGGTCTGCTTTGCTGAAACAGGCTCCTTTATTTCCCTTTCTATTCATTATAGTTTTCTTCCCATTTCGGTATCGCCTTGCGTCATAATGATATTGTTATGGTCCAAATTCCTTGCACCACGGTGATGGTCCAAGGTTAGAACCAATGAAGAATAACACGAACACAGGTATGGAATAACACAGATATATTACAAACAGAAATATATACAAAGAAGTAGAAGTATTAGTAATGACTATCAGATTTGGTTAGAGTGAACTATGTTGTCTCGACAAGTATCACTATTCCAATGTTCTTGCAATAATCCTCTCTGTCCTCCCTCTTGAGGCGCAGTATTTATAATGACAGGAATAGTCCATTATTATTATGGGTAAGTTCCCATAACAGATATTATCCCCTTTCATAGATTGAAATGATAAAAAAGGGGGGGAAAATCTTGTGTCCATGGGGCTCGAACTGTCCCGTTAATTATCAGCAGAAATATTCTTCAGGAATTGGCTTAGCTGCCCTCAGAGGTCAGCCGGCCGGCCAGTGGTCGCAAAGAAAATACAGGGTTGCGTCGCTTCCTGACACCATTCAAACATTTAGCATTTCGAGAGACATGTAATTCTCGTTCGGCTGCTTGACAGGCACGAACAGAAAACGTTTGGACAAACACAACGATGTTTTACGATTCACCATGTTCGTGCCAGGCTCCGTAGACACTTCTGATGCACGGCACTTCTGTCGGGAAACCAATGTCCGTTGGTCAATTAGGGAAACTTGGAAGATCGGAACGTTGACTGCTTACCGGTTAAGGACATGTTCTCTTTTCTTAAGAGATTTACATTGACGAGCACAAAAGAGCTTCTCCGAGCATACACGGGAAGAAGAAGAAAAACATAAATCAAAGAATGCGAATTTTATTTTTAACATTGGATAAAAGATTCGCATTATGGATATTTACCGGACACAGGTTTTTACTTGACAAAACCTTTTGGACAAACAGAACCAGAAGGACTCGTTTAAAACAACTGTCTGTGCCAAGTTTTCCATCTTGTTTTGAAAATCAGTCTATGTGAGAGCAACATCTGTGCTACTTGGAATATATATATATATATATATATATATATATATATATATATATATATATATATATATATATATATATATATATATATATATATTTGTGTGTGCGTGTATGCACATTTCATTGAATAAGACAGACAAGATGCTTTCATTTATTTTTTTTTGTACAATTTCTCATGTGATCTAATTTTTTTCTTTTCAGATGATAAATTGTATAAAAATTTTCCGAATAATTATATAGGCCATACTACAGCATGTTTGACACGAAGACACCTTTCTGCTCATAGCTCAATTAGATCTCATTTAAATATTCAGGGAGACCTACCGGACACTATTCTTACCATACTTTTTGACAACACAAATATAATAGCAGGAAAAATGCAAAAAAAAAAGCCTAAAAATAACGGAAGCCTTATTAATAAGAACAAAAAAGACAACACTCAGTAATATAAACTATGAACATGAACACAATATCTTGCCTGTTTTTTGTAACAGAAAACCTTATATAAATACATACATGCAATAAACTATTTCTTATTTAACATTTGAAATTTTTCAACTTTCAAAATGTCTAAATTCATAGCCGAAAGCGCTCGGATAAAAAGAACATTCGGACAGTTCTTATATAATTTAACATCCGAAAAAGAAATAAAAATATTAGATAGCTTAAAAATTGTATAATACACTAAATCAAAGCACCTTGTCTGTCATATTCAATGAAATGTGCATGAAAGAAGGATTACTGCCTAAATACACACACACACACACACACACACACACACATCTATCTATCTATCTATCTATCTATCTATCTATCTATCTATATACACATATATATATATATGTATATATATATAATATAAAATATAAAATGTTCAAACACTAATATTCCATGGTCATAATTTGTTACACTGGAATCGTAAACACAATCCAATTCATCAGACATACAAATTCAAAAAGAAATGGGAAAAACTCGGTATATATATATATATATATATATATATATATATATATATATATAGAGAGAGAGAGAGAGAGAGAGAGAGAGAGAGAGAGAGAGAGAGACCACCACTTTTTCGGCATAAATTTTCGATACCTATGGTTTAAATTAAATTTAAAAAATGATAATTCCTTCTTGAAGATTTCATTTTAGCTTTAATTGAAAGTTTAATAATTAAATTTACTATTTCCGTTAAGTAAAATATTCTGGGGTATTTCAGATAGAAATTGTATAGATTGGAATGTCAAATTTAATTTTGATTTCTGAAAATTTTCTTAAAAGCGCCCATTTTCTTAATTTTAAGTAATTTGTAAACAAAACAAGTATTTCTATTTTTAAATTCTTTAAAAAAATAAATATATATTTCTGACACGTAATTTTAATAAAATTATAAAATATAAAGTCAAATTAATCTGATTTGAAATAAATATTACTTACTTATAACCTAAAAAATTAATATACCACAAATTATTAACGATTGGTCCTGTTCACCTGATCCAACGTTTGATGGACTGCTGATAGACGAAGCGATGACCGCTACTTTGGATGACACCACTTGTGAGAAATATAAGTCAACGCATATTTTTGGTTTTTAGATGACATATACTATGGATGACCCAATTGTCAAAATTCTAAGTGAACGCATATTTTTGATTTTTAACTACCTTGTAATTTTTACAACTGAACATATTTTCCGCAATTATTTAATATTTTATTGACATTTATTTAACTTTTGAAGATGCAAAAATTTAAAAAAATTAAAATACTATAAAATTTTCTAAAATTAATTTTATGATTTAACAACAAATGAAATACCATAATTATTCAATTAAAGTCTGTGCCACACAAATGTAAATGCATAAAGTAA
>OZ038508.1:48648023-48660523 GCA_964036315.1 Acanthosepion esculentum | reverse complement strand
AAAGTGTCCAATCCTGTAAGAGTAAGGGATAATTGTCGATCCCACAAAGTGTTTAATACCTGAAAATCCTCTGAACTCATTGCATTTGTTTTATTTAGGGTTTTCAGATGACGCCTTTCACCATCTTGACTCCATTTGTCGTAAGTATCACTGAAAAACCCTTTGAAATATTCAGCTAGAAAGCGAACTGGTTAAAATCATTTTCTGACATCCCCACAAGGTTTTCACAACTGAGCAATGATGAGACGGAAAAAAAATAATTCAGACTTTCATTAATCGTACTAAAATTCGTATTTTGGCTTCCAGTTTCAAAGTCCATTCAGGAACCAACAAGAGAACGTTGAATAAATTTAAAAAAGTGAGGAAGATTACAACAGGAAGAGGATCATCATTTCAACTTAGAGCTAAAATACATTCGTATTCTTCGATGTAGAGCCAATAGTGTTATAAAAATATCGGAGAATTCCAGTAAGATATATTTAATCATTTCTAAGATACAACGGTTCAAATCTTAATCTAAGGATTGGACATTTTTGCTCTTACATGATATGAACAATTTTGCAGTTACACCGTATATATATATATATATATATATATATATATATATATATATATATTTTTGCTCTTACATGATATGAACAATTTTGCAGTTACACCGTATATATATATATATATATATATATATATATATATATATATTTTGCTCTTACATGATATGAACAATTTTGCAGTTACACCGTATATATATATATATATATATATATATATATATATATATATATATATATATATATATATATATATATATATATATATATATATATGCATCTGTTGAAATTTGATATTTATAACGGAAGAATTTTCAATAGATTGTCATTTTTACATCAATATAACTCAGTTTCATGTTACAAGTCTTGGTCTCAAATTTAGGATGGTGAAACTGTGAGTAGCCATGCATTGTCTATGTCCACAGTGTGTCTACCTGTATTTATAACATATATATATATATATATATATATATATATATATATATATATATATATATATATATATATATATATATATAATTTGATACTGAGAACAACACCAAGGCCTTCAGTATCTGTCTATATTTCTGAGATGAGATATTATGTATGTAATTATTATATTACATTATTCGGACTATTGTCCTCATCTTTGTCGTCATATTTTTTTACAACGTTTCGGCTTCACTGGGTAGACTGTTCTAGTTGCACGTGCCATGTGAGCGAAATAAAGGGTTCAGTTCGACATTACAACCACCTGAAGAAGCCGGAGCGTACAACGGCCAAAACGTTGTAATAAATATAGCGACAAAGATGAGGACAATAGTCCGAATAATGTTAATAATGTACCAAGGACGACGTTGCTAGAAGTTAACCTGAGTATGCATTTTTGTTTTATATTATATATATATATATATATATATATATATATATATATATATATATATATATATATATATATATATATATATATATATATATATATATATATATATATAAATATATATATATATATATATATATATATATATATATATATATATATATATATATATATATATATATATATATATATATGTATATATATATATATATATATAATATTCATTTCATAAACAAGAAGCACGTCCCTCAAAATAGAATTTATTATATTGTCTTTGCCATAAGCGACATATAATATAGTTAAGCTCCATGTATTTTTTCTTTTATTCCAGTCATACGCGTCAGCACGTGGGATTCTAAAAGATATTTTAAAAAGTTTTTAAAAGCTAAAAGGGAAACTGAAACAGGTTAAAGCAAAATATTTTTTTTCTGAAAACCCACATGTGAGTAAAACAATTTTAATATTAATAATTCTTTGTAAACATGCATGTATTATATATATTACATAGAAATATTTAAAAACACTTGTTCTTTTTTCCAAATCTTATTATTTTCTCTTTAAAGCAAGTTTTGAACAGACTTTTCTAACAATTGCACTATATATATATATATATATATATATATATATATATATATATATATATATATATATATATATATGTATGTATATATATGTATGTATATATGTATATATATATATGTATGTATGTATATATATATATATGTGTATATATATATATATATATATATGTGTGTGTGTGTGTGTGTGACAGAGAGTGAGAAGGAAAAAAGAGAGACAAATAACAGGAATTAATTTAACAAGTTTTGTCAAATTCAACAAAAATTATTTCTGCTTTCAAATGTTATTATTTTTCTTTTAACAATTTTCGAATAGCTTGTAGTACATCCAAATCAAAATACCGAAAATTCACGTTTCTCTTGTTTTCGTTCAAATCATTATCGAAAACAGAATATTCTTTGTGGATGATACAAGTCATGCGTTTGCTACAGCCTGGCATCTTTTAGATATCTTCAATTCATAACTGCAATTTCAGTAGACTCGTATCGGGCATGAGACGTTATATACAAAACGGTTTCGCAGAGCTCGACTCTGTGCCTGACCGTAATGCATGTAAGATACGTACGTTCACACGCTTCCTTTCTTGTAAATGAAAGGCAGCTTTATAAATATAACCACGCTGACATGACTTTACGAAACTTCAGATCCTATTAGAGAGTATTTCTGAATTAGCGGAAATATATTATTACAGCTTCTCGTTTGGGAGAGTGTTAACTGATATTAATCATCTTAACAAACTTCGGCGTTTCAATTTAATAACCTAACTCAGGTCAAATATACAGCACAATATTGAATACAAGTGAAAGCGAAAACCATTAACAACTTGTTAAATGTAGAGTCCATTAAACATCAGCCACAAAACGCAGACGATTGGCTGTACAGGGGTCTATGATAAGTTTTTAGCCTCCCTTGATTATAGCTTGTTTAACAACGTCTGTTTTTTTTTTTTTTCAGACAATACCGTGTTAGTATCATTCTACTCTCATCTGTGTACGATAGTTGACTTATATTTTGCAATGGAAGTTCACGGAAGTAAGGACGTTGGTGAATTTCAATGAGGGCAAATAATAGCATTAGTGTGGCAAGTCAAATAGAGAAATTGCTAGTTTTTTCCAGGTTAATCATCAAACGGTTAATAATATTTTCAATAAATGTAATGAAGAAGACCATTTTTGCGTGGCACAACTATCAGGAAGACGAAGAATCGTGTCTGAGCGAACGAAAAGGTTCACTGAATAGGGAAATCGATTTCAACACAAATTTTAAACTAAAATCTCCCTCAACTTTCAAGCAATCTAATATAAACTTCACTCAATTGTAGCCAACAATAAATGAATTGTTTAACAATCATTTAACTTGATAATTGTGTCAACCGATATAGTGCAAGCCAGCGTAAATAGCGAAAAATTTTGATTTTTGCTGCTTTCTTTATTACTTTTCGTTGATATTTCAACCAGTTTTCATCAAAAATAAGAATTGTTTGTAAATTTATCATCTTTTACATCCCTGATAGCACACTGACAAATTAAATTTCACAAACCTAAAAAATATCTGTTGTCTGAAGTGGGTCTTCATGTTGCCTGTTTTAACCCTTCATGTCCTCGGCTGACTTCACTTGAATAAATACTGACTGCTTCATTTATATCAGTAACCGCATTGATTCAAAATGTTGTTTTTTTTAATGAAAGTACTTTAAAGCAATTGAAGAAGATAGACTCTGTTACATATAAACATGATGTTGTTTTTCCTCCATTCTAATTGAAAGCTTTTTCTCATCGACCAGCTGGATATGGTTGCTAGTTATTTATTATTTATTATACATAATTTGTTATACTCTGGAGTTTTTCGACAATGGCACATATCGCAATAATTCTTGGGAAATTAAAAGACATTTGTCCGATTAATAATATGCTACTGGGGTCAAAACTATAATTTAATTTTCTTCCCATTTAAAATAAAGAATCCCATCTTGAGACTTTTTTTTCTGAGGCCGGGTAGTAGGAGTAGAGGGTAGAGTGGCCGTGGTGAAATCGGCTCGGAGATGATTTTTTTCGGACGTCGATGCTTTCTTTAAATATAATTTCAAAACCTCCAAAATATTTGTATTTGGAAGTGGGTCTTCATGTTGCCTGTTTTACCCCTTCATGTCCTCGGCTAACTTCGATTGAATAAATACAGACTACTTCTTTTCTATCAAAACCGCATTAATTCAAAATGTTTTTTTAATGAAATTACTTTAAAGTAATTGAAGAAGATAGACTCTGTTCCATCTAAACATGATGTTGTTTTTGCTCCATTCTAATTGAACTTTTTTTTCTGTTTGTTTTGTTTTGTTTTGTTTTGCAGCATACCAATCTCAGTTGGTTATTGTTGTGGTAGGATCCACCTAATTTGCATAGTGGAGTACCGACTATATAAATATGGTTGGTACCGGGAAGACATGGACAGGCGAATCAAGAGATTCAACTAGAGACTCTGCCCGACTGCGACTTAGTCAACACATTCTCCAGGAACGGTCTTCCCAGGAATATACAAAAGACTATATGTAAATATTGTGTACCCTTTCTTGTTTCAATACATTTTGTTCTAAGTACATTTTGTGTTGCATTATTATTCCATGTATTAGTCAAGTTTCAACAGTTATTTAATGCCGACAAGATTTTTATTGTTGGTAATATTTTTTTAAAAATATTTTGCTGGTAATTTTTTTTTAAATGTATAGCTGATAAAATTTTTTTTTTCAAAAATATATTTCTGGTAATAATGTATTTCTGGTAATATTTCTTTACAAATTTGCTGCTATGTATTCTAATTTTAAAATGAAAAAGAAAATCGAACGCCAGGAGGGTGGAATCGAACCACTCTGACGTTAGTCAGCCACAGGTTTGAAGCCTGCACCACAGCCCACTGCGGTTCATCCTGGCATTAGGTAGTCTTCTAAAACACGTTTTATACCTACGAATGAAAAACGTTGTCAAGTATGTGTTTATGGTTATTTGCATAATTAATTTCCTATAATGTCTTAAATTAAATCGTCTGTCAGTGCGTAAACACCAGCCAGAAATTCTGACGAAATCATTTTCAGTTTGTGATTAAAAACGATAAATGATTTTATATAGTCAAAGCAATTTTGAGATAATTATCGCATCCTTCTATTGAGAATTAGTTGATAGTTAAAATGTTATTAACTTTAGATTTGATATAATATAATAAAGATTTCCTTGCCAGTCTGTTAGGTGGTCAAGCGCGTTAGATGTTTTCCGTGACACCTACCGATCTGCGTTCGATCCTAATTAGGGCATTTGCGCTTTTATTTTTCAGAATTTTTTATTTCGCCTGTGTCAATAAAACCTACAGAAATCTATATCTATAAAGCAGAATATGCCTGTCCGCCTGTCTCTCTGAGTGTGTGTGTGTGTGTGTATACTGTTTTTACCCGTCTATATTTCCCGAGCGATTTTGATGAAATTTTACCCACATACAAAAACCAATACAATGTTAAACTTGGACAAAATTTTTAGTCGATGAGCTGATGTTCTTTGCACTTAATTCAAAACAGCTCATGTTACGATGTTTATGCAGAGTGCTTGAGTGTTTTCCTGCGACATTGGCTTCACAGAAAAATTGCAAAAACCTGTGAAAAAATCGGATAACAGTTCAAAAAATCCATTTTTTGGCCATAACTCCATGATTTTTCATCCGATGCTTTGCTGCGTAAATTACATGACACAAACATTGTCTTGTGTGAATTCCTGGTTTCGATTTTTCTTTTAAGTGGACGAAATCAGCGAAAAACTAGGTCCCAAATCAGCTTTCCTCATACGGTTCCATCCTAAATTAGCATTCGAACAACCTTTGATGCAAATATTGTTTGAGCTGGATTATTGAAGCGTTAAAAGGGAACAATTCCCGAAAAAAACTTATTATTCCCAGCTTTACAGTAAACGTGCGAAGAAGTGGGTTTACACTTTCAGGCGTTTACACTTGCAGTTGAATCGAGCTCTGAGGCTTCACCCCTAGCTTTGTCTATTAGATTTGTGAACAATGCCAGACTATTTGAAAGTTAGGAAATTTACTGAATATCTAGAACATTGAAACAATTTAACCTCGTGCAACGACCAACCAAGAAAGATTTACCGATGGAATTTCTGTAAGAACAATCAAACTTTTGCGAAGGAAATACCTTAAAATGATGAGGCGGGGAGAAGTTTAGTGTACCAACGGATGATGTATGTAAGCGGGGATGCTGGCAGACATTTCTAGTCACTGGGGTGCGGGTATACAGGGGGTGCACTATACATTTGCAGCTATGTACACTCGGACAAGCTTAACAGAAGAATCATGATGATATCGATCATAAACGAAATGGCATATTCATCATTAATTAATCATAGTCAAGGATCAGAAGCTCAAGAGGGTTTGAAATAAATTTCAAATATATATATATATATATATATATATATGAAGACAAATATGGAAAAACAAAAAGTCCGAATATGCAAGTTTACCTTTACGGATTTTTTGTTTTTCCATATTTTTCCTCATACTGTATCCACATATTTGCTTACATATATATATATATATTGTCATCCACAAAAGACTGTTTCGCTGTTTCACAGCTCATCAGTGTGGCTAGACGTCCGGTTGCCTCTAGCTAGGATCGAAACCCGACTGAATTTGCGTCAGTCGGAACTTCTCCCACTAAGCCGTCAGCGTACGGTACGGGATGAAGGTGAATTTTAGCGTGTTCATTTTTAGATTCAGATATACACATAGTGACTGACAGTGACTCAATTCTCTCGAAGAGGCGTGCAGTATTAGCTTAAATAGTCACTGTTTACAAATTCACACATCAAACCAGAGGGCTCAACCGAAATTAATTTTTCAGGAGCTAATATTTTTGTCATCCACAGACAGTGGATGACAAAATATATATATATATATATATATTGTTCCAGGAGTATTTTCTAACATTCTTCAAAGTGAGGTACTTCGCCCTCTCTAAACTTCTAAATTTCTATCCCGGAGTAACGATGTTCCGCACATGTTTCACGTACAATTTCATTTTCAACTGGTGTTTGTACTGTCATAGCGGAACCTCCTCTCACACGTTCCAAACTTCTTATGAATTGTGTTGGATCTTTTCTAATTGATCCCTTTAGCTGTAAGCTGAACTGATGATCCCTCTTGCTGTTGTTACCTCGTGATCCAGTTTTCCTGATTACCGTCCCCCATTTTTTTAAAAACTTATTCACCATTCTCTTGATGGTTCTTAAATGGACTTTAAAGATGGAAGCCAGAATATGAATCTTGGTATCATTGCTGGAGGCCTGAACGATTTTTTCCTCTCATCATTTCTCAGTTAGGAAGACAGTGGGACTGACACAAATTGATTTAAACCTGTTTTCTTTCTAGTTGAATAACTCAATTGGATTTTCAGTGATTTTTAGGAAAAATGGTGTGAAAATGGCTAAACGTCTTATCTCAAAACACAGAAAAAAACTCAACTTAGGTGATTTTAGATATTAAACATTTCCTGCGATGGACAATTATGCTGTTACACGGTTTCGACAATTTTGTTGTTACATCCGGTATATATATGTAGTAGAAGCAACAGAAACAGGGGGCTAGTAAATTTAAAAATCAATGTTTCTAAAAGAAAGAAAAAATATTGTTTCTTTCGCCTTCCTTTAGGGTCATAGACATTAACAGAGAAACATTCTTCTCTTGCCATTCAAAATAACTTTTCTTTGTTCTTGATATGTAAACTACGTGGACTTCGACTCTATTGTTATCAAAGGGCGTTCGTTTTCAAGAGCTGTACATTGCTTTCGTTTTTATTTTATTTTATATAGTAAATATCTCGTAAAGATTCAACCTGTGGCGTATTTGATTTCGTTCTCCGTCGTTCTGTTACCGACAATCTTTAGATAGTAAGTATTCGTCGATGATCAAGCACATTTGAATAGTACCTTTAAATGCAAATTCTCCCCTGACTCGCGAAATATGCAAATCTGCTCACTATTCAGCGTCGCTTGGGGCACCTCGACGTGGTGTAATGGTTAGAAAACTTGTCTTGCTAGATCAATTACGACTGAGCAGTGAGTGCGATCCTCACTGGGTGCCCCATACTTTCGGCCTTGTGCCACATCTAAGCCGAGCTTAGAAAATCACTATTCATCTTCGCTTGATCATCGACGCATTCCGTGGACGAGAGTTTTAAAGCATGTTGAATCTAACACCGGTTTCCAAAGGGGTTAAAGAGTAACAAAATACATCAATTAGCTACGTGACAAATTTTATATTTTTATTAATGGTATGTGTGTGTGTATGTGTGTGTGTTTGTGTGTGTGTGTGTGTGTTTGTATATAATAATTGGAACAGGTGCAAATTCCACTCCAATATTTCAAAGACCTAATTATATTAAGAACTTTAGCTAAAACTTCATAGTTACAGATTATATCTATTGTAAATACGTTTATTTATCTAATTTACTGTCTTCGTATTATTTATTTTAGAATTTAGTAAAATTTAAGCTAAATGCGTGACCTCTCCGAATTTGAAAATGGGCATATTGTTGGAGCTCGCATGGCAGGAGCCTTGATCCCTAAGGTTGCTGAACTGTTTTGTTTTTCAAGAGCTGCCATATCAAAAACTATGACGCAATTCGAGGAACAGGGTAAAACCTATAGCAACCGTAGCAATTCGGGCCGGACTTGCAAACTTACTGACGTGCATTGAAAGGCAATATAGCAAAAAATCATCGAACTACTGCGGCCAAAGTGCCTGCTGAGTTGAATAATCATCCGAATAGTCCAGTTTCTACTAAAACTGTTCGTTATGAGCTCCATAAGGCTGGATATCATGGAAGAGTCGCCGTAAGGATACCTCTTCTCTCCACTCGCTACATTCAAAAGAGGTTGAAGTGGTGCAGAGTTCACAATGCCAGGTCTTCAGACCAATGGAAGCAAGTCATATTCTCAGACGAGTCCAGTTTTTCTCTTTTCCCAACTTCAGGGCGTGTGGAGGCAGCCCAAAGAAATTTACAACCCTAACTGCCTTCTTCCAACAGGGAAGCATGGAGGTGGATCAGTGATAGTTTGGGCCACCATATCATGGAAATGTCTCGGTCCAATAGTTGACCTGCATGGTAGAATCAACAGCGAAGATTACCTGAATATTTTGGGAGATCATGTTCATCCAATGGCGTAGACTTTATTCCCTGATGGTGACTGCATATTCTAAGACGATAATGCTCCAATATATACCGCTCGAGTGGTTGAGAATTGGTATGAAGAGCATGAAAGTGAGCTAGAACACATAGAGTGGCCTCCCCAATCTCCAGATATCAATATTATTGAACATTTGTGTTGCATTTTGGAGCGACAAGTTAGGAGCCGCTATACTCGACCGTCGTGTCTTAAAGAGCTGGAGCAGGCGTCAATGGAAGAATGGCTGAAAATTCCTCTGGATGAAGTCAGGAAGCTGTATGATTCCATTCCTAGACGTATTAAAGTTAAAGACGTATGAGGCTAAAGGAGGACTAAATCCATATAAAATAAATTTTCTTTGAATTTAACAAGAGTTTCAATTATTTTGTCCAACCCCTATATATATATATATATATATATATATATATATATATATATATATATATATATATATATATATATATATATATATATATATATATATATATTTTAAACCTTATTATTGATAGATACTCATATTCAGATAGAAACTTCATTTAAAAAAAATTATACTGTATTTTGTTCCATGCTCCTGCATCTACCGTCCTAAATATTCGAAAAATCTTGTCAGAAAAATATGCGTCTTCCGGCAGGACTCGAAACCGCATCCCCTACTCTATGGGGAAATGTCCTTGGATCTGCCGTTCTTTACTGCTATTTCCTAAACATAAATTGTCTTTGTTTACGTTAGATACAGAGCAGATATGGATGTTTCGAGAATTGGCAGAGAGGTTGTGTTCAAAAGGCATTATTTGAGCTTTGTTTGACCGTACATGCTACGTGGCCGAGCGGTTAGATCGAGTGACGGTTTCCCGTCGGGGCGCATATCTCTCTCATGAGTTTTCTTGAATTTTCAGGCTGGTAAATGTTGGATAAAAGATACCGCTTCATTAAAAAGAGTGCGTCTCCTCGGATATGAGTTTCCATAAAAAATAAACGTTTAAACAAATTAAGTATCGTGAATTAAATGAATGGTTACCGAATAACAAAAGAAGTGCTTGCAGGTAATTAGTATTTTGCACAGTAAATGAACAGCAGAGTATTACAAGACTTGAAAGTAAGCGGGTACACTCAAACCCTGAGACTGAATCTCCAACCAGTCTTATACTCAGCGGAAGAGTTCACAATCGTCTCATTGGAGGGAAGACGCCACAAAAATAAATTAAATTAATCATTTGCATACTTTCACTTAAACTTTAATATTGGTGGATACCTGTATTTGAGTGGAGACTCCGTTAATTTCTTAAACAATATATTTATTTACTTTCATGTACCGTCCAGAATAATAGAGAAATTGTATTAGAAAAAAAGGGCTCTCAGGCAGGATACGAACCTGCATTCCCCCTGGGGAAACTCTTTATATATATATATATATATATATATATATATATATATATATATATATATATATATATATATATATATATATATATATATATATCCTTCATATATATATGTGCATGCGTGTGTGTGTGTGTGTGTGTTTGAGGATTTTTAACGCAGAATACTCATTAGAAATATCGAACAACGTTCAAATGCGCTTGTGTAAATGTATTGCCGCGTACAAACTGAAAGGAATAGAAAGAGGCTAAACGTTGAGATGTAAAATGAAGACAGGAAGATGTAGAGAGCCGTAACCGCCCAAGTTCTGGACGAAAAAATAAATAGAAAAAGAACACGGTGTAAATTGATTGAAAGAGTTGAGGCCGGAAGGGATAGTAAGGGTATAAACATTGTTTGAAGTTAGTAAGGTTAGGAAGATGTGAAGAGCCCTAACCAGCCAGGTCGTGAAGTGACAAAGCATATAAAAAGAAATGAATGTAAATGGATTGAAAGCTTAGCCACTGGGACGGATAATAAGGGTATAAATACTGCTTAGAGTTAGAAAGAATAGGAAGTTGTGGAGAGCCCTAACCGCCCAGGACGTGAGGGACAAGGCATATAAAAGAAACAGAATGTAAATAGATTGAATGTATAGGGACGGAAACGGGTAGTAATGATATAAATATTTCTAGAAAGAGCTAGATAAGATAGGAATATATGGAGAACAATAACCACGCAGGTTCTGAAGGAATAATGCATATAAAAAGAAAAGACTGTAAATAGTTTAAAAGTGTAGGGACTGGAAATGATAGTAAGGGTATAGGCAAAAAAGTATAGGAAGATGTGGAGACCCTACGCCCAGGTCGAGAAAGGACAAGACATATAAAAAGAAAAGAGTGTAAATAGTTTGAATCGTAGGCGCTGGAAACGATAGTAAACGTATAAATATTCCTTAGAACTTTAGGTCAAAGCAATTTTTAGGAAGATGTGAAGAACCCCAGCCGTTCATGTCCTTCAGGGAGAATGTATATAAAAAGAACAGAGTGTAAATAGGTTGAAAGCGTAGGGAGTGGTCGGGATAGTAAGGATATAAACATTACTTAGATCTAGAAAGGAGAGGAGTATGTAGACAGCCCCAATCGCTCATGTACTGAAGGGGCAATACATGCAAAAAGAACAGTATAAGTGTATTAAAACGTAGGGGCTGGGAGGGATAGAAAAAGGATAAAAATTGCTTAGAGCTGGAAATGTTATGAAGATGTTGAGGACCCTAAACATTCGTGGAGGAACACGGCATATAAAGAGAATATATGTTAGGGAAAAATATTTTTATAGGGTCATTTTCGGGACAAGATACAAATTTGGTCGTTGCATTGCTCCTATAAACATATCAAAAATGCTTTTTCCAAGCGTAATAACACCGGTAGAAATTCTGAACTCTTCTAGGTGCATAACAAATTAGGTTTTGTGTCGGAGTGGGATTAAAACAAAGGATAGCTAATGGTCCACACGTGAATTTAAACCGTTTGGCGGTGGCCATTTCCTGGTATAGTGACTTTTATGATGATCTGAAAGAAAAACAAAAAAACAAAAAAACAAAAAACAAAACAAAAACACTATGAGCTCGTTTGGGTAGCGAGTAGAAAAGAAAGTAGACAATAATGGAAAGTTCGGAATGAGGCAAGGATTGAACAAAACAATTTTTAAAAAATATTAGAAAGGAAAAAAATAAATGTAAAATAAGAAAGGATTAAGAAATAGATGAAGAAAAAAAGAAGACATAGGTAGAAGAAGAAGAAGAAGAAGAAGAAGAAGAAGAAGAAGAAGAAGAAGAAGAAGAAGAAGGTAACATTGCATACCGAGTTAGCATACATTCCGGTAACGATGTCAAGTTAGAAGGATACGTTAGGTCTAGGAAAAAAAAGAAGAAAAAGAATCAGA
>OZ038508.1:48595523-48645523 GCA_964036315.1 Acanthosepion esculentum | reverse complement strand
TACAGACACAAAAAGGATTTTATACACAACACTTTTTTGAGTTTTTGAATAATTTTACAATAACTAAATTCCTAATTATAGTAATTATTTGAAAATTTCAGATTATTAATATTTATAATAATATGCAACATTTAAAAAAATTAACTCAATTGCTAAAGTTTAAAGATAAAATTCAGCTGACCTTATAATTATGCAGCGCACTGTATATATATATATATATATATATATATATATATATATATATATATATGAATGAAGAAATGTAGTCTTAGGCTGTAATATATTTATGGGATAAAGTGCTCAATATCAGAGATAGAGCGTGTGTAAATATAAAAGGAACATAAAAGTCAACAATTAGAAGCGACTGTCTTTTTCATGCTTGATGGAATCGTCAGGTTACGAGTGATGTTATTTTTCTCGGCTATTTATATATACCGGTCAGTGGTGGATTGTGGGTAGTCTATTTTGGCGGTGAAATGATTTTGCAAACGTGTTGCACGCTGGGATCGTCCCCCTACAGTCCTATAACATCAGGAATCTCCTTCCTGACAAAACAACTCTGGTGAGAATCGAACCAATATCTCATGGTCAGACATATATATATATATATATATATATATATATATATATATATATATATATATATATATATATATATATGTATATATATATATATATATATATATATATATATATATATATATATATATATATCGAGAGAGAGAGAGAGTTGTTGGGGTTAATTGTGCTATATCTTAGCTATACTTTGTAAATCGCAATATATACGTTTGTCTATATGTATTTGTATGCGTATGTATATGTTTGGGGTGATTATGCTATATCTATGCTTAGTAAATCGCAATATATATTTTAACTATATGTATTTTGGTTCATAGCTTTTTGTATATTTATTTATATCTATATATACACACATATAAATTCATAAACATCCAAATATGTACATATAAATAAATATACAAAAGCTATAAATATAAATACATATAGACGGACATATATAGTGTGATTTACTAACATATATATGGGTGTGTGTATCCCTGCATTTATATATATATATATGTATGTATGTGCATTTATCCGTTTTCATATGTGTGTATGTGCATTTATATTTATGTATGTGTCTATAGGCATTCATATGTGCGAATATATATATATATATATATATATATATATATATATATATATTTATATGCATATATATGTGTGTGCATATATATTCATATACATTTATATATACATATATATGTATATATATATATATATATACATATATATATGTATATATGTATGTATGTATGTATGTATGTATGTGTTTATTTCTGTGTGGGTAAGTGTATGTGTGTTTCTTGTTATTTTTATCATTTTCACCTTCCGTGTCGCTACACTCTACGCACCTCTTCCTAAATATGTCTTGTGTTCGGCCTTTTCTTGCCCTTTTCAAGTTAGTATTCGAAGTGCGTGTAATTGATTTTCAGACGTCCGATCAGTCGATATCTGATTGACTGTCAACTAGAAATGTCCGCCCGAACCTTACATTTCGGATGAAACTCGTCCAATCTCCACGTTTCTTCCCCTACTCGCGTCCGTTCCCATAACAGTCTTTAAACGATTCTTATTCTTATCATTGCGCTCCCTCTCCCTATATTTACATATGTTCTTCTCTCTCTCTCTCTCTCTCTCCATATATATATATATATATATATATATATATATATATATATATGTATTATAAAGAAGCAATCGTACAAAGAATTAACAAGTAAATTTAATGTAATTAATGGCGAAATCTCTTCGCTAACAAATTTACCAGAGCATTAACCTACTAACCATTCGTTGAATGACGCGATCCGTATGTTTAAAACACTAAGCTGGATTTGGTCTTCTGCTCCTGCAACTAATTTCGAAAATCATCTCATTTTCATCATCAGACTTTAATATATTTTTCATTTCAGTTAACTTCAAGACGAAAATAAATGTATTGTTTGCCGAAAGATGATTTTTTACAGTATGTTATTTATTAATGTGTTTAATTTTATTATTTAGTTACCTTAGATCGTCTGGTAATGAACCTTGCCCTGTTTGCAAGGGGTGACATTGCTTCGTGCGATGCTCATCACCACTCTGCTCTGGAAATGGACTGAAATTGTTAATTTTCTCCTCTCAGGTTGTTACTTTATAGAGATCAGCATCTCGGATAAAGCCAGTAAACATTCCAAATTAGATAAGACGCATAACATAAATATCGATTTTTGTTTTTATTATATCGATCTTAAGCATCGTTTGTGTCTTCTCAAGTGATCGTGTTGAATCAATTTCAACAACATCACTTGAAATGCCATAATAGTGGTTTGTCCTTTTCACCACCCGTCCATCTTAAGCACACCACTAGGAGAAGGAACGTAATTTGGTTTAATTCCCCATTCAACATGCAATTGAAGACCAAAATCGGGAAAATATTTGTAAGGCTTTGGATAATTATTTCCCAAGAGACTCTATCCTAGCTAAGGTGTACAACAGAAGCAAAGTAAATCTCAGCTACAGCTGCACAAGTAACTTATTAAACAATCTAAAAAGACACAACATCAGACTATTACAAGCTGAAAAAATTGGAACTGCAGCCACAGTAATTGTTGACCATGTTCACCATAGATTATGAATATAGAATCCAGCGCAGTACGTAATCTGTTCAATGAAACAACGTTAAAGATTAACACTCACGAGTCAGACATTCTACTGAATCTGACTATATTGCCAATACCACCAGTAGCTGTTCCGTAATTTTTCAGTCTTCGATATCAGAGGTTGGCATTGAATATTCGGAAAAAAAAACATGGCCACCTTTATACACGTCTTATTGAATATTTTGACCCTTCTGATTGGTTAGACCTCTATTGGTGAACTATAAAATGAGTCAGCACATTTTGGTTGTCTCCCTAGTAAATAAGGTACCCAAAAACCTCCAACAGTAATAATTGTCCTTTGTGCGGCAGGTGTCAGATAGAAGATGTGGTTTACTCAGCGGTGGACAGTGACGGCAAAATTTTAATAAAACATACATAAAACATACATTGCTTGCCCATTTAAGAGGAGACATTACAACCATACTGCCTCTTTTAGGCTCGAGAGCCATAGAAATGATACAAAATTGGCAAATTGTGTTTGTACATTAAAGGAAGTTAATGGCAGAGTTCCACACATAAATTGGAAAATCATTAAAAAAAGAGTCCGAGGAAACTACTGTAAGCTATGCCAATATATATATATATATATATATATATATATATATATATATATATATATATATAATAAAAAGGAAAGAACAGTAAGATATAAAATCCGGTGTTCTTATAGATATTTTTATTTTTACACAATAGTACTCTATGTAAATTTAAATTTACAATAACAAAATTAAATTCAGGGGCTTTAGCTTCCATTTCTGAAACATGGTTATCACTGTGTAGCGGTAAAAACCATATTTTAAATCTATTAATTTATAATATATATATATATATATATATATATATATATATATATATATATATATATATATATATATATAAACAGGTAGAAAATGTCTAAAGGTTTAAAGCTAGTTTTGGTTTGACGTCTCAGTTAATCTGTTCAAAACAAGCTCAAGTTATTGAGGCTTATATGATTTGCATATTAACTTCAGATGCTCTCTCTCTCTTCATATATATATATATATATATATATATATATATATAAAGAGAGAGAGACCATCTGAAGTTATTATTATATATATATATAGATATATATATATATATATATATATATATATATATATATATATAAAGAGAGAGAGAGACCATCTGAAGTTATTATGCAAATATATATGCAAATATATATATATATATATATAGATATCATCGCCTCTCCCGTCGAATTCGGCGTATGAGGGTCAAGCAGATCAGTTCCTAGGAACTGAGAGCTCGACGCCGACATATGAGATTTGATTATAGTGGTGAAGGTTTCGTGCAGGACCATACACACTTTTTGAAGGGACGAATACAGAGACCATGGGAACTGAGTGCCACAAAGTCCCCAAACGACCCACCGCAGGTTTAGAATTCAGAGTTGTACTTCTCCTAGACTAGTTGCCATCCAAGGCTATAGAACCCAGTCTGTCCTGCTATTTACCCATAGTTGGAGGGAGAAGAAGAGGATTCACACCTTTCCCAAGAGTGTTAGCACGTAAGTGAATGTAATGGAGGTGCGGTGGAGTAATGGATAACAGCTTGGATTGAGGAATCGGAGAACCGAGTTCGAACTCCAGTCGATATATATATATATATATATATATATATATATATATATATATATATATATATATATATATATATATATATATATATATATATATATATATATGTATGTATTAGTGATAACAGAAAAGGTAAAAAATATTGTATATAAGAAAAACACAGCAAACTGAGAGAAGATAAAAGATAATGAAGTAATTAATCCGTTATTCTATGTTGTTTGCAAGTAAACACTCCTGAGGAAATGACTTTACTTTCCATAAACAACAGAGCACAAACCGATTAAATTGTTTAGAATATTAGACTCATTATACATTAAGTCTAAGCAGCCATCCCTCTGGAAGCGGAAAGATTTGCTGTTGCGATTTAATGAAATTGTTGTATAATTATATATAATATATATTCTTCGTCCTCTACTGTTTCCCTTTAGGTTCTTATTCATTGTCTTTTTTTAAGTTGCGAACCAAATTACACATTTGTCCTCGATTGGATCCCATGAACGTGGACTGATAACTTGTTAGCTTTTTGTTATTTGGTTGTGATTTTTTTATATTGATGTGATCCGCCTCTTTAACGGGATTTATTTATGTTACTTACGTTTCTCTATCCTTCATATATGCAATTTTAAATATGTTCGTTTTATTATCACAGATTCAGTTTTTTAGCTCACACACACGCACACACACACCTATATTAAATTATGTGGTGGGAGGTACTTTGATTTTTTTTCTGTCACACTATATATATATATATATATATATATATATATATATATATATATATATATATATATATATATATTATTTCTTTGTTCACCTGGCAGACTTTTGTAGGTGTTACCAATAATTCGGTGGGTGATAATATATAAAATGCGGCAGAAAAATGTCACACATATTCCTTCCAGAAATACCTACCACATAATGGTAAGACAGTAAAAGTATTTTTGGATGGTCTATGTTGGAAGTATTTCTGTCGCACCTTCTATCTTTCTTTCTCTTTCTCTTTCTCTCTCTCTCTCTCTCTCTTTCTCTCTCTCTCTCTCTATATATATATATATATAAATTATGAAGGGTGTAAACTTTATTAGTGCTAACAAAACGGACATATTACAATTAGCCTGAAGATTGCGTTGAAGCATGAAACAGACTGTCGCCGTTTGGCTTTGACTTACTTCCCCGCCCCCATTTTTGCGGAGAGTAAATGGAGATTCTGAGGATGTGTATAACGGTTGGCGCAAGACTTGAATAGGTTAAGATTGTATACATTATTTACATTATTCAAACTTTTATGCTCGTCTTCATTGTCATTTTCACCACGTTTCGACCGTTGAACGCTTCTACCGCTTCAGGGGATCGGAATTTCAAACCGAACACTTTATTTCATCCACCGGGGTAGATTCTCCGACTTTCACGTGACATGCCTCTTCCTGATGTTTCAGTTATTTCCTTTAACTTTCCAAGTTTTTTTTTTTTTTTTTTTGCTTCACCGCTGATGTATCCTGGTATTGAACTCACAACTCTTTGGATCTAATCAACGTCTTTATCCACTGGGCTACGTGTCCTTGTTCAGATTGTAGTGTTGGGGAATCATCCACTTGTGGGTCTCTACCATAAAGTAATGGATCTTAGAAAGTAGTCAACAGTATAGAACTTCTTTTTTTTACCAATGGAATGCGAAGGGAATGAGTTCGTAAGACATAATGGAATCTAGATCACTTCACTGAATTTCTATCCATATTTTAAAGGTCTTAGAGGAATATGATTTCTGACCTACGTCTGGAGGCGAATTTTTCGACAAATATTGTTTCTCGGCAAATTTACCTTAATCGAAGATTGATTGGTTAGAATAGACTTCATCTTTGTATCTTGCTCTGATTAGACGGTTTTATTTTTTCCAGAGATTTCTGAGTATAATACTTTTTATGAGATCTCGGCATCAGTTTTTGGCAATGACTACGATGAAATAAATTATTTAGAAGAATGAAAAATAATGCAAGAAAACACGACAGAAGTGATTAAAAAAAGTTTTTAACTTTAAAAGAAAATAATGAAACACCGCAAAATAGAAAGCTTCTATCGAACGGTTTAATCACTTAAAAAAGAATTCATTTTAGCTATCCATATATTTTAATAAACCAATTCTAATCTATTCTTTTATCTAGTCATTTATTCAGTTTTTCTAAAATGTTTTTTCTTACTGGGCGAAATGAATTTGAAAAGCACCCACAACATGAATGGCCGTATTACTGTCATCCAGTACGACTTAGAAATTCTACTTCTAATAAAGAAAATAAACGCACGCACAAAAAACTTACTAACAATCAGCCCATATAAAACGGCTTTTTCTTTTTTTCCAATAAAACCTGCAGGATTGAAGTGAATTCTCGATGTCTAAGTGTACATTTTATACGAACTGATCGGCAGACATATTTATCTATACAGCTCCGGACGTTTATCAACGTATCGCCTAAATTAACTTCGTAAGTTGCTGTGCACGCGCGTGCGCGAAAACACACACACATATATATATATACTTTATTTCCTTTATATTTGGCTGGCTCTTTGATCCACATCCTTTCCTAATTACTAGCAATATAACCAACTGGAATTTCGGTTTGTATAACCATCTTTTTCGCATCGTAACGATCTGCAGGCCGCGGGCTTTCGATGTTTCTCGAAAGGATTGATTAGCACGATGAACCATTTCATTTTTGCAATCGCGATTAGTGCAATCTTTGTGGCAAAGACTGAAAAATTATTCTATAATCTTTCTTTTTCTTTCGTTTCTTTCCTTCTTTGCTCAGAGAATATTTTTTATTTTTTTTCATATTGATTCGTCATTCTTATTCTTATTTCTGATATCATTTTTACTTTGTTTCCTTTCTATCGTTTTTATATATTTTTCTTTCGTTTTATCCAACATTTCATTTGCTTCCTTTTTGTGACATATTTGTTTACTTAATTTTTCTTCCTTTCTTTTTCGTTCTGTATGAGTTTCTTTCTTTTTTCGTTCTTTCTTTCTTCACTAATTGGATGCGTTTTGTTCTTTCTTTCTTTCTTTCTTTCTTTCTTTCTTTCTTTCTTTCTTTCTTTCTCAGTTTTCACTTTCCTTTTCTTATCTTTTTTTCTTTTCTTTCTTATTATGCCATTCTTCCTTAATCTTTCTTCCCTTGTTTTTTGTTCCATGCGAATTTCTTCTTGTTCTTTCTTTTTTCTTTCTCCACTACTTGAATGATTTCTTCTTTGTTTCTTTCTTTGTTTCTTTTTGTCTTTCTTTCTCTGTTTTCACTTTCCTTTTTTATCTTTTTTTTCATTTATTTCTTATTGTGTCATTCTTTCTTAATCTTTCTTTCCTTCAATTTCTTTCTTTCTATCTTCAGTGCGTTTTCCGCGTGAATTTTTGTTCCTTACTTGACTTCTTCACTGATTTTCAATCACTTTCTTTTTCTTACTTTTCTTTTTTCTTTTTAAATCTTTCTTTACTTCTTTATCGTTTCTTTCTTACTTTCTTTAGTATTTTCTGTATTAGATTTTTCTTTCTTTATTCACAACTTGCTTGAATGTGTTTCTTTTTCTTTCTTTCCTTCGTTCTTTCTTTCTTACTATCCTTCTCTCTTGGTTTCGTTTTCTTTCTTATTCGCTTTTCACTTTGTTTTTCTTTTCTTTTTTCTTATTGTGGCATGTTTGTTTCCATTTCCTCTAAAACAACGTTGTTGCTCACATGTTCAGTGCACGGTATTCTCAGCATCCTTCTGTAGAACCACATTAAATTAGGACCTCTTCATCATCTTTTCTTTGTGTCATGTCGCTTCAAGGCGTCTGGTTCTTCTCAATTTCCAGTACTTTGTAGCCCTTAATAAATTTTGCTGTTTTGATATCACTTCTAAACCATATCCTTTCATCTATTTACTTAAGCTACTTATGCAGGTTATGTGGTGTTTTCACGTGTCCCTCTTACCTTCGATGTATCATCTAAATCTCAAATCTTCCAAGCAGTCTTTCCTTGTTATGCATCTGTTATGGTCCAATACCGTCGCACCACAGATATGGTCCAAGCTTAGGACCAAGGAAGAACAACACGAACACAAGAGTGGGAATAATAATGATATATTAAACAGAATAACAATACAAGAAGTTGAAGGTGTTAGTATGACTGTCAGTCTGGTTTAGAGTGAACTACTATTGTCTCGACTCGTCTCGACTCGTTACACTTCGTTCTATCCGTCTCTCTTGAGAGGCGCAGACTTTATAGTGTCAGGAAGAGTTCATTGTCGTTACAGGTAAGTTACCATAACAACATCCTAGAAATTTAATCTCTCTTTCTGATGTTATGTGTTCCTTTTGATTTTAATTTCTCGAAAGCGTCGCCATTGCTCATATGTTCTTTCCGTGGTATCCTGAGCGTCCTTTTCTCATGAGATTGTTCAGCATTCACTACCGTACAGGAGGGACCCACTGGGGCTTAAATTCGCAGTTGTCTTACTCCATTTCTCTCCACTACAAATAAGAGAACGCGGTCTGCCATATTATTTACAAATATATAAATTTGATTTACCACCCGAAGCAAGAAAACAGCATCGGCCTTTCTGTTTAAGCCATATCTAGAGAAAGATGAATTCAAGTCTTTACAAAAGGCATTGGTGTAAATTACCCCACACGGTATCTGTCAGATATTGCATTTAGCACGTCTACAACCTTTTTTTTCCACGCCGATAACAGTAAAAATACCAGTGCATACACTTATCCAGAAACCGGTACAAAGTCACGGAGATTTTTTGTTTTTAGTCACTTTTCATACAGTTTGCTACAATGCTGTCATTTTAAAGAACCCGTCAGTAATGTATATTCTACTCGATCAATTTTTTCTAACGCAGTTTGTTTTTACTTTTTTATGACTTATCAGAAAATATATTTTTATATCACAATAATTTTTCATAGGTAATAAGCATTTTATTGATACAAGAAAAACTTGTATCAATAAAAGATGGGGGAGAAGAGGCGGATTCATACCTTTCCCAAGCTTATTTGCGCATATGTGAATAAAAGGGACACGATTGCAACTGGAACTCGGCTCTCCGATTTTCAATTTTCTAACGGAAGACTTGCACCGAGTTTACTGATTTGGAGCAAGCGTCGTGTTGTTTTTCAAAAGTCGGCATTTTAAACTTGCGATTTCCTTCCAAACGTGTTAAAATTAATGACATGTTTACACACTCCGAAATGTAACTTGACAACGTGCCTGTCGATACGATAACGGTGTGGGTTGGGAAACGTAAATATTATTGATTTGAAATTGGAAACGATGAAAAATGAGATGAATACTCAGCATCCGATGAAAAAGCTCTGTATAAAGAGCAAAGTGATATTTATGGATATATTGCCATAGCCGAGTGTTCTTCTCATAAGTGGCTTACTCGGCTCAGAATTGGAAATTTTCATATAGTTTGTTTGTCTTGTTTTACAGCATATCGGCCTCAATGGGTTATTTAATGTCAACAAGATTTTTATTGCTTGTAATATTTTTCCAAAAATGCATTTCCTTAAAAATATATTGCTGGTAATATTTTTTCCTTCAAAAACGTATTGCTGGTAATAATATATTCCTGGTAATAATTATTTACAAAAAAAAAATGTATTGCAGTTAATATTTTTCTCTCTGGACCTGGGAACACCAGCAATTAAAAGGTGGTTCCACGCACCTCAAAACCTCCTGATCAGAGGCCTTACTGTTGTACGTAGTTTATCGTCATACACGGGACGGTTTTGATCTGGACATCTGACAATGCTCTGACATGCATGTCAAGTAGGCTACTCGGTATTTTTCGCAGTTTTCCATTGCCTTTAAGTTTTATCTCGTGTTTTCGAGAAGGAAGAGAGTTCGACAAGCACTACGAGCTTAGCGCGAGGCTAAGACCTAATGTTAACTCTGCTCAACTCTGCTTAACTCCGCTTATTTACGTAGACCCCGTAATAACGGGACCGGATCTTTTTACCCCCTCAGACAGATCATAGCTTCGGCGTAGCTTCGTATGGGTTCTTCTCTGCCCGGAGGCAGAAAGTTCGAGAAGTATTAAGAGCTTAGCAAATGGCTAAGACAGTTTCACCGTTGAAACTGTTAGATGTAGACGTCTCTTCTACTCCAATAGCTTCATGTCTCGCACATCTCGCCTGTGGAACTCCCTTCCTTATTCCTGTTTCCCTGACAAATACAATCTCCAACTATTTAAGTGTAACGTCAATCGACGTCTCCAGTTGCCTTGATCTATCCACTTCCCTTCTCCACATCCTGTCACCTTTCATGCCTATCTGCTCTTGCTCCAAATCTTCTCTAACCCCCTTGCCTTGATCGATCCACTATCTTTCTACACATCCTCTCCTTTACCACTCCTATCTGCTGTTCCTCCAAACCTTCTGTAACCCCTTGCGTGCTAGTGGCCTCCAGCCTTGCTTGGGGTGATAAGCTTAAAAAAAAAAAAGAAAAAAGTCCTCCCCACAAGCAGGAATGTGACAGATGGCGGGATGTAGCACATCGAGCAAAAATTCCCCGTATCAACGGGGTCGGGGTTGTCTACCTTCCCAGACGAGACTCTGACCTTCGGCATATCCTCATCTGGGTTCCTCTCCGCTCGAAGGCAGAGAGTTCGACAAGTACTAAGAGCTTAGCACGCCGCTAAGACCTAATGCTAACTGCTCAACTCTGTTTAACCCCGCCTATTTACATAAACGGACGATTCCATTTCATTTAGATCCTATATGACATTTTAATAATGACCTGACAATGTTAAATTCCTCAAACCTTCTTTCCTCATCATCTTTCCCAGACATTTTAATTCTCTCTCTCTTGTTGTAAGCATCAATTTCATTGTCGTTCCAATTTTCCTTAAGACTTCCTCGATGGTCATATATTTTCTCCTTGATATGCTTCGTGATTGATACTTTTTACTGCATCTCTACTTCTCCTCAGCTTTCGTCTTGTGAAGACTGTGTGGCCTCTATTGTCAAATATTAGATTAGACATTACTTCTTCTTTCATTGTTTCTAGGCACATTTTTATTTGATTTGATACCTGGGCAGTCAATTTTCATGATCACCTAATATGCCACAAACACAAAGATTGGGAAACGAAATACGCACACTAGTTTGCAAGGCTAATTTTTTATCCAGTCACTCTCAAGCGTCCTATAAGTCCTACATATATTTTTATTTTAACGTCTCTTGATTTTTTAGTAGACCCATTTTTTGGAAAGAATGATCAGAGACGATGAAAACTTGATTGTTTACAACAATGTGGTGGGATTAAATGTAATGTGGAAAACGAAAGAGTTCCACTGTAAACAACTTCAAAGCCAGTTTGCATCTAATACCCGTCATGCTTTAGATAAGGTGGGCTCGTAATGGCATCGTGTATTAGGAGCTCCCTCAGCAAAATTGGACGCTGCATACACTCATGCTCTTTTTCTAAATTGGGAAAATTAAAGGCAACACACGATCAGAATTTTCCAACAGAAAAGGTGTCGACTTACGTCAGTGTAACACCTACAGACCTTACATATATTGGCACAGCTCGTCCGGGTTTTTCTAATTCACCCGCCGTGATCACCCGGACTTTAAATCCCCACTGCTTGCGAAATGTAGTGGAACACAATGGTATATATGTGACCGAATAAACCCACGTACAAACAGCTGAGTATCTTTGAAATTCCCTCGCTACGATCTTCTGTTCCAACACAAAACGTTTACGACAAGATAAAGTAAATTTCGATGACATATTGCAAGAGGTTTCTACAAATAAATAACGCTAAGAACTGTCAAAGTGTAGCGGGTGTTGGGGAACTTTCACAGTAAAGGACCAGATCTTCACCAACACCTCTTGTAATTTAAAGCTTCGTTGTTTCAGGATCTGGGAAAAAGTAAACTGCATAAGGTTAACGCACCAAAAACGAAACATTCCGAAAGATTATCATTTCGATTGCAAGGTAATTGCTTTATTACGTGGGAACTAGGTGTTGGTACGAAGATATTTGACACATACATGCATTGAACACAATACCGAAATGATATATATATACCTCGAGGGTGGTTCTCGCGAAAAAAAAAAAGAAAAAAAGAAAGAGAAGATAAAACTGATGTGTCATGCTAACAATAAACGTTTTACGTGCCCAAAAGTAAACAGCAACCACAGAAACTTTTTTTCTCTTTGGAACTAGGAATATCTTGTTAATAACTTTTATATATTTATCATTTTTTAAAAAAATATTCCTATTTAACGATTGCTTACATAAGTCATTGTTTAGTATTACCAGGAAATTCTCAGAGGCTTGTTACTTCAGATATTCGTCTCCCTAAAACAGTTTATCGAAAGTCGTTTTGGAATGCAAATTCCCATTTCAAATTTAACAAACGGAATCATTTGTATAAGTCTTTGTTTTGTTTTTATATATCCTACGGAAAATGATACTCATTTTTAGACGGCACCTCAAGTTAAAAAAAACACTAAAATTATTTGTTACTGTTTTTAATCCTTGAACATTTCACGGTTTCCCTGTTTTAAATATTTGAAGGATCTTAATTCGTCGGTTAATGATTGAGTAAGCCCTTTGGCGAGTTCCACGGCAGTAAAACACCCGTAGAAATGTCTCTATCACATTGTTATAAAGGGTGTTTCATTAAGAGGGATTATATATAAAGGTTGTTTTATTAAGACGCATCAAAGTCAGCAGTAAATAAACCAGTGTTATTGGTGAAAATTTATTGATTTCTCTATTGTATTATGTTATTTAAGTCACGGCAATTATATGTAATAAATTTTCTGAAGAATCTTTATTCGTAACTAAGTTAATTAGTGAATAAACACATAGGGAGTACTACCAGAGTAAAATGTCCGGATAAATTCGCCTGTCGTATCGCCAACTTCAGCAAAATATTGCAATAACAATCATAAATACGAATGCTGGTAGTTTTTATTTAAGACTTGGTTACAAACGAAAATAACATTTTCCATTTCAGTGAAACAGCCGTTAAACATTTGTCTTTCCTCTCTTCTTTCCTTCCTTTCTCTCTTCCTTCCTTCCTTTCTCCCTTCCTTCCTTCCTCTCTCTCTTCCTTTCTTCCTCCCTATCTTTCTCCCTTGCTTCCTTCCTCTCTTCCTTCCTTCCTTTCTTCCTTCCTTCCTTACTTCCTCCCTTCCTTCCTTCCTCCCATCATTCCTTTCTCTCTTCCTTCCCCCTCTCTTCCTTCCTTTCTTCCTTCCTTCCTTCCTTCCTTGTTTCCGTCCCCCCTCTATTCCTTCCTTCCTTCCTATTTTTCTCCCTTCCTTCCTCCCTTAATTCCTCTTTTACTTCCTCCCTCCCTTCCTTCCTTTCTTTCTTTCTACCTTCCATCCTTCCCCTCTTTTTCTTTCTTTCGTTCGTTCGTTCGTTCATTCGTTCGTTCGATCCTTCCTTCCTTTTCTTAATGAAACCAAATTGTGTCATTTCGCTAGTTCGAATGACTGTTATATCTTGACAATACCTTATAAATAATTGACTATTTCGTTCCGATCAGATGGAAAGTGGGGAAAGACACTACTTGGTTTCGGTGAGAAAATGAAATAAGGAAGGAGTCTCAGCCTCCCTTCTGAGTCTGTCACCGATAGAGTGTTATCGGCGTATCTTGTGTTGTTAACGTTATGTCCTCCGATGATAAATCCTGGTAGGACTTCTAGTTCCCTTACGATCTTCTAATATTTTCATTTCTTTTTTTTTAATAGATATTTACCGAATACAAGGCCCAAGATCATTCGAGGTATATTCGTTACTGTTGGGACTAAACAGGGAAGTAACGATAGATTATCGGCGGGGTGGCTGCAATAGTTTCCCACATGACTGTGTAAAGGTTTTGGAAATAAAATCAAGGATAGGCAGGTTAAGTAATTCCGTCGTAAAACGCATCCTGTTGTTAATTTTCAAGTTTTTGCAACAGCCCAACTCGTGTTTTTTTTATTAGTATTCTGGTGTTTTTTTCCCTGTAAATATTACGTATTATTTTTATTAGTATTCTGGTGTTTTTTCCCTGTAAATATTACGTATTATTTTTATTAGTACTCTGGTTTTTTTTCCCTGTAAATATTACGTATTATTTTTATTAGTATTCTGGTGTTTTTCCCTGTAAATATTACTTATTATTTTTATTAGTATCCTGGTGTTTTTTCCCTGTAAATATTACGTATTATTTTTATTAGTATTCTGGTGTTTTTTCCCTGTAAATATTACGTATTATTTTTATTAGTATTCTGGTGTTTTTTCCCTGTAAATATTACGTATTATTTTTATTAGTATTCTGGTGTTTTTTCTCTGTAAATATTACGTATTATTTTTATTAGTATTCTGGTGTTTTTTCTCTGTAAATATTACGTATTATTCTAATATATTTGTTATATACCGCACATCTTGATAAGATCCAGAGACGGGTATCCAATGTAATTGGCCCTGATCTGGCTTCTCATCTGCAGTCTCTCTCTCTCTCTCACAGACGCGCCGTCTCCTCTTTCTGTTTCTTCTACAAATACTTCCATGGTAATTGCTCCGATGAGCTGCTATCGCTGGTTCCCAGGCTCCATGAATTCAAGCGTCCTACGAGGCTGGCATCCCGTTCCCACCCTTTCTCTGTTGAAACTGTTAAATGTAGACGTCTCTTCTACTCCAATAGCTTCATATCTCGCACCTTACGCCTGTGGAACTCCGTTCCTTTTTCCTGTTTCCCTGACAACTATAATCTCCAACTATTCAAATGTAACGTCAATCGACATCTCCAGTTGCCTTGATCTATCCACTATCCTTCTACACATCATTTCCTCTTTCACTCCTATCTGCTCTCGCTCCAAATCCTCTGTAAACCCTTGCGTGCTAGTGGCTTCCAGCCTTGCCTGGGGTGAAAAGCTTAAAAATAAATATGAATAATAATGGTTATGTCCCAAACCTCATAAACACTTTGCGCCCTATTGTAAGTCAGGGTAATATGCTGTCTAATTACTTCAGCACTAGCAGGGCTAGTATTTTATTTTGTTGAGTTTATACAAATTATCATTTCATTTCCAATATCTGTTTTGGTTATTCCTCCTTCAGTAGCCCTTCCTACGTTACAACAGATAGCTAGCTAGCTAGCTAGCTAGCTAGCTAGATAAGGAACAAACAGTAAGAAATAGTGTTATATACCGTACTTATGAACACTAATGGGTATGTCCCAATCCTCATAATTACGTTGGACACTATTGTAAGTGGGGGCAATATAATGTCTATGTAGTCCAATACGAGCAGTGGTTTACCTACTTCACGCCGTTTGCGAGTATTTTATTTTGTTGATGTTATAAAGATTACCATTTCAAACCTGTTTTGGTTATTCCTCATTTAGTAAACCTTCCTAGGTTACAACACATAAGATGATCTATCTATCTATCTATCTATCTATCTATCTATCTATCTATCTATCTATCTATCTATCATTGTGTCGCTCTCTCTCTCTTACTATATATCTATCATTGTGTCGCACTTTATCGCTTTCACTATCTATCTATCTATCTATCTATCTATCATAGTGTTATATAGCGTACCTATGAACATTAATGGGTATGTCCCAATCTTCATAAATACGTTGGACACTATTCTAAGTGGGGGTAATATGCGAAGTAGTTCACCACTAGCAGTGGTTTACCTACTTCACGCCGCTGGCGAGTATTGTATTTTGTTGATCTTATAAAGATTACAACTTCATTTCCAAACTTCGTTGGGATTATTCCTCATTCAGTAACCCTTTCTAGGATGCACGGTAGAGTAATGGATATCGGCTTAGATTGAGGAATCGGAGAGCCGAGTTCGAATTCTACTCGAATCCATAACATTCACTTACCTGCTAATAACCTTGGGAAAGGTGTGAATCCTCTTCTTCTCCCTCCAGCTATGGGTAAATAGCAGGACAGAATGGGTTCTATAGCCTTGGATGGCAACTGGTCTAGGAGAAGGATAACTCTGAATTCAAACCCGGAGTGAAGCCCCGAAGGCGGATGGATTGCACTTTGTGCTACCTTCCGGCAACTCCTGCACTCCCGTTGGCACTAAACTCTATTATACACTCCTTTGGATTCTGCTAGCAAGGCCGAGAGGGGGAACTAAACGTCTGGGCAGCCCTAGTTCTCCATATATCCCGCCCAGGCTCGTAGAGCACCGCGCTACTCCATCGTCTCTCGAGACAGACAGATGCTAACGAACCCTTTCTAGGTTAAAACAATATTAAACCACTGTCCTCCTTACTCTGTCCATATACATATTTCTATCGTGTAGTAGCTGTAGCCTCACCAATTGTTGCAAATCTTCAGCCGTATGTAAATTCACTGGAAGCATTGTTATTAGTCTATGAATCATTCCTATTAATACACTCACCTATGTTCAACACAATGTTTCTGAAGGGAAAAACGACTATCGTCTAGTCAGAATCCATTATCGCTTGTACAGTAATATTTACTGACCTCCCCACGAGGGAGGATGTGGCACAAAGCTGAATTTAATGTGAAGAACTCCGAGTCTGTAGGCTCGGCCAAAAATTCCCCATAGACCCCGCATAAACGGGGTCGGGTCTGTCTACATCTGCGGATGAGACTCTGCCATTCGGCATAGCCTCGTCCCGGTTCCTCTCTACCCGAAGCCAGAGAGTTCGACAACAGCTAAGAGCTGAGCACGCGGCCAACTTTAGCTGCCTAACTACCCGATCGTCAGGTACGCAGTAATATTTACCGACTTCTCCACGAGGTAGCATGTGGCACAAGGACGAATTTCATGTGCCACATCTAAGCTACATCTTGGAAAATCACTATTTATAACGCCTCCAAAAAAAAAAAGCAAAACAAATAAGATGAAAGAAATAATAGTGAAAAATGAGTAATAATTGACAATGCTCCATCTAAGAAATTTGAATCCTATTAATACTACCATAAATAAAGCATATTTAAGTAAGCAGGGCAGATGAGAAATAAAGAATAAGCCTCCAATAAAAAGCAAGAGAAATAGGATGAAAGAAATACTAGTCCAAAATGGATAATAATTTACAGTGCTTCATCTAAGAAATTTGAATCCTATTAATACTACTAGTAATAAAGCATATTTAAGTAAGCAGGGCAGATGAGAAATAAAGAATAAGCCTCCAATAAAAAGCAAGAGAAATAAGATGAAAGAAATACTAGTCCAAAATGAATAATAATTGACTATGCTTCATCTAAGAAATTTGAATCCTATTAATACTACTAGTAATAAAGCATATTTAAGTAAGTGGGCAGATGAGAAATAAAGAATAAGCCTCGAATAAAAAGCAAGAGAAATAAGATGAAAGAAATACTAGTCCAAAATGGATAATAATTGACAATGCTTCATCTAAGAAATTTGAATCCTATTAATACTACTAGTAATAAAGCATATTTAAGTAAGCAGGGCAGATGAGAAATAAAGAATAAGCCTCGAATAAAAAGCAAGAGAAATAAGATGAAAGAAATACTAGTCCAAAATGAATAATAATTGACTATGCTTCATCTAAGAAATTTGAATCCTATTAATACTACTAGTAATAAAGCATATTTAAGTAAGCAGGGCAGATGAGAAATAAAGAATAAGCCTCCAATAAAAAGCAAGAGAAATAAGATGAAAGAAATACTAGTCCAAAATGAATAATAATTGACTATGCTTCATCTAAGAAATTTGAATCCTATTAATACTACTAGTAATAAAGCATATTTAAGTAAGCAGGGCAGATGAGAAATAAAGAATAAGCCTCGAATAAAAAGCAAGAGAAATAAGATGAAAGAAATACTAGTCCAAAATGGATAATAATTGACAATGCTTCATCTAAGAAATTTGAATCCTATTAATACTACTAGTAATTAAGCATATTTAAGTAAGCAGGGCAGATGAGAAATAAAGAATAAGCCTCCAATAAAAAGCAAGAGAAATAAGATGAAAGAAATACTAGTCCAAAATGAATAATAATTGACTATGCTTCATCTAAGAAATTTGAATCCTATTAATACTACTAGTAATAAAGCATATTTAAGTAAGCAGGGCAGATGAGAAATAAAGAATAAGCCTCGAATAAAAAGCAAGAGAAATAAGATGAAAGAAATACTAGTCCAAAATGGATAATAATTGACAATGCTTCATCTAAGAAATTTGAATCCTATTAATACTACTAGTAATTAAGCATATTTAAGTAAGCAGGGCAGATGAGAAATAAAGAATAAGCCTCCAATAAAAAGCAAGAGAAATAAGATGAAAGAAATACTAGTCCAAAATGAATAATAATTGACAATGCTTCATCTAAGAAATTTGAATCCTATTAATACTACTAGTAATAAAGCATATTTAAGTAAGCAGGGCAGATGAGAAATAAAGAATAAGCCTCGAATAAAAAGCAAGAGAAATAAGATGAAAGAAATACTAGTCCAAAATGGATAATAATTGACAATGCTTCATCTAAGAAATTTGAATCCTATTAATACTACTAGTAATTAAGCATATTTAAGTAAGCAGGGCAGATGAGAAATAAAGAATAAGCCTCCAATAAAAAGCAAGAGAAATAAGATGAAAGAAATACTAGTCCAAAATGAATAATAATTGACAAGGCTTCATCTAAGAAATTTGAATCCTATTAATACTACTAGTAATAAAGCATATTTAAGTAAGCAGGGCAGATGAGAAATAAAGAATAAGCCTCGAATAAAAAGCAAGAGAAATAAGATGAAAGAAATACTAGTCCAAAATGGATAATAATTGACAATGCTTCATCTAAGAAATTTGAATCCTATTAATACTACTAGTAATTAAGCATATTTAAGTAAGCAGGGCAGATGAGAAATAAAGAATAAGCCTCCAATAAAAAGCAAGAGAAATAAGATGAAAGAAATACTAGTCCAAAATGAATAATAATTGACAATGCTTCATCTAAGAAATTTGAATCCTATTAATACTACTAGTAATAAAGCATATTTAAGTAAGCAGGGCAGATGAGAAATAAAGAATAAGCCTCGAATAAAAAGCAAGAGAAATAAGATGAAAGAAATACTAGTCCAAAATGGATAATAATTGACAATGCTTCATCTAAGAAATTTGAATCCTATTAATACTACTAGTAATTAAGCATATTTAAGTAAGCAGGGCAGATGAGAAATAAAGAATAAGCCTCCAATAAAAAGCAAGAGAAATAAGATGAAAGAAATACTAGTCCAAAATGAATAATAATTGACTATGCTTCATCTAAGAAATTTGAATCCTATTAATACTACTAGTAATAAAGCATATTTAAGTAAGCAGGGCAGATGAGAAATAAAGAATAAGCCTCCAATAAAAAGCAAGAGAAATAAGATGAAAGAAATACTAGTCCAAAATGAATAATAATTGACAATGCTTCATCTAAGAAATTTCAATGCTATTAATACTACTAGTAATAAAGCATATTTAAGTAAGCAGGGCAGATGAGAAATAAAGAATAAGCCTCGAATAAAAAGCAAGAGAAATAAGATGAAAGAAATACTAGTCCAAAATGGATAATAATTGACAATGCTTCATCTAAGAAATTTGAATCCTATTAATACTACTAGTAATTAAGCATATTTAAGTAAGCAGGGCAGATGAGAAATAAAGAATAAGCCTCCAATAAAAAGCAAGAGAAATAAGATGAAAGAAATACTAGTCCAAAATGAATAATAATTGACTATGCTTCATCTAAGAAATTTCAATGCTATTAATACTACTAGTAATAAAGCCTATTTAAGTAAGCAGGGCAGATGAGAAATAAAGAATAAGCCTCCAATAAAAAGCAAGAGAAATAAGATGAAAGAAATACTAGTCCAAAATGAATAATAATTGACAATGCTTCATCTAAGAAATTTCAATGCTATTAATACTACTAGTAATAAAGCATATTTAAGTAAGCAGGGCAGATGAGAAATAAAGAATAAGCCTCGAATAAAAAGCAAGAGAAATAAGATGAAAGAAATACTAGTCCAAAATGGATAATAATTGACAATGCTTCATCTAAGAAATTTGAATCCTATTAATACTACTAGTAATTAAGCATATTTAAGTAAGCAGGGCAGATGAGAAATAAAGAATAAGCCTCCAATAAAAAGCAAGAGAAATAAGATGAAAGAAATACTAGTCCAAAATGAATAATAATTGACAATGCTTCATCTAAGAAATTTCAATGCTATTAATACTACTAGTAATAAAGCATATTTAAGTAAGCAGGGCAGATGAGAAATAAAGAATAAGCCTCGAATAAAAAGCAAGAGAAATAAGATGAAAGAAATACTAGTCCAAAATGGATAATAATTGACAATGCTTCATCTAAGAAATTTGAATCCTATTAATACTACTAGTAATTAAGCATATTTAAGTAAGCAGGGCAGATGAGAAATAAAGAATAAGCCTCCAATAAAAAGCAAGAGAAATAAGATGAAAGAAATACTAGTCCAAAATGAATAATAATTGACTATGCTTCATCTAAGAAATTTGAATCCTATTAATACTACTAGTAATAAAGCATATTTAAGTAAGCAGGGCAGATGAGAAATAAAGAATAAGCCTCGAATAAAAAGCAAGAGAAATAAGATGAAAGAAATACTAGTCCAAAATGGATAATAATTGACAATGCTTCATCTAAGAAATTTGAATCCTATTAATACTACTAGTAATAAAGCATATTTAAGTAAGCAGGGCAGATGAGAAATGAAGAATAAGCCTCCAATAAAAAGCAAGAGAAATAAGATGAAAGAAATACTAGTCCAAAATGAATAATAATTGACAATGCTTCATCTAAGAAATTTGAATCCTATTAATACTACTAGTAATAAAGCATATTTAAGTAAGCAGGGCAGATGAGAAATAAAGAATAAGCCTCCAATAAAAAGCAAGAGAAATAAGATGAAAGAAATACTAGTCCAAAATGAATAATAATTGACAATGCTTCATCTAAGAAATTTGAATCCTATTAATACTACTAGTAATAAAGCATATTTAAGTAAGCAGGGCAGATGAGAAATAAAGAATAAGCCTCCAATAAAAAGCAAGAGAAATAAGATGAAAGAAATACTAGTCCAAAATGAATAATAATTGACAATGCTTCATCTAAGAAATTTCAATGCTATTAATACTACTAGTAATAAAGCATATTTAAGTAAGCAGGGCAGATGAGAAATAAAGAATAAGCCTCCAATAAAAAGCAAGAGAAATAAGATGAAAGAAGTTCTAGTCCAAAATGAATAATAATTGACAATGCTTCATCTAAGAAATTTGAATCCTATTAATACTACTAGTAATAAAGCATATTTAAGTAAGCAGAGCAGATGAGAAATAAAGAATAAGCCTCCAATAAAAAGCAAGATAAATAAGATGAAAGAAATACCAGTCCAAAATGAATAATAATTGACAAGGCTTCATCTAAGAAATTTGAATCCTATTAATACTACTAGTAATAAAGCATATTTAAGTAAGCAGGGCACATGAGAAATAAAGAATAAGCCTCGAATAAAAAGCAAGAGAAATAAGATGAAAGAAATACTAGTCCAAAATGGATAATAATTGACAATGCTTCATCTAAGAAATTTGAATCCTATTAATACTACTAGTAATAAAGCATATTTAAGTAAGCAGGGCAGATGAGAAATAAAGAATAAGCCTCCAATAAAAAGCAAGATAAATAAGATGAAAGAAATACCAGTCCAAAATGAATAATAATTGACAATGCTTCATCTAAGAAATTTGAATCCTATTAATACTACTAGTAATAAAGCATATTTAAGTAAGCAGAGCAGATGAGAAATAAAGAATAAGCCTCCAATAAAAAGCAAGATAAATAAGATGAAAGAAATACCAGTCCAAAATGAATAATAATTGACAATGCTTCATCTAAGAAATTTGAATCCTATTAATACTACTAGTAATAAAGCCTATTTAAGTAAGCAGGGCAGATGAGAAATAAAGAATAAGCCTCGAATAAAAAGCAAGAGAAATAAGATGAAAGAAATACTAGTCCAAAATGGATAATAATTGACAATGCTTCATCTAAGAAATTTGAATCCTATTAATACTACTAGTAATAAAGCATATTTAAGTAAGCAGGGCAGATGAGAAATAAAGAATAAGCCTCGAATAAAAAGCAAGAGAAATAAGATGAAAGAAATACTAGTCCAAAATGAATAATAATTGACTATGCTTCATCTAAGAAATTTGAATCCTATTAATACTACTAGTAATAAAGCATATTTAAGTAAGCAGGGCAGATGAGAAATAAAGAATAAGATGATTGATTTTCATTTTTGAAGACCGATTGTTGGGGTTTAGTAAATTATTTTTGTTGAACGATAATTTACAAAACAAAAATAATTTACAAAACCTCTATTTCTCTGCCTCCTTTGAATGTGTTCATACCTGTTTCCTGCAGTTTCCTTCCCGTAAAAATTGCATATTTTCCTGTGCAGATATTGGCACACATTTTTCATGCCGAGTTTTATATCTAATGGATGTTCAAACTGTGTAACCTGATACAAGATCTCCAATTGTTTCTGGCTATTTATCATTATTATTATTATTATTATTATTATTATTATTATCATCATTATTATTATTAAGCCTTGAAATTACTGGATTGGACATGCAAACAAAGAGGAAAATGTAAGGGCAAAGGGAAACAATGAGTTCCTTAGGAAAATCAATTGTAATTTCTGGAACACACAGTAATATTTACCGACCTCCCCGACGAAATAGGATGTGGAACGAGGCCGAATTTAATGTGGGGCAATCCGAGCCCGTAGACTCGTCCAAAAAATTCCCGTAGACCACGCATAAACGGGGTCGGGTCTGTCTACCACCCCGGACGAGACTCTGCCCTTCGTCGTAGCCTGGGCCGGGTTCTTCTCTACCTGAAGGCGGAGAGTTCGACAACAGCTATGACCTGAGCAATATGTTTATATTTTCAACGATCAAAACCGAGTGACAATGATTTATGTTGTAATCTATGTTGTCTAGAATCGGGTCATAAAATTTTGTTTCTGTATTACTTTCTAAATTTCAACTAGACTTTGAAAAGTAAATTATAACTTAATGTGTCGGCTAATAACTTTAATAACAATTTAGGGAAAGCTAGTTATTAAATAGACAGTTGAAAAATCTGTTTTTTTTTTTGCAGAAACTTTGTTGCAATATCTAAAAACAGAGGATATCTGTGTGTATGTCTGTGTGATACCTTTTTACTCGAGACCCATCAATCCGATTTGGAGCAAATTTGGTACATACATTATGCAATGTAAGAGATTGGTTGTTAACATAAAAAATCGATATTTTTTCAAAGAATCAACAATCGATAAAGCCGATCAAAAATCGATAAATTCAACTTTTTCGCAAAGATACGTTGAAAGATTCCAAAAATACGTTGAAACTCGGTATGTAGTATACTTACATCATGACGAGCTCAAACATAATCTCATTTTTATTTCTACGCCACTGGGTTTAACGAAAAATTGCTAAAAATGTGTTGTATAGTTATTTCCTCAGTGGAAACTGTATTTGGATTAAATTCGGTCCTAAATAGGTTCAACATACAAAAACGTTAGGAACTTGTTATAATAAGTATTACGCAGAGTAATCTAGTTGTGGTACCTGACTACTTTCGTATTCTACTCCCGTCGACACTCACTGACTCCTACTTATATTAGATAGGAGAATCTATTATCTATAGACTAGGTGTGTTTCACCATAACAAAAGGAAAAATCGATTTGAACACAAATCGATTTCAACACAAATTTTAAAGTAAAATCTCCCTCAGTTTTCAAGAAATCTAATACAAACGTCACTCAATTCCAGCTAACAACAAGTTAATTGTTTAACAGTCATTTAACTTGATAATTGAGTCCAAGCATATAATTAAAACCCTCGTCAATAGCGACAAATGGTGATTTTTAATGGTTATTTTATTATTTCTCGTTGATATTTCAACCAATTTTCAACGAACATAACAATTGCTTTATAAATGTATCCTCTTTTACATCCCCGGTAGCATACTGATGTCCTCGGCTAACTTCAATTGAATAAATACAAACTACTTCAGTTATATCAGTAACTGCATTAATTCAAAATATTTTTTTAATAAAATATCTTAAATAAATTGAAGAGTATGAACTCTGGTACATCTGAACATGATGCTGCTTTTGCTCCATTCTAATTGAACGCTTTTTTTATCAACCTGCTAGTATATATATATATATATATATATATATATATATATATATATATATATATATATATATAAGCATAAGGTATGATGAAAAATATGGAAAAAACAAAACAAAATCCGAATATGCAAGTTTACTGTTTTAATGTTGTTTTAGTGTCGACGTGTGAAATGATAAATAGAATTCCTCTTTTTTCATTTAAGATAAAGTCTCTATCTTGGGAGTGCGTTTTTCGCACAGCGCCCGCGTGACGCCAACGTGACGCCAACGTGACGCCAACGTGACGCCAACGTGACCGAATCCCAAAAAAGGGAACGCTGACTTTAGAATTTCAGTTCTTCCGTTTCTGATTAGTCTTGTGTCTATCGTCTTTTCATGTTGACTTAAATATAGTCTAATCCTAAGTATGTTTCTAATAACCATCTCCTGAGGATGGTCTACTAGACCGAAACGTTTTGTCTTTTCCATATTTTTCATCATATATATATATATATATATATATATATATATATATATATTAATTCTTGAAAACAGATTAAGCTCTGATTGATTCAGTTATTTCTTATTGTTTATCAAACCTTTGCAGCTTATTTAAGGCTAGAAAATATTTTCACATTATAAGAACTTTTATTTTTTTAATAAAGATGTTTTAGTGGAACAAGTTTTGATAATTGACCCATAGCTTGGGGTAAGAATTGATAGATTGTTTTGTTTTTTTTAGGTTTATCAACCTTTTGCAGATTATTTAAAACCAGATAAGAATTTTAGATCATAGGAACGTTTTTACGGTTTATCAATCATTTGCAGGCCATTTAAAGTCAGATAATTTTTTTTTTAAATTCTAAGATTTTTCTGGAGATAATTATGATTTAGAGATACAATTCTTACTAATTAACCTTAAAACTTGGGAAGGAAAGGTGGATTTATACCTTTCCCAAAGGTAATTACGTGTAAGTGAATATAATGAATCCCTCTGGAATTGGAACTCGACTCATTGATTAACAATTTCGTGCCATTAACGATATCACCACCCGCACATCCGAGTTAAGAGTAGCTAGTATTTCTACGCAGTCATCTATCTGCGATTTAAAAAAATATATTTTTGGCTTTAAATAACCTGTGTTAGGCCGTAGTAAAAGTATCAATAATCATAAAAAAACATAAAAAATCTATGAATACCTATGTCATTAGTATTGTCCTTTCCTTATTGTTTCACTTGAACTGAGTTATAAATCAGGAAAGTTGTTCTCTATTTGAAAAGATTTCTGGGAGTTGATCGGAAGTTAAACGGCCGTGCGTAACAGGTAATATAAAAATTCGATGAAGAAAAGTTTAAATTTCCACTTATATTTCGGTATTTCTTACCCATTGGCTTGTCACTTTTATTTATTAAACCCAAGGTTATCGGCAATTGTGCAGAATTAAAGCTTAGTTAAGCTTTCGGACGGATGAGGAGCTGTTTTTTTTCTGTGCCCGTTGAGTTCATTCCTCTTTCTGTTATCAGGTATTAACTATTTTCTATTTATTTTCTATTTATTGTCTCCCGTCTATATCTGCCCCCTATCTTAAGACGCTTTGTGTTGGCAATCGAATAGCGTTGGTCTACAGATAACGGATATTAGTTGACTACAGATAAGGCAGACCTACGGATAATTCTTGTTCATACTCCAAAGAAGCGAAACCTCAGCTCGTACTACAAGAGAATGATAAGAGGCCCGTCAAATAAGGCCTTCGAAGGAAATAAACAATTTATATTTACTGATTTAAGGTGGAACTGCTCCAGGGAAAATCGGAGAATATCACAGGGATTGAACTCATTCCGTATTTACAGGTCACGGAAAACAATATTTGTCAGCCAATGTTAAAAAAAATACGCTAAAAACAACTCTTCCTTAATAGTATCTAAAACTGGCACATAGCAGAAGAGTAGAGAGCTCACCAGTTTTACTGAATAATAAACAGATCTGGAAATATATCCCTCATTAATATATTAGCTATCACGTAGGGGATCACTTCTGTTAGTAAGTCGTCAGTTCTGACCCCTGAACAAGATTACCTTCCATACGGATATATGAGTCTCGACACGTATTATATGAATAGATTTTACGTTCAGCGCCCTTCAGTTCAGTGTCTTACAGATAAAGCGGAAATACGGATAATTCTTGTTCATACTTCAAAGAAGTAAAATTTCAGCTCGTACGGCGAGTGAATGATAAGCGGCACCTAAGATAAGGCCTTCGAAGGAAATAAACAATTTATGTGTACTGATCTATGCTTGAAATATTATATTCCAGGAAAAATCGGAGAATATCACAAGGATTGAACTCATTCGGTATTTACTGGTCAGAGAAAACAATCAGGTAATGTTAAAAAGAAAAAAATAGACGCTAAAAACAACTCTTCCTTAATAGTAGCTTAGACTGGCACATGGCACAAGAACAGAGAGCTCGAAAGTATTACTGAAAAGTAAACAGATCTAGAAATATATCCCTCTTTAATGTGTTTGCTGTCACGTACGGGATCACTTCTGTTAGTCGCCAGTCCTGAACAAAATAAATTTCCATACGGCAACATGTGTCTTGATCCAGATTATATCTGACTAGACTTTACGTTCAGCGTCCTTCATTTCAGAGAAGCAAGATGCAGGCTTGGTCTGACAGTTAAGCTACTGTCCGCCAAATAGTGACACACCTAATCATACAGTTGAATCTGGAATGTAGCCGGGGTTGAAAGCGTCATCAAAGATATATAAGCAACGATCTAGGGAGGAGAAGGAGAGTCTCTGAGATATTGCATACAAAAATGTAAAGTCCGCGTGTCAGATAATTGGACACTGGGCCACACACATCCACACTGGTTCGACAATAATTGACGAAATACCGGTATGAAATTGAATGTTATGTTAAGTAGGAGTTGATCAAATTTCGTGAATTCGCTTAAAACAGCACAGCAACAATTATGCATTTTTATGTTGCTTTTTACGGTTTATTAATCTTCTGTTGGTTAATTAAAACCGAAATGTATGTTAAACTGCGAGAAGAATTGTATTTGTGCGAAGGAATATCACATTGACAATTTTTGTGGAATAACAATGATTTTTTTTTTAGATATAGCTCCTGATATTTAACCCATAGCTAGAGGGAGAGATAGATTAATAGCTTTCCCAAGGATATTTGGACGTAAGAGAAGATAAGGAAGTCGACTGGAATTCAAACGAGGCTATCCGATTTCAAGGTTGATCAAAGAAACAGCACAAATCTGTAATCACAAGTAACCACCACGACATGCAAGTTCCGCTTTGACGTGATATTATCCACCAAGCCTCTGCAAATTCCGAGGAAATCCTCTCTCTCTCTCTCTCTTTCTCTCTCTCTCTCTATATATATATATATATCTGTCTCTGTTTAAAAAAAATCACTATTTAAAGAGAACGGTGCCACCGTGCAAATATGGCCTTGGTTACAATCACGAAAGCACATTGTCCCCCGCAGCTCTAGACTGGGCGTCGAGATTTGTTTTACGGAGTCATCTTCTGATCTACTGATTAATTTCAAGACAATTTCTTCTTTAGGCTCGAAGGACAACCACGGCATAACTCAGTTTAATTTATACTTATCAGATATCATATAATTTTTAATTGATTACATATTTATTATGTACTTAGTATTAGATATATTTCACCGCTATTTGATATGATATATGATCTGTACTTTATAGACATTCAGTATATTTTTCATACATTACATATGCTTGAGATTTTGCGTTTCTTATAAGTAACTACATTTTGTATTTATTATTCAAAATATTCTACATTTATTAGATATTCAGTATAACCTGAATTTATTAAATATTACGCATATTTAATTCTTATACATTGTACATATTCTACATTTATTCCATATACTGTAGTTATAGGACATTCAAAATCTCTATCTATAAAAGTCAGGATGTGTGTGTGTGTGTGTGTGTGTGTGTGTGTGCAACGAATGAACGGCCGCAATTCTCGACGGATTTGCACCAAAACTTACATGCACATCCTCCAAGCCAAGACCGCCATTGCATTTCCCAACTCCAATCGATAGTGGACATAATCGATTTTTTCATGCTACAGACGGCAGTTTTCATGTAGTTTGAGGCCATTTTCTACTGGCCATAGTGAGAGCCTATAGCTGGCTGCCACGAATAGGCAGAAAGATTCTATTGGCCAGTGTTAGAACCAACAGCTGACTGACACGAATGTTAACTAGCATGCTAACATGCAAAAAAAATCGATAGCTGCATTCGTCACAAATGGGAAAAATTTAAATCTGCATGGCACTTTACTCCAATTGGCTCATTCCCTTGCTTAAACTCAACGTTGATTCTGATTCCGCAGAACTGGGTTGGGTGTGAAAATTCTTTTTTCATTCGGTTTTTCCAGTTACGAGTCCTTTTTTTTTTAAAGCTGATCGTTTTGTGTTCATTTTGTTTAGTTCTTTTTTCGTAACAGATTTAATGTTTAGTATAGAGCTTAGAAAAAATTTGCAGTGTGAGATAAGCAAGAAGCAAGGCATGTAGCAACATCAGCACGGCAAAGGGCACTCCTTTAAAGGCAAGGAAGAGCAAAAATATTTTAAGTCAAGTGATAGCGATTGCTGTATGAGTCGTACGATTTTTGAATCAAGCACGGGCAACGCCGGGTCATACTGCTAGTATGTTATATTTGTTAGATATTCAGTGTATCTTAAATTTATTAAATTGACTTTGTATTTATTATATATTGTACATATTCTATATTTATTCTACATCCTGTATGCATAAAATATTCAGTATAATGTGCATTTATAAGATACTCTTAATATATTAATTTTATTAAATATTCCGTGTATTTAATTATTATACGTTTTACATTTGCTCTAATCATTTATTTTTAAAACATTCAATTCATTATGTATTTTATTAGATATTCAGTTTATCTGAAATTTATTAAATATTTCGTACATTTATTTATTATGAGTTTTATATATACTATATTTATTCCACATCCCATATTAGGATATTCTTCATTTCTTATAGGTTCGGTATATTGTGAATTTATAGATTATCAGTCTTTGTAATTTATTATTCTTTATCTATTCGTTGGCATGTATGAAAATAACCGGTTTTTAATACAATGGAGAATTTGTGTATTCATCAAATTTTACGAGCAGAAAAAAAAAACAAAACAAAAGTAGTTATAAATTTAAAACCTATTTGATAGCGAACATATGCAGACTTTTTCACTGCTTTAATCTCTTAAGAATTAGATGAATAGGCGTTAAATTGCTTCGTGTTAATGTATCAAAAGAAACAGTAAAAATAAATTGTTCTCCTAAAATAGGTAATATATTTGTAAGTTTTCAAAACTGTGTAATAGATTTGCGACTTTTGACAAGATAAAACAGATGAAAGCTATTTTAATTGTTCCACTGTTTCGCATAAGAATGAACCCACTTCCTGCACTTGAAGAATGTTTCTTGCAAAAGAGATCTGAATTTGTCTCAAGTTTGAGTCTATATTATACAATACTCTAAAAGAAGCGTGTTCACTGAATTACGACAATATAGCATACTTCTCAAAATCTCACCCCACAAAAAAATGTAAATAAATAATTAACGAAAGAAGCACTAAAACAGAATACTTGAAATACTTAAGTCTATTCATTATATGTATAGCATTGGAAGTCCTAACGTGATTCGTAATTGGCGGCCATAATCTTAACAACATAAGATACGCAGATGGCACAGTACTGATAGCAGACAGTGAAAGGAAATTACAAAATCTCCTACAGAAGGTAGCGACGGAGAGTAAGAAGACGGGACTAAGAATAAACTACAAGAAGACAGAATGCATGGTCATCAGTAAAAAGATGAGCCCGAATTGCGATTTACAGGTCGGAGACACTAAAATCGAGAAGCTGCTAAAATTTAAATATCTGGGAAGTGTTTTGACGGAGAACGGCAAGTGCGATGCTTAGATCCGAAGACGCATTGGAATGGTCAAAGACACATTCTAAAAGTTAAGCAGAGTATTACGAGACAGGAAAAAGAAAAAGAAAAGCGTACTGAGCTGCTACGTGACATCTGTCCTCCTTTACGGCAGCGAATGTTGGACGGTCTCCTTAAAGATGAAGAATAGACTCGAGGCGGCGGGGATATTGTTCTACAGAAGGATGCTAAGGATATCATGGACCGAGCGTGTGAGCAACGAATGGGTTATGGAGAGGATGTAAACAACGAGGAATCTTACACTTAGCGCCAGGAAGAGGCAGATGAAATTTCTGAGACACGTAATGAGAAAGGAGGACTTGGAGAATCGGATACTCACAGGTCGAATAGAGGGAAAGAGAAACAAGGGAACGCAGCGCATGACATACCTAGCGGGTTTAATCAAGTGGATGAAGAACATCGCCTGGAGGAAGTAGCAAAGGGACAAAACTTATTGAGAGCTATAAGGGGAAGTGGAGAGCAATTATTGCCTACGCCCTGATGGGACACGGCGCATAAGAAGAAGATATTGGTGGGTTAAAGTGCTCAATATCAGGGATAGAGCATATGCAAACACGGCCTGGCCGTTGCATTTCAGTCACTTGGTGTTCACTTCAACGTCTACTTTTTATATTTACAATGTCAACTCTGATATTTATATAATAATAGGGAAAAATGTATCACAATTGAAAAAGTTTCCTTGTGACGCGTTTCATCCTTCAGAACTTCATCGGATTAAATTTGTTATGTTGGTGCGACTACGCATGCGCACGAACAAGGTATGCTGGGAATTTATTTTTTTTAAAATCATGCCGATTTTATTTAAACGATACTAAAGAGAGAGGAAGATAGAGAAGACAAGTGTCAATAGGTTTCGTTTCTTCCAAGAAACAATTCACGTGACTACTAGCCCCCTGTCCCTGAAATAAAGTGGGTAAAAAAAAACAACACGAATCGCCTGTCTTTAAACCAAGAATGCGATGCAACATTGGGATCGGGATATGACGAATTTTTGATAGACCACTATACTCCAAGATCACAAAGCCACACACGAAATCGTCGATATTATTGAATAAAACTGGGTGAAAAGTAATTTTACGTTTGTGGGGTTTTGCCGCGTGTTCTCATCAATCGACGGAGAGGGATTTGCAGATAACCATGAACACCCACGTCCTGAATAGACACGGCAAAACTGAGAATAAATGTAAAAGCTTAAACAAAGACAATACGTCACTGTTATAATTCGATGGCCATGGTGTTCAAACCACCTCCATTCATTTCGAGTCGTCAGAGTTCTAAGAAGTTGTTTGCCATTACGGACAGTTATAAGCTTTTGTATTAATACAAATACTAAAGAAGATTGTATTCCTTCTAGCTTCGTATGGTCAACTCGTTTCGTTTCCAACACATAGCAAGCATGTGTAAAAGTATATTGGGCTATTAGAAGTGGACAGACATTGTATGGAGTACATTTAGGGTAGTATTCTAGTTGAAATAGAAACTGTAGTTGAGGCATTCTAGAAGTGTTGAGACTTTTTCAGGCGGGATATTTATTAATTTAACAGAAGTACATAACTGCAATCTCCTTCGAAGTAGAGTCCTCTGACTTCAATGCTCTTGTTGTAGTTGTTGCTCTTCCGCCAGTTCGTGAAGGTCCCATCGAAGTAATCCAAAATGAAAGTGTCCACGATCCTGTTCACAACCACTTTCATCCTCCGAATGTCTTCAAAACGACTGCCCTTCAGTTTCTTTTACAACTTGGGGAACAACCAAAAGTCATAGCTCTGAAGTTGAGGAAGGGTGCGGGACAGTTTGTCATATAGAAAGAAAATGAGTAACTACCGACACCGATGTTCGAGCGTGACACTCTGGACTTACAAGTATATTTTTACGGCCAGATCTCTAAATAGCGGCGTGAGGCTACTGATTGCGGTGATTATTGAGTGGCTATTGAGTGGAACTATCCAATCGAATTAGTGTGAATTATTGTGAGTAGATGATTCGGGTTTGATTTAGGATTTACCGGACTTTAAACCGAGACACGCCCTAATAAGGTATTCATTGAAATGGCTAATTATCTTTGGTTGACTTTTACTTCTTTGTTCTTATTAAGTATTTATTTCCGGCTGTAATTAAATACTATTTTATCTTAACATTGAAGTCTTGAGATATACTTAATTATTAACGGACACCGTACGTTACAGATCAGTTTTAATACATGTATATGTCAACACCAAACATTAGCACATAGCCATCTTCCAAATAGTCTTAGAGAACCATGCTCGTTCCATTCCTATTGCATTGTTGAGATGTAAATTCCATACAAGCAGCTACTTTCGACGAACCGTTTATTTCTGCTATCGACTCCCAAGGGGATACTTCCCCGATCACTGCTCTCTTAACCCGTTCAAGTCTAGTGTTATCTTTCCTACATAAACACATAAACTCTGCATCTTTCTATCTAACACTCTACCCCGAGTGGCTCTCGGGCTTTTCAAAGAGTGAATAAAAATGTTTAAATAGATGAGTTCTGAAAAGTAGTGAGCAGTGACAAGCAGTGTATAGTAGGATGTGTTCAAATGTGTTATAGCCGTATTCCTAAATCTGGAATTACAGAAGTTGGTTAAGTCAACTCATTAGTTGTATAGCAATGATAACTATATTACAACAATCTGAGACAGTTGTAACTACCTCTACTAAAAAAAATGTCTCAAAACGTCTGGAATGGAACTCGTAAACAACTACCAACACCGATTTACCGGACGTTAAGCCGAGGCGCGCTACTAATACACTGAAATGGTTAATAATATTCGGTTTATTTTTACTTATTTGTTCTTAAGTATTTATTTACGGTTGTATTTAAATACTGTTTTATTTTAACATTGAAGTCTCGAGATATACTTAATTATTAACGGCCACCAGTTCTAATATATATATCTCAAAACGTCTGGAATGGATCTCGTATGTTTTATTCTTATAAATATTTTTCTTTTTTTTTCTTTTTTTTTTTTTGACTGTGTGGATAATCCGAGAAATCAGCTGATCGCAGTGAGTAGGATTATCAAAATTAGATCGATATGAAATGGTGGAAATATGACCATTTCTTTTCGGTAGGTATCTAATTAATCAGCAAGCTCTGTCCACCTCGTGACCATCGGTAACTGACCTCGACCCTGTTGCTAGTCGAGACAGATATCTTCCGGCCGAGATGAAATCCAATGTGTAATCGTCCAGTCCGTCTGTCGGGGTATGGCAATTCTTGATTAATGTTTCGCTTCTAATTATGACAATATATTTTGTTTTCGTTTTTCTAACGATTTCATTCATATCTGCGTGGATTGCAAACCTGCACCAGTGACGGTAATTTTAAAAGCGTACACGTGGGCAACGAATGTTTGTATAATGATTGAAGTCATTAAGCCCGTACCCATGCAATGCAAAAGACATGAAAAAAATATTCATTTTAAAGCATAATCTCGTCCCTTGTCAATAGTTCTCCAGTAATCGTGGGAAAAAATATCGTCGGAAAACTCAGGTCAAAATACATCCATTGATTAAGGTTACAATTTCCGTCTGAAAACTTTAAGAACTTTCGCTTTCTCTCACACCGTCTGTTTCTCAATTTCTGGCTCTCCTTCTCTCTCCCCCTTCCCCCCTCTCTCTCCCCCTCCCCCTCTCTCTCCCTCTCCCTCTCTCTCTCTATATATATTTACTGATACCTTCTGAAAAGTGGACAGTGTGATTACTAAAAATTAATTCTACGAAACTCTAGAATCTGGGACTGAATATAACATCAATCATCTAAGTGGCAAATTTTATGTTTGTAATAATCCTATCTCTCTCTCTCTCTCGCTCTCTCTCTATGTCTCTCTCTCTACACACACTCAAACACACACACACACGAACGCACGCACGCACACACGCAGACACGCACACACACACACACACACATATATATAAATATATATATATATATATATATATATATATATATATGTATATATATATGTAAATTTGGAAACTGAGGTCAACACTAAGCGGGGAATGTTTCTTTCAGGCAAGAAACAAACTGTTGCCGCTTGGTGGTGACCAATGATTACAATTTTACATTTACATACAATCTATCTTTGATATTGGACACTTTTACCTACAAATATGGCATAGCTTAAAGCTTCTATAAAGAACAGCCACCTGCGATGATGCAAAGCTCTTAAGTAAAATGAATAGAGCACTTCGGATGATTGTCATTTGTTCATATTTGTAAAAATAATATGCTAGATTTAGCTGTGTAACTCTGCCACGTGAGGCTAGAAGTTGTAGAATCGGTTGGGTTTCGATCCTGGCTTGAGGAATTCGAATGTCTAGTCGCACTGAGGAGATGTGATATAGCGAAACAGTACTGTCTGCGAATATATATATATATATATATATATATATATATATATATATATATATATATATATATATATATATATATATATATATAAGGGGTAAGGGGTGGGTGGCACAGTGTTTCCCAGTAATGTCGCCATATAGTATCATTGATATATTGATCTTTTTGATTTAATCGAAAGGCAGAAAGCGCTCGGATATATTGAAAGTGTGAACAATCTTTAAAGAATTTATGTACAAAACTTATACGGACACACGGAAAATTGAATAAAAACCTTAATCACCGTACCTTTCGATCGTCGAAGGATTGCTAACCAAATACATAATTATATATATATATATATATATATATATATATATATATATATATACTGTTTCACTGTATCACAGCTCATCGGTTTGGATAGATATCCGATTGCCTCAATTCGTAACAGTTTCCCCCTAAGCTGTCAGCGCCCGGTAGGGGAGAAGGTGAATTCTTGCCTATTTATTCTTTTGAATAAACACGCCAGTGACCTAGAGGCTTCAATTCAAGGAAGATCTTTGCATGAGCAGCAGTAGTACTCACTTTTAGCATATTCACGCTTTCTCTCCAGAGTGCTCGACCGAAATTAAATTTTTCTGGGAATGCGACAACCAGCTACCGATTTGGATATGTGAAAAGTATAGAAATATAAAACGATCGCGAAAGCGAAAGGATTTAACAAAGTTGGATTCAAAGAAAGAGACTCCGGAGAAATCAAGTTACACCGAGACTAAGGAAAGATATGTATTTTTCTGAGAGCTAAGAGAAAGAAGACAACTTCACTTGATTCGTTACTCATGTATGCGAGGTTAAGTAAAAAATTATCCGCATTTTCGCTTTATACAAGAGTGTGGATAAGTTTTCATTTTCCCTCATTATACATATAGATAAGAGTCGTTAGGAAATACAAATAAACTCTACTGCCCGACGACACCTTATCGTTGAAAACCATGGTAGCAGAAGTGGTTACTATTCCTCCATTTTAATATTATAACAGCTCAGCACTGCACATTTTTTTTACATCTTGAGTCCTTTTATATATTAGCCTTTTCTGGATTTGACCGGATATAACAGATATTTTCGCTGATTTCCAAATTGCATGAATTTAAGCTTGTTACTAGGTTGGCATCTCAGCCCCACCCTTTCACTGTCGAAACTGTTAAATGCAGCCGTCTCTTCTATTCCAATAGCTTCATGTTTCGCACTTCCCGTCCGTGAAACTCCCTTCCCCTTACTTGCTTCCCGACAGTTATAGTCATCAAATATTCAAATGTAATGTCAATCGAAATGTTCCCACGCCTTGTACTAATTCCCCATCCTTATCGTTATACTTTTCTCAATCACGTCTCTTTACTCTTGCCCCCACTCTTTGTAAACCCTTGCGAGCTAGTGGCACTCCCAACATGCTTGGGGTAAAATGCTCAATATATATATATATATATATATATATATATATATATATATGAATATAAAAGTGAACATAGAAGTCAATACTTAGAGGCGACAGTCTGCTTCATGCTAGATGCAATCGTCAGGCCACCGATTGCATCTAGCATGAAACAGACTGTCGCCTCTAAGTGTTGACTTCTATGTTCACTTTTATATTTACACACGCTCTATCTCTGATATTGAGCACTTTATCCCATACATATAGCACACTACTTCCTTATATATATATATATATATATATATATATATCAAATGGAATAGATCCGACAAATATTTTAATATACTTTCGGTTTATACGTTTATTTTTATGTGTACACTTATTTATACGTAACCGGCATTTAACGTGCAATGACAGTTCAGCTACAGACGACCTCCTGAAATAATTTGTTATATGTATGCCTTATAAAATGTTTCATTTTTTGTTTCCAAACACGGTCAAGATAATATGTCCATGTTCAAAGTTAATATTATTCAGTGTTGGTTTGTTTGTTTTTATTAATAAGTCTTCCATTATTTATAATTCAAACAGTTAAAATATAATCCTTGAAAATGGCTAAATGTATAGCCGAAAGCGCTCGGACAAAAAGAACATTTAGACAGTTTTTATATAATTTATCATCCGAAAAGAAAAAACATTATTACATCGCATGAGAAATTGTATAAAAATCTAAATAAAAGCACCTTGTCAGTCGTTTTTAATGAAATGTGCATATATATATATATAGTCACCCACACACAAGCCTCTTTAGCTGTATCACAGCTTATGACTATAACTAGATTGCTTTAAGCCGGTATCGAAACTCGATCGATTTGGTATCAGTCAGAGATTCTACGCCTAAGCTATCGGCTCACGCCAGAGAAAAGGAATTTTTTAAAGAATTATATACCTGATGTATACAGACGCCCCTAGCCAAGAGTCATAACTGAATAGCGATGCTTTAAAAGCATGAGCAGCCACTGTTTGTAAATTACTCTTTCACTATAGTGCTCAATCGGTGATAAACATAGAATTGTGTGTGTGTGTGTGTGTGTGTGTGTGTGTGTGTGTGTGTGTGTGTGTGTGTGTGTGTGTGAGAGAAAGAGAGAGAGAAATAGAGCAAACTCTTAGACCTCCTGTTGATAAGAGGTTAAGTCCCAAACTGTGTACATTACGATCAGCTCTCAACTAGTGCAGGATTTATTGTCTATTGTGTTAGCCAACTCACTTGGACGAAAACGTCATTTATTTGTCTCCCTTTGGCATATTGAATCATCAACATATTTTCGAGATATGATAATAGATAAGTACTTCAAACCTCTAAAGAATTGTCCCTGTGGTTATTGTGTGTAATAATATCTTCGACTTGCATCTATAATCATCACCATTCTCCACATAACCGACGTTACAATCGGGAAAAGTGGTTTCAAGTCGAATCGTGTGTCAACGCTGATTGAGAACAAGTGACACCATGTCCACAAGTCAAATGCAAGACAAGAAGATATAAATTCTTATATATGTATATAAATATATGAAAATAAATTAAGAGAAAATATTGTTTTGTCATAAACATCATTATTATTTAGTCATAAACACCATTATTATTTAGTCATAAACACCATTATTATTTAGTCAGAGACATCATTATTATTTAGTCATAAACACCATTATTATTTAGTCATAAACACCATTATTATTTAATCATAAACATCATTATTATTTAGTCATAAACACCATTATTATTTAGTCATAAACACCATTATTAGGAATTCCGTAACACGTTTTGGCTAATGAGGCTCTGCATCCGACTATATGAAGTTATTAATGCAACCTGGTGAAACCAATTGGAATTTAGGCTGATTTTTTAATTCGCATATTCCCTTCCCCTGGAGCAGTGGTTCCCAAACATTTTTTTCTGGGGCGCATTTTCGGTATTAAAATTTGATCACGTCTCATCAAATTTTAATTGATAAAAAGTACATCTAAACAATAAAAAAGGAGTAAGGTTAAAGAGAGATAATTCTGGATTCAAAATCACAATATTATCATTGATAACTCTCTCCTCCTATCAGCGGGTCCTAGTTCCTACATTCTTAATACTTGATATGCAGTGTGCAATGGATAAATTGTCGTCTACATTATGCAAAAATGAAAATAAAATTGATATCTCATAACAGATAAATGCTACCAAAAATATACTAAAATATCTTGGCATACTAAAGAATGAATTTATTAAATAAAATCGCCATTGGCTTCAACATCTTGCAGACGACTTCGAAATCTCCTGCGTTTCTTCTGGACGGTCTCCTTGTTTAAGTTGGTGAATGCTGAGATAACCCTTGCCTTCACATCATCTTTGGTGTTACAAGGAGTTTTGTGGGTCTCTCATTTAACTGCGCCCCACACATAATAGTCAAGAGGGGTTGCAGTCTGGGGAGTTAAGTGTCCAGATGTAAGGGGTGATGTGGTGGCAGAAATTGGCTGACAGCCATGACTGGATACTCCTGCTTGAGTGGCATGTTGTAGAGTGCTGTTGCCAGACATTCTTTAAGTCTCCGGTGGGAAGATGGAGACATAAGGTCGCCATCACTGATGATCACTCCAAACACCATGATGTCGAATGGATATATGATCTAATTCTTTACGGATTCTCTGCACCATCCACATATTGACACCCAGACACTGTGGAATGTTCATATTGTAGCTTCAGTGTGCGTTTTCCAAATTTCGTTTGGAATGAATTGCATCATGTTGCTCTTTCTCGAACACAGCATGCTCAACTAACTCTACTATACTGTGCAGAAGAAAACAAAAAAAAACAACAAAAAAAAAACAAATAACGCGTATGCATGAAATTAAAAATATAAAATAGCGACAATTTACCTATCGCACAACGTAATGCAAAAATATCACAATGATAAAATCAGTCAATAATTTTTTATAACTATTTATACTGAGACTCAGGCATGGAATTATAAGTAATTCGCAATAATATTTTTAATTTTGAAATCATATTTATTTTTGGCATATGAATTTAAAAAAACTGTTTCTAAATCTTTAATTGCCTTTCAATCCTTCCGCCTCACCGGCTATCTTCTTCCGCCGCAATCTATCAGGTGAAGCGCTCCGTTTGTGAACAATTACCTTAGAGTCACTGCCATCTAAGGAAAGTAAGCGTGGTCTGCCTTGTTAGCTGCCTAGCTGTAACTGGAGGGAGATATTTTTCTTGCCTTTTTCCGGTAGTGTTAGTGTAAAATGAACAAAAAGGACTCCGAATCTGAATCCGGCACTCCGATACAAATTTCGTTTCCAATAGCCATTGCGCCACACGAAGAATAAGAACGATATTTGGAAATCAGGTTGATTAAATCCTCTTCACCTGGTTGCGTTGGGAACGTTTGGTTTCATTTATTTTATTTTGTGACATATCAAACAAAATTGGTTATTTTATGTCGACAAAATTTCAGCTTTTTTCCCGTTTTGGGGCATAGATAAATCCTTAATTGTCTATAAAAGTATATGCGTTTATTTGGAGAGTCCCAATTCTTTACTATCGGAATGGAGAAGGATATTAACAGGCTTTACATGAGCCTGAAGAAAATGACTTACGCTGATATAAGAAATGCTGTAGGTAAACATATGAATGGAATTACTGTTATCCCAATAGGAAATGGTTTAAACGTACATGAACCCATCACATGTGTTGCCCTCAGTGCTAAGCACCTTTCCCATGAAGATAAGGTGAGTAAGCATTAGGTCAGCAGAGAACGGTCTAAATTACTTTTGCATGAAGAAAATGAAATTTTGCATCTTTGTCGAAAGTGTTTATGACGAATAGGGACAAAGAATACCAAATACAATTGATGAAAACAACTTGAAGTAAAAGAAAGGCGTTTCTTGCTGTGGGTATGATTGCTTACACTTGGTGATATTAATAGTAATTCACTTTTCTCCAAATCGAAATCATACAGCTTTCACTGACCGAACAATAAGTGTTAATGTCGATTGGAATTTATAAAATATTTCGTTCAAATATCGCTTTTCAGGAATTCGATTTCTCAAGACCCTTAAAAGTTATATCTCTTTTAATGGTGATGGGAATTTCTTTGAAATTATATTTTATTATGAGGAAAGTTAAAGACTGTAATTATATTATTTTGTCTTTAATTTCCATGTGCTAATCATTTTTTTATTTCTACTGTTGAAAGAATTCAAATCATATTTGGTAAACCTTTTCGTATGTGAATTTATAGTGTCAGTATATAGGAGCTCATGAAAGTTTATCTTAAACTTGTATCGTATTAGATCGTTAAAAGCAATTTCTAACCACTGGTCTGAGAAAGCGGATGGATACATGTGATGATTTTGACATTTCTGAATAAGTTGGGTGCCAGGCATGACATTCATATGCAAGACTACATCGGATGTGGTTATTTACAGATATAACTGGTTTTTGTGTTTTTTTTTAACATCTTACGGTTCTGACCAAAAGTAGCCTTCGCACGAATAATATCCTCTATTACCTTCCTTATTTCCCGTAATAAATTTAAAATCACTAAAGCTCACCGAAGTTAAACAACGTCCAATCTGATCAGTAACTAGATGGATGACCACTTGGGAATAGAAGGTGCTGTAAGCTTGGATGTGAGGGTGGTATAAATGGTTTATGACAATATCAGTTTGAAAGTCGGTTCCGGTACGATCACGAAGTTAAGCAACCTCGAGCCTGATCAGTACCAAAATGGGTGACTGCTTAGGAATACAAGTGTGTGTTAAATCTGTACGTGCGGGTGGTGTAATGAACAAGCGCTCGGCATGTGAAATCAGAGAACCGAGTTCGAATTCCAGTAGATTAATATTAACTTATGCGCAAATACCCTTGAGAAAGATATGAATCCACATCTCTCACCACCCATCTCCGGATTAATTAGTAAGACTTGTGTGAGGAAATCTTTATTATCTCCCAAAAATTTTTAGACTTTAAACAAATATTCACTGTCAGAGAAAAGCTATATTAAGACGGTTGGGAGGTGGCTGAAGCCACGATGCCAGGTCAGGACAAATGACATAGGAGATTCTTTATCTATATTATACGGGTTGTGGTGTCCTCCTTCTATATTAGACTCTTCCGCCTACGATAAGTTTAGTAGGAGAGAAGGTTCGTGGAACAGGAAACTGTGGATAGATTAAGTGCTGGTTCATTCGTGTCACTCTTACTAGTAGTGTAATACTTTTCTGGTGTAGTTACTGTTTAATATACGATATATCTTCAAACCTGGTTTTTGCTATTACTTAACCATTTACTTGGTTGCAACAATAAGCATGGACGAATTGTAGATTTATAAATATGTATCATGGATTTGAGCGAGACAATTTGTCCCGCACGACACAGTGAACCTACTTTCCTATCAGTAGATGCAGCAACTGATTCAATATAATCTTTTCTTTTCAGCGGAAAACTTCAACTCGCGATGGCGCAATGAGTCATTCTACTGTAGATTTGCCATGCTGATAGAAGGCAGTAAAAGTTATTTCAGACGATTAATAGAGAACAGTTACATTTTACAGACTTAACTTAACAAGCTATTCCTTGCCTCGGTTAACAATAGAATGTATGTAATTTTTTTAGATCAATTGCCAGTTTGACCTCATCCAATCGACCAGACTTGCTGTTAAGACAGGAGTAATTAAAAAATACGCTCTTAAGTAGGCGCCGAAAGGGGGTCGTCAGTGATGTTATTTGATTTGGTTCACCAGGGAGTTTCGAGTCTTTCAACATCATACACCCCATCACAAAATCGACACAATCAGGAGAGATCAATCCCTGATTTTCCCTCACAATCAAACGCTAACAGCTACTCTGGCCTTTTTAATGAATTAGACGAAGAAAGACCACGTTTTCCTCACACCCGATTGGATGTTTGTAACAACCAATACGCTGCACGGATTATCTTTTAAATGTTCAATGTTGGGACTGGCTTCTTTTCATTTTTTTTTCTTTTAAGATCTACCACTCCGTCCCTTCAATCCCTCAACCTCCGGCGTCTTCCTCTTTGGGTTGAGACGCCCACTCGGTCTGAACCGAACTCAGTAGTAGCTGGCTGCACGCTCCCTGAGTAGCCGTAGATTGTTCGACCGGTCACTTGCCAAGTTCCGCCTGCTGCCACGTTGTGTTAAATTTTAGATCCAGTAGGCGGGGGGTATTGTCCATACGCTCACGGTCAATTGGGGATGTAGGCACGGCTGTGATGGTGGGCGGCAAGAAAATTAGAATGTGGCGAAAAAAGGAAATAATATCTGCAGAAGCCGAACAACAATGGGTAAAATATTGATATATATTTATATAAGGAAACAACAACAGTAGGAAAGATTACAGAAAGCATAGAAAAGCAATTAACATAAGAAAAGAGGACTACTCCTCTACCAATTTTCCAACAGAGAGACAGGTGTGTGTGTGTGATTAACTCGTTCCAATCGACTTGGGAGGATGTGTGGCTCGTAATTCCAGCCCTACGTGGAAGTGTAGCTTTTTAGTTTGTTGTCGTAAATGACAAACGTTAGGTTTCAGCGGCTTTTCAATGCGACTGCTACAACGACGATGATATTTCTTGAAGTCCTTATCTCTGACTCGTCACTGGACCGACTCACTGTGACGACAGTCTCTCTAACCCGCCTCTGCTTCACTGACGTAACTCTCAACGTAAATACCAACGTAACTCTCTAACTCAGCATAAGTCGCGTTTATATAGGTTATAAGCCAGGTTGTTCACGCGCTTAACACGAGTGTCGCCATAATCACGTGTATTTGCAAAGTTTCCGTTGCTTACACAGATCTATTTCAAATCTCTTAGTGGATAAAATTAATTCGTTCATTCCAATTGGCTTTTCGATATCCAAATTCAGCGGATACAACGTATGTTTAGATTAGATTTCGCTAGCGGTAAACATACACTGATCTTACCTCCCCGGTCCAATTTACTTCAATATGTTTTTATCAAAAATATTATTTTCGTCTATTTTTTTTTATGACCCAAATTAAACATCGCCCCATTCCCTTTGCATTTGTTTATAAACAAGTCTTCGCCAACCCGATTTGAAATTCACTCTTTATCCATCAGCCGTCTTAGGTTTCATATATCATTGTTCTAGATTCTTTACTATTAATAGCGCTGACACAGTTTGTAACTTCACGGAAGATCGTGTTTTTCATTTTCAATCAACAAACGTTATATTTGCGTGTGTGCATTCATGTGGGTGTGTGCGTCAACCTCTCTCTGTTACAAAGACCGGAGTAAATAGTTGTGTCATCAGCATAGTTACGGAGTTGAAAAACTGATACTATCAGGAATGCCGTTGATAGGAATTACAAACAATGTAGATCCAACAATATTCCTGGGGGTGGCCTGCATTTATGCAAAAAAAACAAAAAACATCTTGAAGTGTGGAAATTTAATAAACCTTTCGTTTTGGTATTTGATAAGAAGAACCGAATCGGAATTTCAAAAATTCATCATAACCTTTCAACTTGTAAGAAAAACAGTATACCAAACTCCGTTATATGCTTGCATTATTTACATTACGGACTGTTATCCGCATCTTTATTGATATATTCACAAATTGTTGACCTTTGTACGCCCCGGCCTTCTCCAGGTGATAGGAATTTCGAACACCGGTGGACGCAATAAAGGGGTCAGTTTGAACATCCAATCACCTGAAGAAGGCCTGGCCGTACAACGGCCGATACGTTGTGAATATGCCAATGAAGATGAGGATAACAGTCTGAATAATGTAAATAATGCAAGTAATCATAATACCTCATCTCAGAGATATAGACAGATATCTATCAAATGGTTTTTTGATATCCAGAGCAACACTCCAAGTTTCTCCATTCTCAACTAAAGCTTTATAAACTAAATAAAATCATCAAGTAACATATTTCTTTACTTTTACTGACAAAGCTTAAAAATAAATAACTCTATAATTGTTGTAATCTAGAACGGGTTACTGAATGCGGAATAACCAAAACGGAGGTTGGAAATGAAATAGTATTCTTTATAACATAAAAAATACAATACTCGCCAGCGGCGTGAAGTAGGTAAACCACTGCTAGTGATGGATTACTTAGACAGTATCTCACCCACACTTACAACAGTGTCCAGCGTATTTGTGAGGATTGGGATATAATCATTAGTGCTCGTATGTAAGGTATATAACAATAACTAATAATTTCTATGAGGATATTAACATTGATTACTTTTTTAAATATTTTGTTATTTCCGTTTACTCCTAAGTTGTGATCAAAATGCTAAGGTCGTTACAACTTATAGCGCTGTAATTAGCTTAATTTATAAAAAGCCATAAAAAATCATATTTATAATGATCATAAAATGACATACGGGGAAATAATAAGAGTTATTTTTTATGACTCTCAAGGCTAAATATAAAAATATTTATCTTCATAAAATAACATCCTCAAAGTTGGGCACATTATAGGACACATACTGCTGACGAAACAAACCAACATGCCAACAGTTTATGTAATATATATAGGCGCACAAAAACACACAGTACCAGAAACTCAAGCGAGCAAACATATACAGTGGCCTCAGAAAAGTTTTTAGCCAGAAGTAAACTACATCCAATTTCAAAATTTAATTACGTAATTCCAACACAACATACATAAAGAGTATTTGAAATTAGTATGAAGTAGGTTCACCTTTGCTAGTTTCAGTGCTTGTATTCGATTTTTCATAGATTTGATCAAGTTATCAACAACCGTCTGAGCCATTTTTTTGCCACTCTTTTAGCAATGTTTCTTTAATGGTTGCCTCTAACATCATTTTGGTTGCATGCTCTCGAAATTTTCCGTCACAATCGTGCTCTATTGGATTCCTGTCAGGACTTTAGGCTACCCATGACAGTGACTTGATTCCTTGCGATTCCTTCCAGGCCTTTGCTACTTTGCTCCTATGACATGGCGTTCCATCCTGAAAAAAAAGGTAGACATTATTGTCAATCTGATTGGTTTCAAATAATGAGAGTCGTCCTTTCTCTAATATTTGACAATATTTTGGACCGTTGAACCGCTCGTCAGCAAGAATCAGCTTATATTTCCCTCCAAGCCAGACAGTACCAAAGACCATTACTCCAATCCCTCCATGTTTCACGGTCGCCTGCAGACATTCAGTGTTCCAAGTCTCATTCTGATTTCTCCAAACATAAACCTGTCCCGAATTCGAATATTGGCAGAATTTACTTTCATCTGACCAAATTACAGACTAGCAAATTTCATAATCTTTGCTGTCGAATTCTCTCACCCAGTCCATACGCCTGTTCCTGTTAACCTCTTAAATCAACGGCTTCTTTCTTGTAACTTCTCTTTGATACCGTATCTCTTTCAGAGTCTTTATCACGTGCCATGTCTAATGGATGTCAGTTATCAGTTATCTCCTGTTAGTTAGATCTAGTGAGAGGACCCAAAGAGTGTGAGTTCAATACCCAGTTAAGGCTGTGGAGAACTTGGAGAGGGAGATAACTGAATACTGACATCAATTAGACATGGCACGTGGAACTAGAACATTTTAACGCAGTGAGAAAAATTAATATTCCGTTCGACATTCCAACCACCTAAAGAAGGCCGGAGTGTTGTGATAAATGTGGCAACAAAGATAAGCACAATAGTCCAAATAATGTAGTGTACATAATACCTCATATCAGAAATATAGACAGAGAGTGTATAAAAAGATTTGATCAAATGCTGTTCAGTTTAATATGATTAAAACTTTTCCCTAAATCTTTTATAGAACCTTATATTCAAGTTTCTTCAGGGTTTAAAGATGGCAGACTACAAGAATTATTAATTGTTGAATTAATTAACAGAAACGACAATAAGAAACATGAAATGTTTCAGTCCAGTTTTCAGTTGAATATCATTCATTATAGAATTTGTATTTGGTCCAACGGATTGTAAACATATCGATAAAATATGGGCAGTAAATGTTTTGTTCTAACGTTTAACGGGTTGAAATGATCACATTATGGCAGACACAATACAACAGTTTAAAAGAAAGTCTACTAACATATAAAATGTTTTGACCAAATACTGTTCGGTTTAATATGATTAAAACTTGTATCTTAATCTTCATAGAACTTTTTTTATTCAAATTTTGTAGGGACTCCAAGCAGTTAGACTTAAAGGAGTAGTAAACTTTGAATCGGTTGATAGAAACGTAACAGCAAATATAATACGATTAGATCGATTTTTCGGTTCAAAAATTTTGTTATAAATCAAGTATCGGCAACCTACGGCCCGCGGGGCGGAAAAAATTCCCGCCCGCGAAGGCATTTTGACCGGCCCGCGAGCCTGATTACCAATGACTCTATTTTTAATAATCTCAGTGCACTAAAAATATTAGACTATCTGCCAGTTATAAAACTATATTAGACTATCTGACAGTTATCTTTCATGAGACTTATTTTACCAAGTTGCGTTGCCTACGTTTAATGTCAAATAATGGATACATATTTGTTATGACCCTTGGCTACATTAAAAGATAACAGAAGCGAAAGGAACGCTAAATTGAAAGAGGCCGGGGAGGGACTGACATGCGCGGTAGCAGAAATCTAAAGACAGTTAAACATACGCGCATTATACATACATGCCTCATGAATGCGTGGATGATACCGCATGTGTACGTACGTAAGTGTATATGTTTGCAACTATTTGTACTCGTGTGTATGGGTATATGTGCTTCGTTTTTGTTTGATGTGTGTGTATGTGGTTCGTTTGTGGAACAATTTTCAATAATAGTTTCAAACCTACACGTCATAATTTCATCCATTTCACTTCGGTTGATTTTTTTCATTTTAAAGTATTTTGACGTTACTTGAGGAAAAGTAATTCTTGTTAGGTGTTTTTTAATTTTAGATTTTCTTTTGTTTTTCTGATTTCTCAATGTTTATTTTCATTATGGTTTTAAATATTTAGGTTGACAGGGGTCTGCATATGTAATTTTCCTTAATTTTTGCATTAATGGCCTTCGTCCGGCCCGCGACCCGTCATTATAACACGATCCAGCCCGCGGGGTCGAATGAGTTGCCGACCCCCTGTAAATGATCACAATCGTACTCTATTGGATTCCTATCAGGATTTTGGTCTACCCATGGCAGTGACTTGATACCTTACGATTCCTTCCAGACCTTTGCTACTTTGCTCGTATGACATGACGCTCCATCTACTTGAAAAAGGTGGCCATCTTGTCAATATGATTGATGTCAAATGGTGAGAGTAGTCCTTTCTCTAATATTTGAGAGTATTTTGACCATTGAACCGCTCGTCAACAAGAATCAGTTCAGATTTCCCTCTAAACCAGACAGGACTACTCTCACCATTAAAAATAAACAGTATTAAACAACATTCAGGCCGGTAAATGTTGTTAATTCTGTTTATTATAAACAGAGCATTTACTTAAATATTTGTATCTATAAAAAGAATGTAAAAACCTAAAAATATCTTTAAATAATTGTCGGACATTGTCCATTTCATAATGTGTGATGTCAATTGTTTACATTTGGATACGCTTTGAGCAGATATGAATGTACGTGAGAGATTCATGAAGATTAAATTTTAAAAGCCGTAAAATCGAATAGCTGACCGAACGCTCCTCTGTGGCTCAATCGGTAAAATCACGTTTGGCTCTATGATGGTTCCGTATAGGATACAGGTTCGATTCCTGTCGGAGGATGAAAAATTTCTATGAAGATTTCTCGGACATTTAGGCCGGTAAATGTTGTTTATTATAGACAGAGCATTTACTTAAATATTTGTATCTATAAAAAGTATGTTTAAACATAACAAAATGTCTTAAAATAAATCTTTATATTACTTTTTTTCAAGTTTTGTTGGCCTGAAGCGTGTTAGGCTTAGTGAACTAATACATGTTGAAAGAAATAATGAAATCGCAAACAGCAAATATAAAATGTTTTGATCATGTCTTTGGTTGAAAAAGAATCGTTATAGAATTTTTAACTTGTTCAACGGATTATAAATACATGGATAAAGATGATTAAATAAAAGTTTTTTTGTTTTTTTTCAAATGTCGTTGAAATTATTCGAATATGAACTTAGGACAACGGATTACAACAAAACTGTACAAATGTTTAAAAATATTTTATCAAATATATTCAGACCCCAAAGATCATTGGCTTACACGGGTTATTCAATGTACAACGTTTTAAATAAAACACTAAAATTGCATATAAAAACAAACTTTTTCAAATGCCTTTCGATTAAAATCTATCACATATTCGGACGTACATCTTATTCAATGGCCGAAAAGAAAGAGCCGTAGCGAAAATAAGTAATACATTTTGAAAAAAAAAGTATAGATAAATTTAAAATACATGACCAAGGAATCGGACAAGTAGACAGGAATGGGAGAAACAGAACCTTTTGTTATGAATCTTCTATTTCTACTCATCATTTATAGATACTCTTATCTAGGGTGGATAATATTTCAGATAAGAATGTCGTTTTTGATTTCCACTGAGTTTTCCGGCTCCGAAAAAAACAGATTTCTTTTCCAAACAATACAGAGATATCTATCCTCTTTTTGATATTCTAATGTTTTTTTTTCTTCGCTTTTTAATCTAGACCAGACGAAATGAGATATTACTTGAATCGATGTACGGGAAATTATCGTAGACATTTTAAGAAGAACTGCCATTTTGTGGAACTGTATTGGTCATATTCCTGAACACTTTAATCCTGATCTCTTCAAACAAATGGTTAATCATTACCTGTCCGCGTTATCTGGCAAGAGACCACGTGGAGTCGTACGTTCTCGATTCACGTATCAACTGAAAAACACCGAGAGCTGAGGACAGAAATCGATCCGGTTAATTGAGAGACGGAAGCTGCAGTAAGAGCAAATTGGATAAAGAGCAGTCCACGAAAAAAAAAAAAACATCCTTTGAAAACACCAGAGGACAAATAAAAGAAACGAACAGAGCCGAATGAAAAGCCAGAGCTCACCATTCCCTGAAGCTCCTACCCTGTCATACGGTGGCTGCGGACGTCGCTTCAGATCCAAGACTCATTTCACACGAAAAAGAATAGGTCGATGAGCACCCCTATACATGGCAACAAGTTCCGGCAACGACCACATCCGCGTTATCATCCCAATCTCCATTTCCTAGCATCGTTTCTTGAACGCATCTCTCGCACCTCATTTGCTAGTAAACCTTCCAAATGCAGACGATTTACTTTTGGTATTTCTCGAGATTTATATCAAGTGAAACTTTATGTACACACATTTCAACGATGAATTTTTAAGTTTTAAAAAAAATATCATTTCGCTCACGTTTTAATTGAATAAATACACACGTATGGCAAAGCTAACGTCTTTTTTTTATTTGTTAACCTTTCTAGCTAGCTAGACAAATAAATAGACAGATACGTAGATAGATAGATAGATAGATAGATAGATAGATAGATAGATACTGCCACGTATGATTAGTAGTTAGAACGATATATTTTTCATTACAATTGGCTAAAAAAGACGGAATTGCTTATGATTACACCTAATAGAGTAGTAGAAATATCTCAAAGTTA
>OZ038508.1:48515523-48593023 GCA_964036315.1 Acanthosepion esculentum | reverse complement strand
TATCTACTCATGGCGCATCAAATGTAAACAAATGACGTCACACATTATGAAATGGACAAAGTCCGAAATTATTTTAAGACATTTTTATGTTTAACATTCTTTTTATAGATACAAATATTTAAGTAAATGCTCTGTTTATACTAAAATTTACTTAAATATTTGTATCTATAAAAAGAGTGTTAAACATAAAAATGTCTTAAAATACATATGTATGTATAATCGCATAACAGAAAAATCCAAAATTACCTCATGAGTAAAGAATATTTTAACTAACGCCAGTGTGTTAGCCTTGTTCAACAGAAATAGTGGACTGTATTCAGTGTAGGAACTAGAGATTTAAATTTTCATATTTAAAAAAAATGACAGCAGTTGAAAAATTGACACATAGACAACCCATAACATAGCTGACAACAAAAATGTACGAGTGGTGGTAACGGGAGGGCGGATGTTGGCTGGCTTAAATGGAAAGAAGCTGCACATATTCAACCCAGATATTAACCGTAAAACCCCAATTATGCGTTATAAGACGAAGTGAAACTGAAGAAGGGACGAAAAAAAATAATTTTTAGAATATTAAATTATTAATTGTTACTTTTATACCCAAAAATATTGTTACCACTCAAAACTAAAATATAAGATTAACAATAAATTGTTTTTAGATGGTTTATATTAAGAAAAAATATATTATTAGGATCCACTTGTATTATATACCAACGGATTTATTACCTTTACTATATATATATATATCTGTATGAATGATTCATTGTAATGTAAATTGAACTGCACCACATACTTGATTTTAAAAATAACTGATCCGACGTGCATTTTTCGGATAATAACTGTGACATTCCTGTATATATTGAACAGCTTAGTTCATGGCATATTGACTGAAAAACCTAACAGTACAAAAGAATTCTCCATTTCCATATAAGTACAAAACGCACAATTTAAAAATTTAAAATAATTCGACCTCAGCGTTGCGAGCGCACGCTCAAAAAAGTTTCTTACAAGTAACAATAACATATATCTAAGAACAAATTTCGGATTATAAACTACTCTTTCGATGCCCTGTTATTACCTGGAATTATAAAACAACAAATATTTTTCTTACCTGAAGATATCTGTAGGAACAGATGAAAGCTCGTAAATATATAAAAAAGACCTTATTCAACTGAAATTTATAAACAGGGATCATAACATTCATTTAGAGGTTTGGGTTTAATGTCTTTTAGTAAATTTGTTTGCGAAGATGTATTCTCACCATTTATATCATTAACTTCTATATCTGTTTTCTGTATGAATGATTCATTGTAATATATATATATATATGTATACATATAACGGAGTGGTTAGAACGTTCGTTTTCTGACCATGAAATCCGGGTTCGAATCTCACCACAGTTGATTTGTCATGTTATTGGTCTGGAAGGGGCGATAGCAGCGTGTGGCACCTTTGGAAAAATGCCTGAAAACCATATCACGTGATTAGCTAGACGGAACACTTGGGGGCTAGCTAGCACATACTCAGAAGTCACAAGTCATCGTGAGTGTGCTGGCCTTGTTCAGATTGTTGATCATGTAAGATAACGCGCAGAAAATGTAACAGGTCCGCGCAGCATAGTTGCAGTATAAACACCAGGTGGGCTCCGAGGGTGTTGAGCAAACACAAGCCTGCAATAGGGATTGGCTAGCCACTCTGATAGACAGGTATCCTCGATCACGACTGGCCAGCTATTATATATATATTGTTGTGGCATTATTTGAACCAGAAATAAAGCCACAAGTGAGGACTTGAGTTAAACATATATATTAACAGAAACAGTAATACAAACATATACACACGAGGGTGTTACAGCAAGAATGTTCGGTTCGCCTCTCAGAGATGACTGCTGGAAACTTTACCCTCCAAAAGGCAGTACCTGCTCCTATTCATAGCTGAGAAAGACAATGCGTGCGTGGGTAAATTACCGTTATATATAGGTGTGTATGTGTATTTGTGACGAGGTTATTACTTTCGTTTTTCGACCACTGTGGTCAATTTGCCATGAAAGCTATTCTTGATGCTATCATACCGCCGTTTCACGCGTGTCTTTTCAGTAAAATTTGGTAGAAAGACCCGTTCAGAAACCTTTGGTTTTGGGCTAATCGGAAGTCACAAGTTATCGTGACCGAGGTTGTGAGCGCACTGGACTTGTTAAAAAAAAATGTTGGAAAACGCGTAACTAAGATCCGCACTGCACAGTTGCAGTATAAACCACAGGTAGGTTCTTAGGGGCTCGAAGAAACAGAAATGTAGCTGAACAGGCGTCTTCGCAATAGGGAGTGGCGAGCCGCCCTAGCAGAGGATTATACTCGTAAGACGAGTAACCGGACTTTATTTATATTTACAATATCATGAACAATGCTCGTGTTGCTTATTAAAATCACAAACTACCAAATATTCTATTATATATATTCATAAGTATTGGCATATATATATATATATATATATATATATATATATATATATATATATATATATATATATATATATATATATATATATATATCCTTCATCATAGCTAAATAAATGTGATTTGATCCAGCTTTTATCTGTGTCAGACGAATGTAAATTTGATAAATATATATTTGTTACTTCAAAATTCTTATTATATTCAATATCCCCACGAGAGTTATATATATATATATGTCGAGTTTGTAATGGTGTCTTCCAGCTTCCATTTAATTCATATTCGACGTGTAAGCCGCACAAGATATATTTGAACACTCGTAAAGAATGGTATAATAATAATAATAATAATAATAATAATAATAATGATAATAATAATAATCATAATAATAATATTAATAGTGTCTCTAGAGAATGATCGCTTGTTTCAATTTGACCAAGGTTCCGTTCCCTTCAGAGTAGTTTAACGGACAGTCGGAAACTTCAGATTAATTTGTGGATGCCCAGAATAAACCAGAGACAGAAGCAAGGTAAATATTTATCCACATCTATTGGACACACACACACACACACACACACACACACACACACACACACACACACACACACACACACACACACACACGTATATGATAATGGTAATTAAACAGGAAGAAAAAAATTGTTATTCTTAGACTGAGTTGCCGATGCTTCAGTCGGTTGAAATATATAAAATCTTTATTTGGAAACATTTTTTCTAAAAAATAGGTTCTCAACATGCAGTCCAGTAGCTGTTATCGCTCTTTCCACTAGCCGCGTGTTTGGCATAGTATGTAAGGTCAACTTCTTGATTAGGTCATCATTCTCTCTTGGTGCTTCGTGTGATATCCATTTTAATTGTTGCAATTGTTGAATGACTCCAAGTGATGTGGCTTCTGTCCTTTGGTACAACTCTTTCTTTTAGATTCTGTAGCATTCAGGATGATCTTCCCCAAGACGAACAGGCTTCATTCTCTCAAAGATATTTTAATCATTGTTTTGATAAATTAGTTGTATTCTATTCCATACCTAATATCCTTATCTGCCATCCTTTTTTTAAAATGATTCATTCAAAAACCTAGTTGATGTGTTTCGTGTTTACTTGATCCACATTCGGTATTTAGTAAATGCAAAGCGTGGCAAATAGCCCGGTTTATGTATCAGCACATATCGGGTATAACATCAACATTGGCCATATCCTGTAACAGCAAAATTGTCCGACTCTTAATTTAAACTTTGAACCGTTTTATTTTAGAAATGATTAAAGATATCATACTGGAATTCTTCGATTTTTTTAAAACACTACTGGACTCTACTTTGAGCAATAAGAATGTATAATTACTCTCCAAGTTAACAGAATCGAGGTGAAATCGATTATAAACGAACGTGACATTTTCATCATTAATTAATCATAGCTAAGGATCGGAAACTCGTGAAGGACTGAAATAAAGTTCAAATATGCATATATATATTATTTCCAACTTATTCAAGATTATCTTTGCCCTCTCTAACCTTCTAATTTTCTGTCCTGTATTAACAATATACCTCACGCGGTTCACGTACGATTTCATATTCAAGTCTTTTTTTCACCGCTCTTTGGACTGCCATAGCTGAAACTCCTCTCTCGGGCGCCAAACGTCTTATGGATTGAGTTGGATCTTTTCTAATTGATCTCTTTGGCGCTAAGTTGAAATGATGATCCATCTTCCAGTTGTGACCGTCTAATCCAATTTTCTTCTCTACTGTTCCCTCTTTTTTAAACTCATTCGCTGTTCCATTGAGGGTTATTGAATGAGCCTATAAAAAAAATACATGAAAATAAAAATCTATTACCCCCATTCAGATTGCCAAGTCACCCACGGGTGAATGCAGTGAGCTCTTTTTTGTGGATCAGTTTTAAAATTTTATATTATAAATTATGTTATATTAGGATCTACTTGCTTATTTAAGATCTATTTACTTACCCACGGATTTTTACCTACACATATAATAGTCCACGTCGTAAAGCGACACTGCACCCAAGAAAAAAATCTGGCTGCCTTTGCAAATCATTAGCTTTTTATAGACCTATGTCTATTAAGTTAAGCAACGTCGAGTCTGGTTAGTAACTAGATGGGTGACCGCTTGAAAATATCAGGTGTTATAATCTTGTATATGCGAGTAGTGTAGTGGATAACGGCTCCGAATAAGAAATCGGATGACCGAGTTCAAATTCCAGTCGGGTTCGTTATATTCACTTACGTGCAAATACCATTGGGAAAGGTATTAATTTACCTCTTCTCCCTCCAACTATGGGTTAATTAGTAAAAATTGTATCACTAAATCATTATCATCCACCCCCAACAAAATTCTTACAATCTATTCATTTACACTATTTATATTGTTCGAATTGTTCTCTTCAACTTTGTTGTATTCTCACGACGCAATGGATAAAAGATGTGACCGATGTTGACTCTACAGATGATCTAGCTATCACTGAAGACACCATTACCAATGCCACAGCTCTGCTACATCATCTATAAAATGCTGCTAACGATGTTGTGCTCTATGTCAATGCCTCTAAAACTGAATTCATAGGCTTCAACCAACAAGGCTCAAAATACAAACTACCTCAGGTGAATCAATAAAATCTGTCGAATCTTTTTCATACCTAGGAAGCGAAATAAATTCTACTGAAAAGGTTGTGAAAATTCGCATAGCTAACACATGGACCGCCTTGAATAAAACGGATGAAACCTGGAAATCTTGTCTACCAGACAACCTCAAACGGAGATTCGTTAGCTTCACTATAGACGCGGTTTTAATGTATGGTGCTACTGCCTGGGCATTAACTAAGACCTTAGAGTCTAAGCTTGATAGAATCTACACTCCGATGCTGAGACCTATACCTAAAATGTCTTGGAAACAGCATCCAACTAACTCATAGCTCTTTGGACCCATCTATATCTATAATTCTCAAAATGTGCGTTTGTGTGTCTGTGTGATCGCATGTTGTTTATGCATTTCCACAGTTTTCGTCCGATTTCGATGATTTCTTTTTGTTTGTTAGATAATTCTTCGGTGCCGGTTTTGAGTTCAATTTGTTGGTGACAATAGCTCTCCACTACTTCCAGTCTATTATAACTCTCAGCAACGTTTTACTATTTACTATCCATTCTTGGATATATGTCTTTCACAAAAGCTTTAATAAAAATAGTTTAAATTATTATAACAATATTATTTATTATTATACAGTGTCCTTTTCAGAACCAACACACATTCAAAAATTGTTCAACTCCTATTTGGGGATATGCCTCAGTTGTACCCAAATGTTGTTACTAATATTGATTTCCGGGTGGGCTAACTTTAAATATAAACTGCTCCAACTGAACGGCAAAACTTCCCAGTAATGAAAGACCCGGTCAAAGACGGGTTATACGTCTAGCATCTAATATTTCTACGCTCTTACGCGAACGCAGAATGCGTTTACAGGACAATGCTGGGGTGCAAAACCAGCACATCCGAGTGATCTACTGCTAGACAGGCTGGTCGCCCCGGAATTATTTACATTGACCAGCTACGTGAATACACAGAATGCCATCCTAAAAAAACTTCCTACCTCGACGCAGGACCGTGATGGTTGGCGTGACACACTCATGAATTTCTGAATTAACTCGACTGAATAATAATAATAATAATAATAATAATAATAATGTTGTAATGGAATATCCCACACTCCGAATCGCCTCTGTGGGCTGACTATATCAGCAGATATATATAACGGTTTTAAGATATGGTGACACTGTTGTGTTAAAACCCAAGTGTCTTAGCTTGATGGAACTTAAACCCAGATGGTGAGAGCTATAGTTAACATTTCTTGGATAACAACATGCAACTAAATCACAGCTCTATGGGCCCATCCTTGACATTTCTACAATCTTACGCGGATGCAGAATACGCTTTGCAGGACACTGCTGGCGAACAAAACAAGAACTTGCGAGTGATCTACTGTTCTGGACAACTATCCATGGAGCAAGACGAGTTTGTCACCCAGCAACCACTTACATTGACCATCTATTTTGTAACACAGAATGCCACTGTAATGACCTTCCGACCTCGATGCAGGACCGTGATGTCTGGCGTGATAGACTCGTGAATGTCCGGGATAGCTCGACGGACTATTAAAAAAATTCAAAAATATATTGGGTCCTCAAGAAACTCCCATGCAGAAACAACAATTATACATTTAAAAAAAATATATATTCACCCCTAAAGAAGTTTTAATAGAATACCGAGAAAACTCTGCCCAGTGCCTAATATCAGAAACCGGATATTATTTTCAATAATAAAGGGTTTTCCAGAAGTCTTGGGTACATTTCAAGTCCTCATATCAGCTGAACTATGAACGCTAATCAGATGAAACTGGTACCATTTTAAAACTAAATTCATTAAGATTTTGGAATGCTAATGATTTTTTCATTTTTTTTTAGACCCAGTAATGGCGTTCACTCAACCAGAAAAGTCGTTTTGCGTCCTTGAATTTGCAAAAAAACTGTATCATGGACACTTATTCAGCGTGCATTTCGCACAAAATTCCGAAAAGAGGCACCAGAAAGGAAGTCCATATTGAGATGGCATGGAAAATTCATGAAGGATGGGTGTTTGTGTGCTCAGCTAAGAGAACGGGACGCCTCTCAACTTCAGATGATACGGTTGAGCGAGTTCGAACTGCCTTCAAGCGGATCCCCCGTCAATCGATCAAAAGAGCCAGTAAGGAACTTCAGCTTCCTACAACAACTGTTTGGCGTGTCTTAAAAAGACGACTGCACATGACGCCTTACACGCTACAGTTAACCCAAAAGTTGCAGGGCACTGATAAACCAGCTCGTCGTGACTTTTGCATCGCGATGCAAGAGAAGTTGGAAGATGACGGATTTGATGTGTGCCGTGTGACCAACGGTGCTCACATTGAACATCTTGGAACATTCCATGTAAAACTTGAGATTAAATTCTTTCAGAATATGTCAGGTGCGTTTTTATATCCTTAACAGTTTTCAAGATATTCAATGTCAAAGTGACCCCAAGTCTTTTGGAACACCCTGTATAGTGTTGTCACGAATGTCGACTCACACAAAGCTTTCATATACGTTCATAATTTTCGTGTTTGATGATTCATTTTTTTTCTTTCTCAACTTATGTCTGGCTTTAAGATTTTGGCCGGATTGGAAATGATAACTGTACCATACTTTTTTTTAAAAATGAATTTCTGTCCCCAAAATATGTCAGATGTGTCTGTCAACAATGTGGTCACATTATTGTTTAAAATCTTTCACGTTCAGATTAAAGATTTCACAAGTTTCTGTCGAAACATTGTAACGTTTCCATCCTAAAACGGTTCATCTTTCTTTCCAAAATATATCCTGTTTTTTTTCCAACATTTTCCATGTTTGTGATAAAAAAAGGCTTTGATAAATTATACTGAATCTTCCAGAAAGTAATTTCTCTGCATTGAAGGTAATTTTCTTCTTTCCCATTTTTTAAGTCGTCTTTTCATTTTATAATGGTAGGAAAGATATCCAAGATACCCATTAAAAAACAAAACAGGATGTCCAATACTGATATTTAAGATGTTCATATTTTATTCACTTATTGGCGCATTCTTCCTACTGCCTTGTGTCATACAAAGCAAAAGAAGTAGCTTTAATTGTAGGTTTTACGCGACTGAGAGTAGGAGGAGCTTCCAGGTTGAGATAACTTTAAGAAATAGCTACATTTATAATCGTTCTGTGCATAATGTGCCGACTGTGAAGAAATTCACCAAAACGTGGTCGCAATGCAACATCCAGCATAAAATTTCCGACTAACAAGTAGAAAGGTTTTATTTTCAGCTCATATTCGGGGTTCAAAAGAAGCGGATACATTTTACAACACATGACGAGAATTTTGATAAAGGATTTTTTTTAATATCTACATTCAGTGTAACAATTCTCTTTTTTTTTTATTATTATTTTCTTTCTTCTTAGCCTTTTATATCATGATTTCCCCACTTTCTACTTCTGTATCTCGGCTTTTGACCCTTCTCCGTTTTTACACAATTTTTATTTTGTTTTTGTCTTGGGCGTTTTCTGTTCTCCTGCATGGAATTTCAGTCGGCAATTTCTTCTACTTTTATTTTTTTTTTTATCGTCATTTTCTTTACTCTTTTTCTTTCTTACATACGTCATCTTCTTTTCAAACTTTAATAGTCATTTACTTATTCTTTTTAGATTCCCCATTTCTTTATCTTATATTCCTTTATTTTCTTTGCATGTTCAATTCTTTTCTTCCCACATTGCTTGCTTTCTTTTTTCTTTCATTCTTTACTTAGTTCAACGCCTTCTCTCTCCATATTGGCTTCTATTTTTCTTTCCTTTATTTCTTTGGTTACATCCTTCGCATCGTCTTTCACGATATTGTCATAGTTCTTTCTTTAGTTTAATTACCGTTTCTTTCATTTTTCGTCTGTACATCCTTCACGACTTTATCTTCTTCCGTCGTGTTTACATTCATTTCATTAATTCATTGATTCTTTCTTTTTTCTTTACATATTTCACTTCTTTCTCTCTTTCACCTTTTCCTTCTCACTTTCGTTCCATTTTTTCTGTTCTTTTTTTTTACATTGTTATCTTCCTAATTTAATTTTCTTTCTTTTTTTAATTCCCATGTGATTCCTTTCCGTTTAAAGATTTCCCCCTTCAAAATCTATACCGTCACCTCTTTCTCTTTCTTCTGCGACTGTTTCTCCTTTCCCTCTCGATTTAATACTACTCTCGCTATATATTGATCAGTTCTTTTCTTTTTTTAGACAGGTTCATTTTTTTATATATTTTTTCTTCCTCTTCATTTTCTCCTGGCCATCCTTTTAATGTTATCTATTTTCGTCATCATACTTTTTCCTTCTTTTTTTCTCTTTTCCTTTTGTTTTCTTTTTTTTACTTCTCAATGTATGTCTTCGCCTTTATTAACTTTATTCTCCTCTCACGAACAATATCATCCTCTTATTGACCTTCGTCTGCTTCTTCTTCTTCATGCTCGTCTTGTCTCCCTTCTTCTTTTCGGCTTCTATCACTTCTTCTTATTATTCGCTAATATTCATTCTTCTTCTCGTATGCCTTCTTCTTCTTCTTCTTCTTCTTCTTCTTCTTCTTCTTCTTCTTCTTCTTCTTCTTCTTCTTCACGTCTTGTCTCTCTTCTTCATCTTCCTGTTCGTCTTGTATCACTTCTTCTTATTGTCTTGTATCAGTTCTTCTTCTTCACGTCTTGTCTCTCTTCTTCTTCATCTTATAATTTTTCACGTCTTGTTTCTTTTCTTCTTCTTCTTATAATTTTTCACGTCTTCTCTCTTCTTCTTTTTCTTCTTCTTCTTCTTCTTCTTCTTCTTCTTCTTCACGTCTTGTCTCTCTTCTTTTTCTTCTTCCGGCTCGTCTTGTATCCCTTCTTTTTCTTCCCTTTCTTTTCGTCTTGTATCACTTCTCCTTCCTCTTCTCGTCTAGTACTCCTTCTCCTTTCTTCACTATATACGCATTTCTCTTGTTCCTTGCCGTCTTTTGCCTTCTCTTCCTTCTGAATAAAACACTCATTTCGTATCGGGACGAGCAATGAAATGAATCTGTCATCACAAGACGCGAAAGTCGAGTTACGCGCCTGCTCTCCGACCAAATATTAAAGTTCATCCCAATCCCACGATCGCGTATAAAGTAGATACCGAAAGAAAACCAAGAAAGAACTCTCTCTGCCGATTCGACATTTAATCTCCGCTCTCTACCCTGTCAGTTGTGTTTTGGTCACTGTTTTTGTCTTTTCTACTTTTCGCTCTTCTTCGAAGAACGGCGGAGAAAAGGCGAGAAGTCTGCAGATTTGCAAAAGCCTTTGTCATGGCACCGTCTGCAAATGGCGCTAACCATATTTCATACGTATTCTTTAACGCAGTTTTGGTCTGTTTCATGGATAAAAAATATTTAAATTTTTTTTTTCTTTTTTATAGTTTTCTCTCATTTTCTTCCTGCTTTTTTTGTTATATTTTATCCTCTTATTAATCAAAAGAGGTCAAGAGTGTCTATTGGCTTTTTTTCGTTCTTTTAATTCATTTTCATTTTTTAGGGTTTTTTTTTATTTCCACTAAACATTTATTTATTTTTCAATATTATTTGTCTATGCTATTTTGTATTTTTCATTCTTTTCATTAAGGTTGTACATTATTCATTTCATTCATTCGTTGTGTCGTTGTATATTTTCGTACTGAATTCCTTTCTTTTATACATTTTTGTTCATCTGTAGATTTGACATAATTAAATTTCCCCCTCCTTATTCTCGTCCTTTTCCCCCCCTACCTTCTTCTATTTGCCTTCATCTCTCACGAAATCTTACCTTGGCAATTTTATATCTCTAACTTTAGTCTCTATTCATCTCATTAAGCAGTTTTATTCGTGATTTTCTTTCAATTTTCATCTACTATTTCTTTGGTTGTATTTCTCTGGAGCTCTGATTTTACTCCCTTTTGCAACTTTATTTATTTACGCATTTTTAACCAATTTATTAAAAACACTTTCACCCCAAAGCAATAACACCTCAAAACACAAGGGGTTGCTGAGAGTTTGAGAAAAAAAAAAACACTATTAAGAAATAACAATAAAAGTACAAGAATTAAAAAGACAGAAAATAACGATTGACATTGTATTTAAATCGGGATGAGAATTCGGAGAGGCGAGTTCCAATTCCAGTCGGGTTCGTTGTTACATTCACCTAAGTGCAAATACCAGTAGGAAATGTATGGGTTCACCTTTTCTCCCCACCCTCAGCTATGGATTATTTAGTAAGACTTGTATCCTTATTATCGGCCAAAATATTCTTACAATCTAAAAATATTCTCTGGTTTTAAATAACCTGCAAAGGGTTGATAAACCGTAGAATATGAATTAATTAATCAATGTAGATATTTGATTGATGCGTTTTCTACTGCATATCAAATTTTGGTTGATTATTTACAGTCAGAAAATATTTTTATATTATAAGTATTTGTTGTGGGTTGTGGGAAGATCTAAAAATTCATTGATACAAATCTTACTAATTAACCTCTACCAGGCTAAATACTTTCTAGAATTGTTTTCCCCCCGTCACTACACTTTGTTTTGAGGGCGCCAAAACTTAAACAACTACTGTTTAAAATCGTTCTAATTGTCTTTGTATTGTGCGTATAGATTGATTTTTTTTGTATACTAATGAAATAAAGGATAAGGAATATTTTGATGTAGTACATTACGTTTTGATGTAATACATTACATTTTGATGTAATACATTACATTTTGATGTAATACATTACATTTTGCATGCATGTTTTTGACGTCAAAAAAAAAATCAAACCCAGAATATAAATGAAAAAATAAAACATTAATATATCTTAACTTTTATTACTCCTTGTGGAGTTCTCGAGTGCAATAAGAATCGAGACGTCTAAGAAAGCTTTCATTTCGTCAAAATAAGTGATGTGCTTCCTAGTGTTTACATACGAGTAGACACCAGTAATTCTGAGTAGCATATTTATTTGTCTCATTAACAAATAAAGTAATTTCGTTGTTTATCAAATACCCTTTGTGAAGGTGAAGTATTGTGTCTATCAGGTATATCGGTGTTCGCCATAAAACTAGTCAGTCGTGGATGATAGTAGCCGCTAATGGTCATCAACATTTTCCTCCACGTAGTGACATGTGTTTTCTAATCTTTTTACCACTTCACCATCAATATCCATTTGAGTAAAGCCTTCAAAATCATCATCGGAGTCCAAATCGAATCAAAACTGCAAAATAAATTCTTCGTTTGATGTGGATACGGCCATTTTTGTTTAGAAAAATCGCGAGAAAAAGATCATGGGTGTAATCAATGTTATACCTCGTGTAGATTGTAGAAGAATTCAAAATGGCGCTGGAAAACGGAAGTTTAGCCTCATTCCAAAGCAGTAGTTAGCGATTTCCAGCTTAAAATAACGAAAAGAAAAAACAGTTGACAAGTGTTTATTTATAGCAACCGTCTTAAAGCGACATAATGCGCCTAGACCAGCAAAGGGAGATAATTCTATGGCGAGAATTTTTGCCTCCAGTGTTGTAAAGATTAAACCGTAACTGTCAGGAGAAGAGGTGGAATCATACCTTCCTCAAGGATATTTGCCCGGAAGTGAATATAACGAACAGAACTGATATTGGAACTCGGCTCTGCGATTAACAATTCCGAACTTCGGACTTACATCACCTGCTATTGCCGAAGCGGTCAACCATCTAGGTACTCGACCAAATTCGTTGTTGCTCAGAATTTTGTGATCGTACAGGAACTGGTGTTAGGTGAGATTAAATATTTAGTTATAAGGAAACACTTTGCATTGATTGAAAAGCGTAATTCGAGTAGAAATGGCTGCTTGTGCAAGTATTATTCGAGTTACGCTTTTTGTTGTTTTCCTTGGCCGTTGGGATGTGGCATATCCTGTTACTATTTGAGGGCGATAAATAGTAAGTGTTATGCCTGCAGTCGGGCGGACAAAGTGTATTTTATCACTAAATTATGTTTCTGTATTCGAGGTAAAAACACAGCAAATGAATGTCTGGATGTCTGTTCACGGCGATTCCAAATTTGGGACAGCAATTCTCGTATTACTCCAAAGAGGCAGGGTCCGTGGAATATCGCTGCCAGCGCGACGTTGGTTGCGAATACTGGGCAATTTTTTGGACTGGGTCCATGTGCTTCCGCGCCCCACTTTAAACAGGCCTTGAGATATATCTTCTCATCATGGCTGGAAGAGCCGGTGGAATATCGATGCCAGCGCGACATTGCTTGCTAATTCAGGGCAATTTTTTGTAATGGCTCCATGTGCTTGCGCGCCCCACTTTAAACAGGCCTTGAGCTACATCTTCTCATCATGGTGGGAGTGTCGGTGGAATAACGATGCCTGCACGACGTTGGCTGCGAATACTGGGCAATTTTGTGGAATGGGTCCATGTGCTTGCGCGCCCCACTTTAAACAGGCCTTGGGCTATATCTTCTCATCATGGCGGGAGGGCCGGTGGAATGTCGATGTCAGTTCGACGTTGGTTGCGAATAAAGGGTAATTTTTTTTGACTGGGTCCATGTGTTTGCGCGCCCCACTTTAAACAGGTCTTGGGCAATATCTTCTCATGATGGCGGGAGGGTCGGTGGAATGTCGATGCCAGTTCGACTTTGGTTGCGAAAACACGTCAATTTTTTTGTAATGGGACCATGTCTTTGCGTACCCCACTTTAAACAGGCCTTGGGCTATATCTTCTCATCATGGCGGGAGGGTCGGTGGAATATCGATGCCCGCGCGACGTTGGTTGCGAAGACTGGACATTTTTTTTGTTCTGGGTCCATGTGCTTGCGTACCCCACTTTAAACAGGCCTTGAGTTATATCTTCTCATCATGGCGGGAGGATCGGTGGAATATCAATGCATGCACGACGTTGGTTGCGAATACTGGGCTTTTGGGGGGGATTGGTCCATGTGCTTGCGCGGCCCAGCTTAAACAGGACTTGAGCCATATCTTCTCATCATGGCGGGAGGATCGGTGGAATATCGATGCCAGCGCGACTTTGGTTTGCGAATACTGGGCATTTTTTGGACTGGGTCCATGTGCTTTCGCTCCACACTGTAAACAGGCCTTGAGACATAACTTCTCATCATGGCAGGAGTGTCGGTGGAATATCGATGCCCGCGCGACGTTGGTTTTCTATTATCTCATTGTGGAGTATTTAATAACAAAAGTGATGGAAACACAAACAAAAATAAAAAAGAATATAACGGAAATCGGCTATATCTTATACCCAAGATATTATATATCGTTATCCGATAGAGTTCAATTCTTGTACTCACGCGGAAGGTAAGCCAGAATGCTAATCGAGAAATGATCACTCTCGGCTGGACCGACGGGAGAGTATGTTTGATGTCATGTCGGCCCAAAACTTTCCATGGTCCCAGAATATAAATCACTGAGGAACCATTATGGTAGCCAATATATGGATATAAAACGAACATAAATATAAATATTTTTCGAGACTCGCAAAGCTTGAACTATATTTCTTGACAGAATTCCCTTCTTGTCTGAAAAGGTTTATTCCAAATTTGGAAAAGCCGACCAGCAAAATGAATCGACACACAATGCATATTTAAAAAAAAAAATATGCCCTCAAGAACATTTGTTGTTTAAATACATACTTACGTACATATATATATATATATATATATATATATATATATATATATATATATATATATATATATATATATTTATTTATTATGTCATTCACAGACTACTGTTTCGATGTAGCACAGCTCTTCAGTGCGACTAGACTTCCGAATGCCTCAAGCCAGGATTGAAACACAACTAATTTGCTATCAGCCAGAGCTATCTTCACTAGGTAGAGTTACACAACTAAATCCAGCAAATTGTTTTTACAAATGTAAACAAATGCCAATAAGCCAAAGTGCTGCATTCATTTTACTGAAGAGCTTTGCATTAGTGCAGGTGGCTGTTGTTTGTAGATTTAGCTTATTACGCAACAGTGCTCAATTGAAATGTATTTTCAAGAGCTGAATATATATATATATATATATATATATATATATATATATATATATATATATATATATATATATATATATATAACTCATTATCAAAAATAGCAACACATTTGCAAAATCAGAAATAAAAAGTACCAGTATTATTTACGAGTTCAAATGCCCCTGATCAAACCAAACTCCTAAATAATTATATTGGTCATACTACTACATGCCTATTTAGCCGTTTCAAGTTACATCTTAACGTCCATAGATTAATTAGGACACATTTAGACATACTAGTAGAAAATACAAGTATACTATTCTAATCCACATGTAAAGAAACAGAAAAATGGATGCACTAAAAAGTAAAATCCAACAAACAATAACATTATCTCTGAACACGGCCACAATATGCTTTAGGCAAAAAAAAACTTATTCAGGTAAAAATTTAAAAAAATGAAAATAGCCCTTGATAATGGCTAAAAGAATAGCCGGAAGCGCTGCGATATGCAAAACCTTTGAATTACACACTTTTTTCCCGGAAAAGAAAACACTTGTACGAATACAAGAAAAATTAAAGAAAATAAGTCAATCGCTGTACCTTGTTAGTTGAAGGGACATATATCTATATACCTATATCTATCTATCTATCTATCTATCTATATATATATATATATATATATATATATATATATATATATATATTTATATATATATATATATATATATATTTGAATTGGACAATGTCCGACAATTTATTTTAAAGACATTTTATGATATGTTTAACGTTCTTTTTATAGATACAAGTATTTAAGCAAATGCTCTGTTTTATAATAAACAGTATTAAATAACATTTACCGGCCTGAATGTCCGAGAAATTTTCAGAGAAAAAAAAAAAAAATATATATATATATATATATATATATATATATATATATATATATATATATATATCAGGTGGGTGCCTCTATCATCTATATTTGGAAACAAACCGTAGTCAATTATTTCAGTTATTTATTATTAATATTAGTAAATCTTTGTCAGTGCTGACCATCTTTCTGGTTTCCGGTTAGATTGCACCAGGTCATTCGATTACTTTATGCTTTTATCATACAAAATCAAAGCGTGTTTTGGTAGGTCCTGATAGGATCGTGTCTACCTTTCCAATAATCCAATAATAGCTAAATTGCATTGCTTTACACTAAACAGTATCAAATCCGTATTAATAACATAAATATACTATATCAATTAAAATGCTATATATACTAATATACTATATCAACTAAAGTGTAAAGATCGAAGAGGAATAAAATATTATTTTGCCATGAAAACAAAGACCCCAACATATTTCATCCTGATTGATTAGTTTACGATATCCCGCGCGCCATTTTAATATCATCTGTCTTGTTTCCGGTTCGCCAAAGAAGAATCTTGAAAAGAGATGACAGTATTTATTTGATTAATCTTATTGAAATATATGTTGTAAGTCATTAAGATTGACATTTTCATAGTAACTAAATATATTTCTTTTAATCATGTAACCCCAATCAAGGCAAGAAAGCCACTAAGATGCACGAGGTGGGTGAGGAAGTTACCGACTGTGAACTAATCTAAGAAATAGATAAACATTATCAAGGAGCAAGAACAATAAAAGAACAGGAATTAACAAAACAGAAGATAAGATTGACTTTGCATTTAATTTTTTGAAGATCAAAGTCGACTGGAAAACAATAAGCAGGGAGTGACTTCCACAAGGATGATGTGCGAGAAAAGTAACAGTAAGCATAGAACGTACGGTTATATCTAGGCATTTAAACTGTAAAATGATAAGACTTTTCCAGCAATCTCGTCTTTTTTCTTGTGCCGTGTCCCCTCTGGACGTAGGCCATCATGGCTCTCCACAATTTCCTGTCCTTTGTAGCTCTTAATAAATTGTGTCTTTTCTCCCAAATCCTGTTCCACCATACATTTAGCCAATCCAATCTAGTACAGCGCTTAAATTTATAAAATCTAGGTATCATAGTGAACAATTCATCCGAACAATTACCTTGAAAGTATATATAGAAAAGGGCGTCCTGGGTATGACGATAAACTACATCCGGCCTCTGAATGGAATGTTTTGAGGAGCATGGAACCAACTCTTAACTGCTGTTGTTCCCATGTCCACCCTGACCCTGGGTGGTAGCATCTGTCAGGCCCCCAGCTATGGGCAAATAATGAATATCCAATCTGGGCTCCAAACATTATGAAAATATAAAAATAGATTTTTATAGTGAAAATACCAACAATATATTATTGAAAAAAAAAATTACCAGCAATCCATTATTAAAAAAATTGCCAATAATACATTTTTGAAAAGAATAAAATTTATTACCAGCCAAACATTTTTGAAAAAAAAATATTACCATAAATACATTTGTTCTTCGACAAAACCCCTCTTTACAAAAATATATCAATGGTACCTGATCTATGAACTGATTTCTTACAAAGAATACATATTCTATTCATACGAAGCTGTCCTAAAAATCTTGTCGGCATGAAATAACACATTGAGGTTGATATGCCATTAAACAAAATAAACCCAAACACTGATCTATGAACTGATTTCTTACAAAGAATACATTTGGCCTTCGACAAAACCCCTCTTTACAAAAATATATCAATGGTACCTGATCTATAAACTGATTTTTTACAAAGAATACATATTCTATTCATATGAACCTTTCGTAAAAAATCTTGTCGACATTAAATAATCCACTGAGGTTGATATGCCATAAAACAAAATAAACCTAAGCCCAAATCCAAACCATATATAGAAAAGGCACAAGGAGGCTATGTCACGTAGGTGTTTCGATAAATTTTCAGATACTTCTATGGATATTTTCAAGAATCTCTAGGTATATTTAAGAAACACCAGATGCGATGGAGCAGCAATATTCGATGGTAGTCTTAAAAATGTGCGTTATTTATTCTGGCGATAAATAATATCTACCATCGGGAATAGACATTCCTAGCAGCTGACCTAGTGATTGATTCAATATAATTGTTTCATTTGATATCAGTGGAAAGCATTAGACTGACAATGAGTTGTTTTCTTCGACGTTAGCATCAAATATGCTCTGATTAAAGTTAAAAGAGCTGCTTAATGGGACTAAATGGGAAAATCTCATTTTTAGAAGGGGTGAAATGGGCGCTTTACTGTTAAAAGCAATTTCTTGCCTCAGCTAACAACAATAAACAGTTGCTAAATTGTCATTTTCAGGATGAGCGGCCAATTTGATTTTATCAAACTGATTGCACTTTCCATTAAAACAGGAGTAAACGGTTTTGTCATCACGGAGTTGGGAAATAATAACATCGGGAATGGTCGTTGATGAAAACCAAAGTAGGTCCAAGGATAGAGCCCTAAGGAACGCGCACATTAAGACAAAAAGATGTAGAAGAGTAGTCGTCCAAGTTAAATTTCATCGTGCGATTTGATAAGAAGGATCAAATCACATAAAAAAAAAAACGAACCGAAACACAGTAACCCAAAAACTTGAAGTGTTTCTGGCCGATTTTTTGATTTGAGGTAATCGTTCTTATCAATCATGTAATGGACGTTGTGAGATTGATAAACAGATATAAAGGCACATACGAAAAGATAGATGAAAAATTACAACCTCTCTTAGATTTGAAATATGAATGATGTTTATAGGAACGAACAGTATGTGATATATATATATATATATATATATATATATATATATATATATATATATATATATATAGATAGATAGATAGATAGATAGATACGTTGGGATCAAATGTAGATCTTATAAATTAACTAATTTAAAATATGTTTTTCGCTACACAGTAATAACCATGTTTCAAAAATGGAAGCTAAAAACTTCAAATTTAATTATATATTTAAATTAAACGCATTAGTTCCGTTTCATCTTCAAGCGAATATTGAAATAACTTATTTTTAAATTTACTAAGTTTTAAACGGACACATATATTCATAATTTGTGTTTCCAAGGATACAGAGAAATGTAATCATTCAGACAGGGGCGGTAACATGTTCATTTTTATTAACTACTGTTGTATCAATTATGAGTTACGTTCGAAAAAGAGGTTAAGTTTAGGGAGGGTAGAGGTGTATTTTTCAACGAATTCTGACATCCGTTAAATGCATGTCGTCTGTGTTTTGTTTTTTATTAACGGCAAAAAGTCTTTCGGCATTTTTTCCTACTTGTATAATTAAAGATTCTTTTTTGGGTCTTTGCGTTAGAATACGTTTTATTTAACTACAATTTTAAAATATTTTAACTCTTAATTGCTAATAGACTATATTTCTTTTTAAAACAAGTAAAAGTAATAGAATTACTTAAATTATTTAAAATTATTTTTTCATATCAAATATAAGTAGGTATATTACCAGGTTTCATTTTTAAAAATTTTATTTTTAAATATTATTTAAGGAAAGTTTTTGACGGCAATGGATAGCTATTTCATTTCTCTGATTCACTAAATTTTTATTTTTTATAAACTTGGATCGGAATCTGACACAGTGCTACATTAAATAACAAATAGGAAACGTTCATCAATATAACCTGTTTCGCATTTATTAAAGCTTCATCAGAGAAGGAGATATAGATGGTGAAAAAAGAAAGAAATTCTGGTATTTTTTACGTTTTTGTTGTTTGATTTTCATTGGTAAATCATGTTTCTCATGCATTCGACTTGTTAAACATCCGTTAGTATAATTTATGGCTTTCCGAATTCATGGTGAGATAACGCGTCCATTCGAAGTTCCAAGAAATTAACGCATTCCAACTTTAACTGAAAGACCGTAAATATTACTACATATATATAAGTGTATAATGATTCTAGTTTATCTATGTTGGAATCAGACGATGATGTCTATTCGTAAGTTTATGTGTTTGCGTATTCATGTGTGGATAGATAGATAGATATGAACGGACTGATATGGATATATAGATATGAACAGACTGATATATATGTGTGTGTGTAAAAATGAAGTCAGTCTTCCTTGTCGGCCGTAATCAGTGTAAGATGTTTGAAAGAAAGGTTGCTGCCAAAATATTTATTAATATATGTATATAGATAGATAGATCTGAACAGACTAAGATAGATAGACAGACAGGCAGACAGACAGACAGACAGATAGATAGATAGATAGATAGATATGAACAGTCTGAGATTGCTACATAAATATTAGGTCATCCGATAAGTTCTGTCCGAATTTTAACTTTTTGTTAAAATAAACGAAATTTAAAGAGTATTTTATAATGTCTAATGGAGATGAACATTATTTTTTATGTTTAGATGCATTTAAACTGATCAAATTTTATTTCAGAGAACAATAAAATTAAATTTTGTTTGATTAAGTCCCTGCTAACATGGAAGTACCCAAGAATCATTTGAGGCATATAATGCTTTAACAGTTCAAGAAAAGAAACTCAGCAGCCGAAGCGGCAAGAAACATTCACTCAGTTTATGGAGAGGAATATGTGAATGAAAGAACTTGCAGAAGATGGTTTGCAAAATTGTGATTTCTTCGGATCAAATCCAAAAGAAATTTACAGTAATGGAATTAGTAAGCTTGTTAATAGATGGAAGTAAGTCATAGATAATCAGGGAAAATATATTGTTGATTGAATCTGTAATTAAATGTAACATTTGGTCACTTGTTTTCTTTATTCGAAATTCGGACAGAACTTATGGGATGACCTGATACATACATATATAGCTATGAATAGTCTGAGGTAGATAGACTGATGAATATGAACAGTCCGAGATAGATAGATAGATAGATAGATAGATAGATAGATAGATCTGAACGGAATATACGTAGATATGCAGATTGCTAAAAAATTTTCCAAATATATTTTAAAACCTGTAAAATGTTTCCCTTTCTGCATTTCAAAAAAATGTTCCTAAAATCTTTATTTGCAGCATTTGCAATATTCTGGGGTTTTTTGCGATTAATTCCGATCATGTAAAAAAAAATAAATAAATCGGTTATATCTAAACAAAAATACCCAGTAACCTCCGACTATGATGGCCAACTTCTGCACAGCAATAGATTACCGTCAAACTGTAACAACATTGTGTATGAAGATGAAGATGCATAGCTGAATAATTTAAAGATAAAACAAAGGCACGTCGAGGAAACACTAATTCAAAAACGGAACAGTGATGAATGGCTTTCGAGTTGTGAAGTCAAAACAAAAACCAAACGCAATTTTTGTCAAAATCCATTTAAGACGGAAGTAAATATTTGTTTTGTGGAATTTTCTACGTGAGCTTATACAACTGGGATATTCTATTAGATATGACCATATACTTTAAATGATTTACAACTAAATAAATGTTTAATTCATATTTCTATTCAAAACATTGCATTCATCAACCATATTTCAAAGTGCTTAAAAGACAGGCTTCCAAAATATATTATTTATAAAGTAAAATGTAACAATTTGCTATATAATTTAGCCGATCATAATTTTAGGAAATGCATGTTTATCCATGGATGAAAAAAGGTTTGTTTGCTTAATAAATGCATTTAAGATGAAAGTGGGTTCATTCTGGTGCAATAAACAAGACATTCTTCTATTTATATATAAAATTTGTGACGCCCGTTAGTCCGCCCGTTTATCAAAACTTTCAAAATAACTATGCGTTGCTTCCTGTTTATTACACACAAAAAAAAACAATGACAAAAAAAAGAACAAATCCTATAGGCACCAAGTCTCGTGGCATTGATACATTTCTACCAGTTATTTCCGGACAAACAAAATGGCTAACGACTTCAGATGATTATTAGGACAACATCTTTGCATCTTGAAATTTTCAAATATCAATGTCCTGAATACAGTTTTTGAACACAATTTACATCATTCGGACTATTGTCCTCATGTTTGTCGCCATGTTTATTACAACGTTTCGGCCTTATTCAGGTGGTTGGAATGTCGAACTGAAGCCTTTATTTCGCTCACTGCGGTAGACTGTTTTAGTTGCATGTGCCATGTCTAATGGATGTCAGTTATCAGTTAGCTCCTGTTAATTTTTGAGATGAGGTATTATGTACACTATTTACATTATTCGGACTATTGTCCTCATCATTGTCGCCGTATTTATTACCACGTTTCCGCCGTTGTACGCTCCGGCCTTCTTCAGGTGGTTGGACTGTCGAACTGAACCGTTTATTTCGCTTACTGGGGTAGACTGATGTAGTTGCACGTGCCATGTCTAATCCCCTGCTTAATTCCCTCTCCAATTTCTCCACCGCCTTAACCAGGCATTGAACCCACACTCTTTGAGTCCTGTCACATGGCACTGTGAATGAAGGCGTTAGTTATATCCAGTGACAGGACCCGAAGAGTGTGAGTTCAGTACCTGGTTAAGGCGGTAGAGAACTTGGAGAGGGAATTATGTATAATTATGAATAATGTAAATAGTGTGCATAACAAATTAGATGCATTTCATACAAAGGATATATATTCAAGATCCTGAAGAGACATTAAAATTTTAATACACGTAATAGCGACGCGAAAATGTGTGGACAAGCTGAAGCCAGTCATTCTGGATGCTATATGACTAAATGTAGTCACACCAGTCACTACACCTTCTTCAGTAACATCAGATTTAGAAATTCAAACTGAGACCATATCCGGGCGTCATTAGATTGACCAGGCATTTTATATCTTAATTTATCTTCTCTTTTTGCGGCACGTATTTTTTTCCATATTTTGCATTGTTCTAACACAGGAAGAACTTTTTGTGCTATTTATTAGACATTATTTCAATCGTCTAGACATTACATGCAAATTCTTTTCTATATTGTTGCTTGTATAACGTATGTTCCTATATTGTTATTATATCAACAAAAAGCAAAATACAAGTGTCTTCTCATGAGAGGTTGAGAAACTGTTTAGAAGGAGAGTCTTGTAAGCATTCAGAAGGCAACTATGTCCCTTTAGTGAAAGTAACTCACGTACGCTATAAGGCGCCTGCTTCGGGACGTCACAAAAGTGCAGTCACAAAAGGGGCAGTCATTTTTCAGTTCGTGGACAGCAACCAAACGAGACGGTTGCTTTCTTCTCGACTGGACCAAAGGGCCCAGACTTAAGCTAAATCTGCTTCATCAACAGCTTATAAGAACATGGTGCCGTTTCCCTTTGGGACATACGTAAATGCAGTCCGTTTAAATATGGAGTCCTAAAAATGACTTCACCAGGTCAGGAGTATTTCCAAATTATATGTAAAACATTTTCTTTGTTGATCCTCCTTGTGCCTTGCTTTGCAGTGTAGATATTTGCGATATATTGTATGTATGGTATGCATGTATATGGGGATAGTAGTCGTAGCTCGTGGGGGCACAATCCTATGGGTAAAGAGAAACACGGATGACTTCCACCACGGAATATGTGATCAAGCGGCGCTATATTGAATCTCATTCGTTACCATTTCGTCACCGAGGCCAGTTGGTACAGTTAGCATGGCGTTTGCCTCTTATCGTAACTCCTCGGGTTTCAATTCTCGGTAGTAGATGCGCACTGTAGATGAGTACCAAATATAGGACGAAACGGCCGTCCAATTCCTTCTGCTGAAGTTTCTTCTAGACTCGAAGAATTACTTAATTATGATTATTTCAAATCCTCCTTATTATTTCTCTCTCTCTCTATGTATGTATGTATGTATGTATGTATGTATGTATATATATATATATATATATATATATATAGATATAAATATTAGTTTTAAGAATATCGTGGTATATAAAAATCTCTCTGAGAACAAAGCATGTTTGTCACTCTTTTTCCTTTCGGCTATTCTGTTCCGTCCGTGAAATATCGGTGGTTTTCTATCATGGATATAGCAATGCTCATAACGGGAGAAACGCAAATGGGAGAATAAATCTTTCTTCCCTAGCTCTCACCGTCTTACACATATTTGATGTGTAATTGATCTCAATTCATCTTGTCTGAATATGGAAACTACTTTAAAAGACAACCACATTCTATCCATCTATACAACCAAATGTCTATTACTAGAGTAGTCACTTAGAAACAGAAGAAATTATCTGCTCAACTGTATTGCTGGGAAAATAATCCCCAAAGACACTAAAATTACTCAGGAATACAACAGATAGTTTCGCTCGAATACACCCTCGGCTACATCCTTAAATCCTAACATGCACAGATGGACTCAAACAAGAAAATCTCACTTATAAAAAGACAAAAGTGATACACTACGTAGTAAAAACCATAAACATTTAGATAAAGCCAAGTGTTTTTGAGAGTGAAACAAAAAAATGATTTTTTTTTTTTAAATGATTAAAAAAATGCCGGCCAGGAAATATTTCTCCCCGGAATCGATCCTTCAAATCTACAAATCAACCATTCGCCCTTGCATGGAGTATTACTGTCATATATGGTCTGGATCCGCTTCTGTTTGCCTCGGGGTTCTTGATAAGATCCAGAGACGGGTATGCAAAGTAATTGTCCCTGATATGTCATCTCGTCTGCAGTCGCTCTCTCACAGACGCGCCGTCGCCTCGCTCTGTCTTTTTTACAAATACTTTCACGGTAATTGCTCCGATGAGCTGCTTTCGCTGGCATCCCGCTCTCACCGTTTCACTGTTGAAACTGTTAAATGTAGAAATCTCTTCTACTCCAATGGCTTCATATCTCGCACCTCTCCCCTGTTGAACCCCCTTCCTTATTCCTGTTTCCCTGACAACTATAATCTCCAACTATTCAAATTTAACGTCAATCGACATCTCCAGTTGCCTTGATCTATCCACTATCCTTCTCCACATCCTTTCCTCTTTCACTCCTATCTGCTCTCGCTCCAAATCTTCTGTAACCCCTTGCCTTGTTCTATCCATTATCTTTTACAACATACTTTCCTCTAACACTCCTATCTGCTCTCGCTCCAAAACTTCTATAACCCCTTGCGTGCTAGTGGCTTCCAGCCTTGCTTGGGGTGAAAAGCTTTAAAAAAATAGATAGAAGTCGACGACTGATGTTGCATTTAAATTTTGGCAAAATGTATTTGCATGAAATTAAGAAGTCGGGAGTGAATTCCACAGGAAAGAAGCACAAATGAAGAAACTTTTAGAGTAGAACTTACGGTTGTATTTAGCGTGTACCTGTACAATGTATAGACCTAACTGGCATTCTAGAACTGTGGTGGTGTCAAAGAAGAATGCTCATCAGAACAATTACAATAAAAATATTGATATAAAAGATACAGAGTATCAACATTACAGCGGTGGGAATGTGATTGAAGCTGAGATGTCAGCTTAGTACGGGACCGATAATATTGCAGATACTTCTTTAAATTTGTCAAAAATCTCATAGGATTTTGTTTGGTAAAAGAACACACTACGAAAAAAAATTGTTTCAAGTAACAATAAATTAGTGGCATGGGAACGCAGCAAAGAAGTACTATATGTATTGAAGATTTTAAAAAAATCATAAAATGTTATCCTTTAACAAACAAAAAAATGAATTTATGAAAATTTATGCTTTGTGTGCCAAATGGTGGCCAATAACATGTATGTAAATTATCCATGCAAATGAAATTTGCCTTTTTACAATTTAAAAATGATAATACTACATAAGAAGGTCCCCAGAAAAGAAAACTACATGAAATGAAGAAAATGAGAAATTCTTCATTGACTAGTTATCAACGAATAATTTGGTATAATTTTCGAAGCAAAGTTCGAGGTAACAGCGAAGACATAGATCAAGAACATCAGCCGAAGATTTTTCCTTGATATGGGAACGACCTTGTTGCTCCTGTCAATTCTCATCTCGTGGTTGTTAAATTTATTCTGCGTTGTTTTATTTCTGGACTGGGGCGGTCTGGATTCGTGTAGCAGATGTTTGTTGATTCCAAAAAACAAATTGAAGCCCCTACCCCTTAAATAGCCTACAGGTAGGCTCCAAATGCACTTCTCGGAATTTGGAGGGTAAACCCTTTTATTGGTTCTGAATGCAAAACAAACGCAGCTGTTTTCCCACAAATCAAATGTACCAAAAATATTTTCGAAATTTTTAAAATTAAGCAAGAAACTAACTTAGATCCCGCTTTCCTTCTGAAATCCAGACGATGCTTGCTCAAGTAGCTTAAACTTCTAATAATTTCTGTGGCAGAGAGATAGCGGAACCACCAGACTATTTGCGGCAACAATAATTAACGCACGGACGAAAGATTGACTTAAGAATGTGTAAGAGATTTATAAGCTAGGAATTTCAAGGGTTCAAATATCAATGTCTTTCTGCATACGAAGAGATTCCTGCGGGTAAATATATAAAGTACTGTTATGGTGACCTATCTACATTAGAGTGAACTCTCCCTCCTTCATAAATATTAACGTGTGAGATTTACTAAGCAGGCAGTCGAGACTCAGTCTCCGACTGTGTACGTCTTCTGTCGAACTCTCTGCTTTGGCAGAGAGGAACTCGGAAGAGGCTTTGCTACACGGCAAAGTTTCGTCCGGGGAGGTAGACTTTCCCTGAACTCGTTTATACGGGTTCCAATGGGTATATTTTTGGCCGAGCTTACAGGCTCGGAAAGCCCACATTAAACCGGCCTTGTGCGACATGCGAGCCGTGTAGGCGGGTTGTTAAATACCGGTAGTCGAGACGCAGTCTCTGACTGTGTGTCGAACTCTCTGCTTTGGCAGAGAGGAACTCGGACGAGCCTTTGCCGCAGGACAAGGTTTCGTCCGGGGAGGTAGACAGTCCCTGAATCCGTTTATACGGGTTCTAATGGGCATATTTTTGGCCGAGCCAAATTTTTGGCTCGGAGAAACCCACATTAAACTCGGCCTTGTGCCACATACATTCCTCGTGGGGGGGACTGTTAAATATCGGCAGTCGGGACGCAGTGTAACCGGACACTTGTAAAACCCATATTTTGTATATATGTTCTGTTATTTCAATACACTTGTTCAACCTACCTTCTTCTTTCCGTGTTTTTCTTTCTGGCCCCTAACAGAATACAAGTACAAATGCATTAAAACATCCTAATAAATTGATGAATGAAATACGTATATGGGTACCCTATGTGAGAGTTTGTAGTTGGTGCATATGTGTAGCATTTTGCGCCCTGCCTATTTTGCCATAACAGCAGCATCGGACAACCGATAAAATTTATTCGTTTATTCTGATCGAATCCAGCACTCTACCGCTTTATTGACGAAACCGTGAAGTACATTGAATTTGATTGGTTGGCGCGCGAAGCTGTTACGTCACACCTTATTGAAAACAAATAAAAATGACGATATATTGCTTTTGTTTTCTTAAACATTAGCCACATTGAAATTACATTGAGAGTTCTAAAGAGAGCTTGGTTCGTTTGAACGGGGCTAGCCTTGATTTTCTTTTCTAGGTCAACCTAAGTCACATCAGGGTGGTTTCCTGTGGAACCCTCCCCTTGGTTAGGTTAGACAAGCTTAAGTGTACCTAGTTAATATGAGTAAGTGTTCTTCCCGGCCTGTTTCCCGGCCATCTTTTTAGTTATGATCCAAGTCGAGATTCCCAACCTCCCTAGTTTGTTTTGACTTCCTTTTCATCTCAACTGGATCAGCCTTTTACTTCCCCATGTCCGAGTTATTTTATCTCTTTCCCACTCCCTTAGCGAGAGTGCTTCTTGATTTTGTCCTCTGGGCAGAATACAGCGGCCTCTCTATTTTGAGGGTTGGACGGGCCCTACTAACACAAATTATGTTTAGTTTAAAAATTTGTTGAATTTTAGTTTGTTATGGGGTTCATCTCCCTCCCCTTTCATCTTTTCATGATTAGAATTTTATATATTTTATTATCATCAAATTTTTATGGTGTGGGGCGCGTTTTTGTAGGTCCCCTCTGGTGAGGATGTGGTATTATGGTGTATGGAGGATTGAATGGTGACGGACGAATTCTTGTTTTGAATGTGTCAATTGTAATGTATGAATGGGTCGCGAATCTGATTAGCTAGGTATAGGATAGTTAGTTAAGACCAGCCTTTACCCCTCCCTTTTTTCGGCCTTGTGCCACAATTTGTACATTTTTGTACGAATAAATAATGAGAGTTCTAAAGAGAAAGTTTAATTGACGGACTACAATTTACCAGACACGAGAAGTTTTAAAACGCTATACTGGATGTTCTTTATTTTGTTTCATCTAAGGAAATCAGAAATCATTAAATGAAAGAAATCTAAAAAACAGTTCCTGAACATGAATAAACGAAATCTGAAACCAGTTTCAGAAAATACTGCCTTAATCTTATCTGGATGATATTAACGTCATTTCAATTACATTCTTCTACATTCAAAAGATATTCTCTTTTATATTTTGAACATCTTATTATAATTTTTAATAACTGCCGAAATGTTCTCAGAATTTCTACAACTTTACTCATGGCATGATTTAGAAAATCCGTTTAATTTCATAATGCTCTTACACATCATCAGTTTTATATATAATCTATTCGCTCTGCTACGTTTACATTGGGCACTGTTTTATTGCAAGCATCACCAACATGGTGGTATTAATACACAAACACACACACACACACACACACACACACACATATATATATATATATATATATATATATATATATATATATATATATATATATATATAATACCACCGTGTATTATATATTACATGAATCATTCATACAAAATGCAGATAGTGAATTTAATGATATAAATGTCGAGAAATCATCTTCGCAAACAAATTTATTAAAATAAATTAACCCCGAACCTGTAGATGAATGTTATGATCCCTGTTTTAAGGTCTTTTTTAAGAGCTTTCGTCTGTTCATTCAGACATCATCAGGTATGGAAATAGATTTGTTTTTTACATCCATACACTAACAAGACAAGGAAAGATTAGATGTATATAACCAGCCAGTGTGTATGTATATATATATATATATATATATATATATATATATATATATATATATATATATATATATATATATATATATATATATATATATATATATATATATATATATACTGGCTGGTTACATTTTGTACATAAAAAAATAAACTAGTTACGTTCCATCATCGCAAATCGAACGATAAGCCTTATTATGATGGATGGATGTTCCCTCGGAGTAGCGCCGTGCCTTTACAAATTATTGTGCCTTAAATTCAATCCAGGCCTTAAATACCTCGAACATGCCCTCCATTACTAAAGACGCAAGAAAAATAATCGGTTACTTAACGCTCCAGTAAGTTTCTGACTCGTCGTTCTCTCTTCTTTCTTTACAAGAGTCAGATCAGGCTGAAAATGGAGTACTGCTACAATAATTGATAACGTAAACATATTATATGAATTCTACTTCAGATTGATAGGAAACAGACATCTTTTGGAGATTATATGTAGTAATTATTTTTAAATGTGTTAGGCATTTTAGATAAACGCGAAGATATAAAATCAATCGATATCATATGACGGGCATTTATTAAATACGTCCTGTCTTATTAGGTATTTAGAATAGCGAAAACATTCTATATTTTTATGACTTTCAGATTTTAGATATTATGAATTTTATTTTATTTTTCAGAAATACATAATTCATAAAAGAAATGAAAAAAATTAAATCGTGTGAAAATATTTAAAATTGATATATTTGTTTTTCACAGTTTATCAACCCTTTTTACAGGTTATTTTTTTATTTTTATTTTTTTAAGCGTATCACCCCAAGCAAGCCTGGAGGCCACTATCACGCAAGGGGTTAAAGAAGGGTTGGAGGAAGAGCACATAGGAGTGGTAAAGGAGAGGATGTGGAGAAAGAGAAAGACAGTGGGTCGATCATGGCAAGGGGGTTACAGAAGATTTGGAGCGAGAGCAGATAGGAATGAAAAATGAAAGGATGTGGAGAAGGGAAGTGGATAGATCAAGGCAACTGGAGATGTCGATTGACGCTACACTTAAACCGCTGGAGATTGTATTTGTCAGGGAAACAGTAATAGGGAAGGGAGTTCCATAGGCGAGATGTGCGAGACATGAAGCTATTGGAGTAGAAGAGACGTCTACATCTAACAGTTTCCTCGGTGTAGGGGTGGGAGCGGGATGTCAGCCTCGTGGGACGTTTAAATTCACGAGGCCTAGGGACAAGCGAAAGCAGCTCCTCGAAGCAATTACCGTGAAAGTACTTGTACAAAAGGCAGAGCGAAGCAACATCGCGTCTGTGAGAGAGCGACTAAAGACGAGATGACAGATCAGGGCCAGTCAAGGTTGCCTATCCGTCTCTGGAACTTATCAAGAACCCTGAGGCAAACAGCAGGGGCCCCAGACCATATATGGCAGCAATACTCCATGCAAGGGCGAATGGTCGATTTATAGACTTGGAGGATCGATTCCGGGGAGAAAAATTTCCTGGATCGGCACAGGGAACCAACTTTCCTTGCGGTGGATGATGCAACTGACTCGATGTATTTGTTCCATCTCAGATCAGCAGACAGCGTGAGACCGAGCAGCCGCAGAGAGGAGCTCTCGAGAAGTTGGTCTTCAGACATTCTAATGAGATGCAGGGATGGATCCTTGTGGTGGTTAAGAGAGAGCAGTTTTGTTTTAGAGGCGTTAAAGTTAACCATCCATTTCTCGCCCCAGTTCACAACCGATTGGGGGTCCTTATTTTTCTAGATTGTATGTTATTCTTTTTTTTAGATAATAATGATTTCCTGACACAAGATCTACTAACAAACCCATAGCTTTCAGGGCCGTTATCTATTACACCATTTGCGCATTCTAGCTTGTATTACAAAGAAACGCGTTCAAGAAACAAATACAACGATTCTCAACCGATTTTGGGCCATGTCCCACTTTGGTACTTCTAAAATTCCTGTTCCTCCCTGTAATATTTAATTCTTACATGTATGCCAATTACAATTGTCCGAGGTTCATTCAATAAAAAATGTGAATTTTTCGGTATAAGGATTTCTAATACAGATAGAAGCTTACACTTTTTTATTTTTTTTGTTTTACTTCTTTTTCACATGGATTTAATTTCTTTTGCAGATTAAAAAAAACTTTCAGAATTTTGGCGATTAACTAAGATGGCCGACCAAGAAGCATGCTCCAGGATTGAACAGCGGTCAGTTATCAAGTTTTTGGTTGCTGAAGGGTGAAAACCAGTTGAAATTCACAGGAGAATGTCAACTGTGTATGGTGCCACATGTTTCAGCCAAAAAATGTCTACAAGTGGGCTAAATTGTTTAAAGAAGGACGGAGCAGTGTTGAGAATGAAGAAGCGAGGTCTCCTGAGATGATCGAATCAGTCAATGACCTCATTCAGTCTGACAGAAGGGTGGCAGTGGATGACATTGCAAGGACATTGAGCTTATCTTTTGGGACAAACGCAGGGGTCATCAGTCAGAAGGAGTCATCTTGCATCATGACAACGCAAGGCCTCACACAGCAGCCCAAACGGTGCAGACCATCAACGAGCTGGGCTGGGAACTGCTCCCTCATCCCCCTTACAGCCCAGACCTTGCCCCTTCAGACTTTCACCTGTTTGGTCCCTTGAAAGCGTTCACGAGAGGCACGAAGTTTAAAATTGACGATGAAGTCAAAAGTGTTGTGAGCGACTGGCTGAGACATCAGTCAAAAGAATTTTACACTGAGGGAATACGGAAGCTTGTGCACAGATGGGAAAAGTGTGTGACAGTGCTGGGAGACTACGTTGAAAAAAATAAGCTTCTATCTGTATTAGAAGTCTTATACCGAAAAATTCACCTTATTTATTGAATGACACTCGTACATACATACACACAAAATATTTTTATGTATGCATGCTGGTTATACATCGTATGTATTACCACGCATACACATTAACACTTTCACTCAGACTCACTAGAAAACAATTCACTGTTAATAACTCATTCTCGAATTGCCCTCTTATTCTCTTGGCATAGTAAGCCGAAGAGTGCATATCCTACGCATACACCACCAATGTTGGTAATCCTTGATCTATTGCTTTTTTAAATAATACTATAATGAATTATTCATTATCTACACTATTTACATTATTCGGACTATTGTCCTCATCTTTGTCGCCATATTTATTACAACGTTTCGGCTGTTGTACGCTACGGCCTTCTTCAGTTGCTTGGAATTTTGAACTGAAACCTTTATTTCGCTCACTGGGGTAGACTGTTCTAGTTCCACGTTCCATGTTTAATGGATGTCAGTTATCAGTTATCTCCTATTAATTCCCCTCTTCAAGTTCTCCACTGCCTTATCCGGGTATTGAACTCCCAATAAAGGGTTCAGTTCGACATTCCAAACACCTGAAGGCCGGAGCGTACAACGGCCGAACCATTGTAATAAATAGGGCGACAAAAATGAGGACAATAGTCCGAATAATGTAAATAGTGTACGTAATACCTCATCTGAGAAATATAGAGAGATATTCATTATCTGTTAAGCTTACAATAGTTCGCTATAAAGAAAAATCACTGCGAATCGAAGTTGAAGATTGCGTTACGCCAAATTTATAGATATCGAAGAAATGACAATCTTGAAAATCTGGAATTGAAACAATAATAGAGTAATCATTTGCCACTGGTGTCGGTGATTTTAGTGAAGCCCCAAGGGCAATGACTTATCTCCCATCTCAGAGCTTTGCTCAAGGGAAAAATATACGGGGCACCACAATTTTAAACAGTATCATAATAGCCTCTTTAATACAAAACAAAATTAAAAATTTAGCTGATAGCAAAATCTTACATATTTATTGAGTTCCACTGCTTACTACACCCAACCGTGGCGGGGGGGGGGTGATTGGGCGCCTGCAGCAGGGTTTTGCCACCCTAGCTTTTTCTAATCAACATTTGCTTTTTGCTATATAAATTTATATAGGTTCCAAAGTAAACTAATCACAACTGAATATCAAAGAAATAAAAAATTTCGCGTATTTTAAACGTCAACATAAGTTCTTTATTTATGTCTAAATGTGTGAATTAGATTTGCTCAAGGTAAGTCTTGAAAAAGCACTATATAAAATTCACTATTATTTTATCCATCAACTTTTGAACAAGATGATAAAATCTCAAGATGATGTTAAAAATTGCTGCAAAATATTGTTAATGTATTTAAGATAGATTCATCTATTATTATGACATGTCTAATTTGTATTTACATATATTGAATAACGAAAGTAAACCTTGGGCCGGGAAGAACCTAACAGAAGTGGATGACACTTTTTGTGTGTTCAGCCATGAATCGGAAGTTGATCAATTCTTCTCCCTACTCAACTGTGTTCATACTGCCCTTAAATTTACGGTAGATAAGGAGGTCAATGGTTGATTGCCCTTCCTAGATGTTCTGGTTCACAGAACACCTTCCTGGTTTATTACTTCTTTTTATAGGAAGTTTACTTTTAAAGGTCTCTATACTCGATGATACTGTTTTTGTCCTAAATGACAAAAGATCAATTTGATTAGGACTTTGACCCATAGGGCGTTAATGATTTTTTCAGATAACACCTTGAAAGATGAAATTAGTTGTTTAACTGGTATCTTTGTCAACAATGGTTATCCGTTGGACATTGTTCAACCGGTTATTCAGGATAAGACTGCAAGGTTTAATAAAATCAGACTTGCTACGTTTGGTAAATGTCCGGTCTATCTTCCTGTACCGTGGTTGGGTAGGATTAGTGAGTCCTTCGCCAAACAGATTTCATGTAGTTCACGTGAGTGTTATTATGCAGCGAACGTCCGTGTTGTTTTTAAAACATGTCTGTCCTTTCATCTGTGTGTAAAGATGTTCTAACCTCCCCATATTAATTCTGTTATTTATTATTTCAAATGTAGTTGTGGATGCGACTACATAGGTAGAACGACACAGCGTTTGGATATTAGGATTAAACAGCACGTTCCTGCGAAAATACTTAATAAAAAATTTTCGTTGGGCGATACCATTCGAAATACGTATGGGTCGTCGATAGCCGATCATTTTAGAAAGAATCCTACTTGTGCTTTGGATTTCAGTGTGACCTGGTTTTCTGTTTTGGCCACAACACACTCAGTATTCCATTTTAAGGTTTTGGAGACGCTGTACATCAGGTCCAGGCAACCGGCTCTTTGTAAACAAAGAGACTGTCTGCTTGGGCTTGCTGCGCTCTGTCTCTAGCATCTTTGTTGGTATTACTTTTATTTTTTTCTTCCCTGTCCATTCATTCACATCATCCGCAACAGACTTTCTTTTCTTCTTCTTCTTCACAATTTCTGTTCCCCGTTAACAGTTCTGAAACCGGTCTAATGGTGTTTGTGTTTTTATTTTAAATCTATCATGGCCTATAATAAAAAAAAATTATAAATATATATAAATAAAGACAGACTGTTTTGCTGTATCACAGCTCATCAGTGTGGCTAGACGTCCGTTTGACTCTAGCTAGGATCGAAACCCAACTTAATTAGTGTCAGTTGGGGATTCTACCACTAAGCCTTTGAGGCACGGCAGGGACGAAGGAGAATTTAAGCGTATTTATTTTTAGATAAACACACAGTGACAGAGAGAACTCGATTCGATTTACCGAAGAGTCTTGCATTATGAGCCGTAATAGTCACTGTTTACAAACCCACACATCCTTCCCAGATAGCTCAACTGAAATAAATTTTTCAGGAGCCGATATATATATATATATATATATATATATATATATATATATATATATATATATATATATTATCATGGATGTGCCATCTACGTAGGCAAGGTAGGGAGTGCCTACTCTAAATAAAATAGATCAGCAGCTACATTTTCCTTCTGTGGCACATTATGCAACTAATCCAACAAAATAATGAAGGTCAATTTGATTATCATGCATAAAATGCATAATATTTCATTTTTTGTAGATTTACTACCTAGTGGTTCACCTTCTACAAAACCCGAGAGGCACTCGAGAGTTAGAGATTAATAGGCAGTGCTATGCGGGTATGTGGCGAAGATAACGGTTAACCCTAGACGTGAACTGGTTAAGATTATAGTGATCGGGATATCGGTTCCATAGAGTAGCGGTTCGCATGAAGATAGGTGCTCGAATGGAAATTGCTTCTTTGCAATGGAATATAACCTCAATGTGGGTGGTTTGCTCTAAAGAGCGTAGCAAGGCGGGTCTTAGCCGTGAAGGTTAGAAGTGTTGAACCTAAGGAATGTAGTTCGTTTGTAAACTGCCTATGAAAGTAGCGATAGAACAGTGAGAGGCTTGCGATATTTAGTCTGTGAGAGAGAGAGGACGCAGAGCGGAAAATACTTTGTCACTCACAAGAATGAACAGCTGCTACCCAAATATGACAGTAGTATTCTATTTTCGGCTTGAGTCTTTTAAAGTCAGAGGATATCACGCAGAGACAGACATTTACTGAAGTGATAAGAAACCGACTATTTTTCCTGCATCTGTAGCAATGGAGCGTATGTACAAGTTAATTAAGATTAATTAATTAATTAATTGAGTTTAAGGCACACTAATCGGTAAACGCACGGAGCCTCAACGAGGTAACATCCATTTATCTTGATTGGTGGTAGTTTATAATTCGATTGGCGATGATGGAACGCAATTAGTTTAGTTTTCGATGTATTGAATGTAACCAGCCAGTATATATATATATATATCTATATATATATCTTATATATATATATATATATATATATATATATATATATATATATACGCGGCCTGACGATTGCATCTAGCATGAAAGAGCCTGTCGCCTCTGATTGTTGACTTCAATGTTCACTTTTATATTTATGTTTATTTACATACGGCCTATCGCTGATATTGAGCACCTTATCCCATAAATATAGCACACCTTAAAACTATATTTCTTCATTCATATATATATATATATATATATATATATATATATATATAATGCTTCGGGAACAGTGAACAAATTGAGCGGTAATTCATTCGAGGCACTATTACTAGTCTGGTGATATTCTTCTGATGTACTTAACTATTTACATAGCCACAACAATTATTATATATATATATATTTATCATTAGTAGGTTTATTGACCATTTTTATGGCTTATCGACCCCGATGCAGCGAGAAAATCTTTGTAGATTGTAACAATATTTTATTGGGATAGGAAATAATAATGTCTTAGTGATACAAGTCTTATAATTAACCCAGAGCTGGAGGAGAAGAGCTCGGATTGCCAAGTGCTCTGATATTGAGCACTTTATCCCATAAATATAACACATCTTAAGACTATATTTCTTTATATATATATAAAAGAGAACATTGAAGTCGACACGCTGAGGCCACTAGCTGTTTCATGCTAGATGCAATCGCCTGAGACAATGACCAGACGAACGAGCATGAAACAGTCTGTCGCCTCTGAGTGTTGACATCAATGTTCACTTTTGTATTTGCAGATGCTCTATCTCTGATATTGAGCACTTTATACCATAAATATACCACACCTTAAAACTATATATATATATATACATATATATACATATATATATATGTATATATATATATATATATATATATATATATATATATATATATATGGGAGAAGTCATAATTCCGTATGGTTGCTTATCGAAACAGGTTTACATTTTTCAAAATATAATCATATCTATAGATAAATATAACTGATTACTGATATATCTTAAGGCATGCATTATTTGAAGTTTTAAAAATATATATAATAACATTTTTTTTAAGTAATAATTTAAATGTTTCTGAGGAGAGAAATCATATTATTACATATTCTGAAAAAAAAGAGAAAAATTTCTGCCTGAAAATTCTTAAGGTCTCTCAAATTAGTTACCCCGCTAAAATAATTATAAAAAAAACTGTTTTCGCCAAATGGAAATCTGCGTTTTGTTTAGAAAAAAGGTCATATTTGCTCTCATGAAAGAGATTATTCTAAGAAAAATCCTGGAATATATACGATGTTTCATTAAAAGGGACGCGAATAAATGAAAACCGTAAGGATAACATTCGTATCAAAATGGATTTTTCAAATCCATTGATACGATGGAAACATTGTCATGAAAAGAAATAACATAGCGCCAAATATCTTCAACAAAGACTGGATGTGTATTCCGTACAGGAAAGTAAAAAAAAGATATATATATATATATATAAAACTACTGAATCATGCGTGTCGCTGGGAAGCAAATATTATTAAGTGAATATAACATATTATATGTGCTATAATGTTTAGCAACACTATCTCCGTAGATCAATTACAATTGAATAGTGAGTTAGATGCTCACTGGGTTCGAACCCTGTTGGGCACCTCAGAGTTGTGTAATTGTTAGCAAACTTGTTTGGCTAGAACACTTAAGAAAGTGTAGTGAGTTCGATATACTTTCGACCTTGTGCTACATTTAAGCTACGCTTAGAAAATCATTTGGGCACCCCCAGGTGATGAAATGGTTAACGAGCTTGTCTTGCTAGAAGAATTACAACTGAGTAGTGAGTTAGATCCTCACTGGGTGCTCCATACTTTCGGCCTTGTCCCACATCTAAGCTACTCTTGGAAAATCATTTGGGCACCTCGAGGCGGTGTTATGGTTAGCAAGGTTGTCTTGCTACAAGAATTACAATTGAGTCGTGAGTTAGATCCTCACTGGGTGCCCCATACTTTCGACCTTGTACCACATTTAAGCTACCCATTGAAAAATCATTTAGGCACCTTGAGGCGGTGTAGTGGTTAGCAATCTTGTATTGCTAGAAGAATTCCGACTGAGTAGTGAGTTAGATCCTCACTAGGTGCCCCATACTTTCGGCCTTGTGCCACGTCTAAGCTACGCTTGGAAAACCACTATTTTCTACCCTGTGCCAGATCTAAGCTACACTAAGAATATCACCATATGCTTGCATCTGGGCACTTCGACGTGGTGTAATGGTTACCAAGTCTGTTTCCCTTGAATAATTACGACGGAATAGGGTGTCTGATCCTCACTGGGTGTCCAAATACATTCAAACTTGCGCCAAATCCATGACACGTTTAGGCACTCGTGTAAAGGTAAACAAGTTTGTCTAGCTAGATCAATTGCGACTGAATAGTGAGTCCAATCCGCAATGAGTACCCCAGTCATTCGGCCTAAGCTACACATATAAATTTATCATATCCATTTCGTAGAGTTTGCCTGTTTCCCTCTCTCTATCTCAGTTTGTTCATATCCATATATATTTCTCTTTCTACCTCATCCCCCACCCTCTTACTTTCGTCCGTGCATCGAATATTGCAGCCATATCTGGTCTGGTGTTCCTACCATATATCTCAATATTCTCAAGAAAATTCGAAGAAGCGTCTGTAATGTAATCGATCATCTCCTGTCATCTCGATTTCAGTCACTTTCCCACCTTCGTGACGTTCGTTCCCTACGTCTTTTCTGCAAATACTTTCATGCTAATTGTTCTGAATAGCATTTCTCATTGAGGACCCGACTGCAGGAATTTAAAGGTCCTGCTAGATTGGCAACTAGGTCTCGGCGTTTTGCTGTTGAACTGCCAGATGCAACCGTATGTTCGATTCTAATACACTCTTTTCTCACAATTCTCACCCGTGGAATTCTCTTTTGAGTTCTTGCTACGTAAAATCATCAAAAATTTAAATGCCAATTCCATCTTCTGTCTTCCTGAAATCTGTTCTTTTATTGTCCTTTCTCCTCATTAACGTTTTTCTTTTGTCTTTCACATCCAGTAATTCCTGACGCCCTAGTGGCATTATCACCTTGCTTGGGATGGAATACACACACACACACAAACACACACACACACACACACAAACACACACACACACACACTTATATATATATATATATATATATATATATATATATATGAAGAAATATAGTCTTAAGATGTGCTATATTTATGGGATAAAGTGCTCAATATCAGAGATAGTGTGTGTAAATATAAAAGTGAACATAGAAGTCAACACTTAGAGGCGACAGTCTGTTTCATGCAAGACGCAATCGTCAGGCCACCTGATGTTTGCGTCTAGCATGAAACAGACTGTCGTCTCTAAGTGTTGACTTCTATGTTCACTTATATATATATATTTTTTTTTGAAAGAATAGTGTTGCCGGGTATACGTTTTTGAAAAATATTACCAGCTATACGTTTTTTGTAATAAATAATATTACAACCTATATGTTTTGGGAAAAATAATATTACCAGCTATACATTTTTGAAAAAAAAATAATATTACCAGCTATACATTTTTGAAAAAATATTTTGCCAGCTATACGTTTATGAAAAAATAAATAATATTACCAGCTATACCTTTTGGAAAAATAATATTACCAGCTATACATTTTTGAGGGCAAAAGATCTTACCAGGTATACATTCTTGAATAAAAATATTACCAGAAATAAATAAAAAAGTTTCGGCATTAAATAACCCATTGAGGTTGATATGCCGTAAAACAAACCAAACCGAACCAATTTGTTCATATCTATCTATCATTTTGAAATATTATACTGAATTGGTTTAGTATGTCGTTCTCGTCAATTTTACTCGCAAGAATTTATCTTACATATTTATAAGTCTACCATTTGTCCTGGGTTTGAATATTGGTCTGCTGCTCGTGCTACATATCTACGTGTACGCGCGCTCGTGTGTGGATATACATTTAATGGCTTGAGCGAGCGTGTTGGTTTTGGGTATATACTAATATGCATTTAGCGTTGTCCTCTACAACTGAGCATACATACACTCGTGAACAGATTCACTGAGACAAATCCACGTACACACACATATCTAGAGGTTGTATCAAAAATAGTTTATGAAAAACAAAGACAAAATTCCGTATAAGCATATATCCGCAAATCCTTCATTCTGAAGTCTGTCGGAGACGATCCAGGTATTACAGTATTGCAAGCGGACCCAGCATCTCTTACATTTCATAGTGCTTCACAGAGGGAACTGTTTGTGACGTACAGTGGCCGTTAATAATTAAGTATAACTCAAGAATCCAATGTTAAGATAAAACGGTATTTAATTACAACCGCAAAAATACTTAACAAGAACAGAGAAGTAAAAGTCAACCAAAAATAATTAACCATTTCAGTGAATAACTTGTTAGAAGCGCGGCTCAGCTTAACGTCCAGTAAATCCTAAATCAAAATCTAAATAATCAAGCAACAATAATTCACACTAATTCGACTGGATAGTTCCACTCAATAGTAGTCAGTAGACTGACATCGCGATTTATACACCAGGCGAAAAAAAAAACATATATTCCTAAGTCCAGAGTGTCACACTAGAACTTCGGTGTCGGTAGTTACTCATTTTCTTCAGTAATATGACCTTACTTCAAGAGCAGTTCCTGTATTCGCATCATTTGCAGGGGCTTTATTTCGATCACACTTCCAGACCTGCTAGAGGATGTATTCCTGCTAATAGGAAGACGCATATGTTTTATATATGACGGGGCTCCATTACATTTAATCACATTGTTCTCGATGCACTGGCTGACATGAAAGATAGATAGGTAGGGTAGGACTGGTTCCGTGGCCTGCAATTTTCCCTGAACACATTCCTCAGTATTTTCATCTCTAGGGCCACCTAAAACAAACGGTTTATCCAGCCGACATAAATAATGCAGAGACGCTTCATCAACGTGTTATGGAAACCTGTGTGGGATATTGCGTGGGATTATTTGAAATGTCTACCATTTGTCCTGGGTTTGAATATTGGTCTGCTGCTCGTGCTACATATTTCGAGATTCTTTATAAATGCCAAAGAATACTTTGCATTGTTACTGCACCTGACCTGGGATCTCGTCTTCGGTTAATTTCCCCAATGCCGCCAAGTAACTTCCCTGCACCTTTATATAAGATCTTTCGTAGTAATTACATTGATAAATGTTCTATGGTAACCAGACTTTAGGAATTTAAGCAAAGGTTGCTAGGTCTCATCATTTTACAGAAATAGCTAGATGTACCCATAAGTTATATGTTAATAGTATCTTTTATCACCCTTCTCGCTTGGGGGTCACTCATTAGGCAGCTTAGTTCCCAGTCTTCGAAAATTTAAATGTAATGTCAATCTTTATCTTCTTAATTCCTGTTCTTTTATTATTCTCTATTTTAATGGTGTTTTTTTTTTCTAAAATTCGTAAACAGTCAGTAATTCCTTGTTTCTTAGTAGAATTGTTGCCGTGCTTGGAGTGAAATGATTAAAGAGCTCATTCTGTCCATTATCTATCTATCTATCTATCTATCTATCTATCTATCTATCTATCTATCTATCTATCTATCTATCTCAAATTGTTCATTATCTATCTATCTATCTATCTATCTATCTATCTATCTATCTATCTATCTATCTATCTCAAATTGTTCATTATCTATCTATCTATCTATCTATCTATCTATCTATCTATCTATCTCAAATTGTTCATTATCTATCTATCTATCTATCTATCTATCTATCTATCTATCTCAAATTGTTCATTATCTATCTATCTATCTATCTATCTATCTATCTATCTATCTATCTATCTATCTCAAATTGTTCATTATCTATCTATCTATCTATCTATCTATCTATCTATCTATCTATCTATCTCAAATTGTTCATTATCTATCTATCTATCTATCTATTTATATATCTCAAATTGTTCATTATCTATCTATCTATCTATCTAAGTTTGTTCATTATCCATCCATCCATCCATCCATCCATCCATCTATCTATCTATCTATCTATCTATCTATCTATCTATCTCAATTCATTCTCAATCACTGTTCAGTATATGTCTCTCTATCTAAGTCCATTTTCAATATCTTTAGTATATCTATCTATCTATCTATCTATCTATCTATCTATCTATCTATCTATCTATCTATCTGTATATCTATCTCAGTCTGTTCGTATCTATCTATCTATATATATCTATTGATATCCATATATTGATCTCTGTTAATATCTATCGAGCTGTCTATCTCAGTCTGTTCATATCCGTCTATCTCCCTGTCTGCATGTCTCACTGTCTATCTATTAATCTCAGTCTGTTTGTATCTATTTATCTATTCCAGTCTGCTAATTTCTATCTATGTCTGTCTGTTAATATCTATCTATCCATCTATCTATCTATCTATCTATCTATCTATCTATCTATCTATCCATCTATCTATCTATCTATCTATCTATGTTGATATCGATATATCGATCTCTGTTAATATCTATCTAGATATCGATATATCGATCTCTGTTAATATCTATCTATCTATCTATCTATCTATCTATCTCAGTCTGTTCATACCTTCTATCTGCCTGTCTGTATATCTATCTATCTATCTATCTATCTATCTATCTATCTATCTATCTATCTATCTATCTATCTATCTCATTCTGTTGATATCTATATATCTTTTTCAGTCTGCTAATTACTATCTATCTCAGTCTGTTAATATCTATCTATCTATCTATCTATCTATCTATCTATCTATCTATCTATCTATCTATCTATCTCAGTCTGTTAATATCTATCTATCTATCTATCTATCTATCTATCTATCTATCTATCTATCTATGTCTGTTAATATCTATCTATCTATCTATCTATCTATGTCTGTTAATATCTATCTATCTATCTATCTATCTATCTATCTATCTATCTATCTATGTCTGTTAATATCTATATATCTATCTCAGTCTGTGAATATCTATCTATCTATCTATCTATCTATCTATCTATCTATCTATCTATCTATCTATCTATCTATCTATCTATGTCTGTTAATATCTATCTATCTATCTATCTATCTATAAATGTATGTTAATATCTATATATCTATCTCAGTCTGTGAATATCTATCTATCTATCTATCTATCTATGTCTGTTAATATCTATCTATCTATCTATCTATCTATCTATGTCTGTTAATATCTATCTATCTATCTATCTATCTATCTCAGTCTGTTAATATCTATCTATCTATCTATCTATCTATCTGTCTATGCCTGTTAATATCTATCTATCTATCTATCTATCTATCTATCTATCTATCTATGTCTGTTAATATCTATCTATCTATCTATCTATCTATCTATCTATCTCAGTCTATTAATATCTATCTATCTATCTATCTATCTATCTATCTATCTATCTATCTATCTATCTATGTCTGTTAATATCTATCTATCTATTGCAGCCTTGATGAATTTCGAAATGATTGAAAGGGTATTTAAGAAACGCTAGTCTTATTTCCCTTGCAGACACTTTACCTCAGCCGTAAAGTAACAAACCTTTCCGATACTTGATCGCTATTTCCGTAGCAAATAATCAAAGACATTCTATTCTTTAATTCCACCAGTTTAGGCATTTGCAGCTTGGACCTGTCGTGCTTTTCCCTCACTTGCAGCGTATCACAAACGTAAAGGGGAAGTTCGTTATATTCAAACTCGTAATAGTGAATGAAAAGGTGTAAATGTGAATGAAAGACGAAGGAGTAGAAAGCGAAACTTATGAACGGGAGGAAAAAATCAAGAGTGACCCTTTAACTGAAGAGGTGACGAATGAAGTGTTCTGGGAAGCACTCAGGCAGGTCTCTACTCTAGATAGTGACTGTTTTTTGGAAAATGTTGAGTGGAACTTTTTTCCTGACTTTCCGACACACGGATGGAATGAGAATGAATCATTGTCATGGCGCGTGCTATCTGCAAAAATCCGCGGGTATTAAAGAAGGCATCTCATACGAAGTTTTACAATAGAACTAGCGAGAGAAAGTGGAAATGAGGTTACAGATTGGAAAATAATTATTCTCCCCTAAAATCGAGTAAAATTTTTTTTATATACCGTACCTATGAACACTAATGAGTATGCCCCAATCCTCATAAATACGTTTGACATTATTGTAAATGGGGATAATATGTTAAGTAGTCCAACACAAGCAGTGGTTTACCTACTTCACGCCGCTGGCGAGTATTGTATTTTGTTGAAGTTATAAAGATTACCATTTCATTTTCAACCTACGTTTTGGCTATTCCTCATTCAGTAACCATTCCTAGGATACAACAAATATTGGCCTCTATCAAGGCAGCTTATGTATGGCAAAATTACTCCATTATTGCTTAAATATGATTCTTAGAAAATTTTAGATTTTAGGGATACAAAAGTGTTTATGTTTCTTTGGTGTTGATAAATTACGTGGGTAACTTGACAGCCGCTAAATGCATTTAATTTATAAAGCGACGAAAGCGGCAGTCAATAGCATTTTTCTTTTACAACAGCTGAAGTAAAGGTTGCTTTCTTTACTCCGGGCCACACATGACATGAGAAGAAGCTAAATCTGCCTCCCAAATAGATTTCAAATCCACGGTACCCTTTCTCTTTATGAATTTATCTTTCCCAGATAGAGAAAGAAACTCCAGCTCGTAGTCCACAATACGGGAAATCCCAAGACTTCCGTTTTTCCGTTGAATATGTCCTCGCCTTGGACATAGATCTATCCTGACCGTTTGAATCTGGAGTCCTAAACATGCCTTCTCCAGATACAGGAGTATCTCCATATTATATGACAAACTCTTCCTTTTTTTCTCCTTACTCTCTGCTTTGCCGTGTAGATATATGTGATATATTATTATCTGCCTGGGACATTATATATATATATATATATATATATATATATATATATATATATATATAAAGACATTTTTATGTTTAACATTCTTTTTATAGATACAAATATTTAAGTAAATGCTCTGTTTATAATAAACAGTATTAAACAACATTTACCGGCCTGAATGTCCGAGAAATTTCCATAGAAAATGTTCGTCCTCCGACAGGATACGAACTTGTATCCTATACGGAACCGTCATATAGCCTGACGTGCCTTTTAACCGATTCATCCACAGAGGATCGTTCGGTTGGCAAGGTCGAATTTACTGCTTATAAACTTCAATCTTCCATGAATCTTTCACGTACATTCATATCTGCTCATGGCGTATCAAATGTAAACAAATTACGTCACACATTATGAAATGGACAAAGCCCGACAATTATTTAAAGGCATTTTTATGTTTAACATTGTTTTTATAGATACAAGTATATAAGTAAATGCTCTGTTTATATTAAACAGTATTAAACAACATTTACCGGCCTGAATGTCCGAGAAATTTTCATAGAAAAAATTCGTCCTCCGACAGGATTCGAACCTGAATTCTATACGGGACCGTGATATAGCCTGACGTGCCTTATAACCGATTCGGCCACAAAGGATATATATATATATATATATATATATATATATATATATATATATATAGTGTGTGTGTGTATGTATGTCTTTGTGATATAAAAGTCCATCTGAGAACTGAGCATGTTTGTCATTCCTTTTCCTTTCAGCCATTCAGTGCTGTTCGTGAAATAAGCTGTTATTATATAATGGATAAAATAATGCCCATGACGAGGGAAATACAAATGGGCAATAAATCTTCCTACCATAACTCGTTCCGTTACAAGGTAGTCAGATACTTCCTGGGTCAATAGAAGGGGGCAATAATTTTACCAGTATATTTCATAATCCATTTCATCTATGATTGCCACTTGCGGTTTGTAGTGAAAGTGAGATCCAATAGACGCTCAAGGCATGAAGCATGATTGGGTGTGAAACCGAGTCTTCGTGACTTGAGAATGGTAATTATTTAAACACGGCTAATGAAATGATACATTCTTGGTTTTTTGGAAATACTGAAAGTTACAAGCCAGTTACTTCCACCCTTGAACTTTTCGAAGAATAAAAATGATTCAGACGGATAAGGAATAATATATTTTATCAATGAGACGGCTTTTTGGTATTTAAATAATGTGGTGAATCAGTATAATTTCTTTGTAAATCTTCAGGCCAGGACTGTCCTTGTAAAACCAGATTGTATCACAAGTTTAGTTATATTTAAAAATTAAAACGAAAAAGACATGACAAATTCACTTATAATAAAAATTGTCAAGCACATCAATAAAAACATACATTTTATATTAATGTTCAACAATGCCTGACCCAAGATCTATTCAAGTATAATGTCACTGTGTGGTTTCGTATTAACGTAAAATAGGGAAGAGGTCGAATCAACGTAGTTATGTAGGGAAGATAATGGCTAGTCATTGAGATGAAATGGTCAGGGTTGTAGTGATAGGTAAATTATCCTGATTAGAGTCTATTGCACAAAGCAGTCTTTCTTGGGTATAAACTACCGAATGGAACAGTTATGGAATACGGTGAGGATGTGTATTGATTCTGTTGTGGAGTTATTTCCACAATAGAACTTGTAGTCGGACTAAATGCGTCCTAAATGGGGTAAACGTACAGAAACGTTAGGAACTTGTAAATAAGTGTTACACAGAATAATCAAGTTGTGGTCGCTGATAACTCATTCTTCCCTCGACTACCTACTGACTCCTACTTATAATAGGTGGGAGAGTCTATTCTCTAGACCAGGTGTATTTCACTAAAACACCCCCCTCCTAAAAACTTTACTCCGTAGGAGTCAAAAGTTTTAAATTTTTTATTTTATTTTATTTTTTTTTAGAGAAAAAGAAAGAAGAAAAAACTTCATTTTTTAGCAACATCGTAGCGTATCTCCTACGTTTTGGATCCATTCTTAAATGGTCAGCTGCCTTTCTTTTTCTCTTGGATCGGCGTATCTCAGGTAACATCGTTGCTGGAGTTGGAAGATCAAACGTATCAAAAATCACCTCCATAGGTGTTTCTTTCACTGGGGCGCTGTCAACCACGTCTGAAGAGCGTCGTCTGATCTGGTTAATGTGCCGTCTTCACGTGAATGTTTCACCTTTCACGAAGTACATCATGTTGCCAATCAGCTTTTCTATTTTTCCAATCTCCCAGAATGATTTATTCTGTTTATATACCTTAAAGTATACTTTTTCACCAGGATTGTATTTCTTTACTTGAATAAATTTTTCTGTACCTGGCTTTGTCTTTTTTGGTAATAACTAGTCGAAGACAGATCTTAATCGACGTGCAAACATCACCTCGGCTGGCGATTGTGACGCTGGTGTTGCTTATAATAGGTGGGAGAGTCTATTCTCTAGACCAGGTGTCTTTCACTATAACAGATTCATTCTTTTCTACGTGTTCTGGTGAGGCCACAAGAGTAAGGGCCATAGCTCGCGGGGCTAAGGAATATAGCTCATCAGCTATTTGTCTATCTGATCTACCTCTTAAAAAAGAAAGAGTATAGCAGATTGAGTCAGATATTGACTGGATGGTACAATTAACTGACAGTTTAACAATAGATTTGGTATATGAATTCCATTTGAGATTTGAGAAGAGTAAATTATTAAATAATTAAAAGTTATAATTGTGCCGTGGGTTTAACGAAAAACATCTTAAAGCAAATAAAGATATTTGTAATCCATATGTATTCATTGTTACAACAACGTCAGTCATATTGTAAAAACATGTCGTAATTTAGCTAAAAGTGTAAAAACAAAGATTATATTTTCATTTTAGAGTGTGTATATGATTTAAAGAATGATCCTTCTGTTATGTTTTGGAAATCCATATCTTCTGGACTTACGTTGAAACTTATATCTTCTAGGCTTATTGTTGAAACACCAGGTCCCACACGATCACCGAAGGTAAGCAACGTCGAGCCTGGTCAGTACCAAGATGTGTGGGAATATCAAATGCTGAATGCTTGGATATGATTACTTGCATTATTTACATTTTTCGGAATGTTATCCTCATTTTCATTGCCATATAACAAACGTTTCGGTCGTTGTACGCTCCAGACTTCTTCAGCTGATTGGAATTTAGAACCGAACCTTTTATTTCGTCCACATGGGTAGATTATTCTCATTCTACTGTGTTGTGTCTCAGTTATTTCCCTTTAACTCCACTCTCCAAGTTCTGGTTCACCACTGCTGGGGATGGTATTGAACTCACAATTAGTTGGGTCTAGTCAATGGATCTAACCAACGTCTTTATTCCGTGGGCCATGTCTCCTTGAGGACAATCACCTAAAGAAGGCCTGAGTATACAACGGCCGAAACGTTGTAATTATGGCAAGTAAGACTGACAATATTACAAGACAAAAATATTCTTACAGTCTAAAAATAGTTTCTGACTTTAAATAAATGCAAAAGATTGATAAGCCGAAAAAACAGTCAATCCATAACTTTAATTTTATTACATATTTGTAAGGAAAATTCTATACACTTAACAAACATTCAACTGTTTTTTGGTAGTTAGAATTAAGTGGTCGTTAATATTTAAAAAAAAAAAAAAATAAATAAATGAGAAAAAAAGTTGCTATTGACGAGGAAAAGTAGAATTATTTAAATTAAATAATGTGGTGAATCAGGTAAAAGAAATATTTAGATTGCTTCATTTGAAGAACTTTTCTTTTCACAATATTGTAAAAGGAAGCAACAGTTACTCTAGGTAATATATTACAGAGTAAGAGGCATAGTTTATAGCAGTATTTGGAGAAGATAACGGTTAACTCTAGACTTGAAATGGTTAAGGTTGTCGTGATCGAGGAAAGCGTCCCCCTAGGCGTCAGTTACACATAGTAGAGCTTCGTGAAAAAAGCTGGTCGAGTGAAAATTATCCCTCACCAGTGAAATACGTAGGGAATGAGGGCGTTTCACTAGAATCTGGATAGTCTGGGGGTCTTAGAAGTTAAGGTTAGAACTGGTGGAACTAAGGAATGTAGTACGTTTGAACACTTTCCATGATAATACAGATAGGGCAGCGAGAGACACGCCATGTTTCGTCTATGAGAAAGTGGTGTTAAATTGGAAAATACTACCTCTCTAACAAGAACGAGGCAACAAAAAGTGAAGACTGGGCAGCTCCAAGCCGTGTAAGGCAGCATTACTCCATTGTCGGCCTTTTCCGGCTATTGCAAATGCAGAGAGTAACAGGGGAGTTAAGGACCTACTAGAATGATACAATTCTTCCAGTATCTTTAGCGATGGATCGTATGGACGAGTTCCACTTGAGATGAGGCTTCATCATGAGTCGCAATAGACACTGAAGGCACGGATCTCCCTAACAGAAGAGCCGTTCATCACGATAAGGACGTCGAATGTTGTGCTATTGACCCGTTACAGTATTAGATTGAAAGAAACGTCTAAACATGGCCATAATAATGCTGGTCTTTTTCTCTTTCAAAATTCATCGGGTTAAAATAAAACGAATCAGAGGGCATAGTTCCCGATATTCGTCTGGTATCAAAAATGTACCATCCCTTTTTCTCTAAGCTGTGAAAGAAACAGGGCCCCAGGGATTCCAACCCTACGTAGCACTTTCCTTATTGCGCTAAAGAAGAAGAGATAGTGAATATATTATTTCACGTATGTGGCATATCGGCTTCTGGCAGTTTCCCCACTGCCGTAACATAGCTTCTCCGTGAGTTTTCTATAAATATTTTGATGATAATTTTTCTGATGAGCGTTCCCTTTTTTTTATACCTCACTGACTTAAGCGTATTACTAGACTGGAAGTTAGGTCTCACCGTTTTACAGATGAAAATGCTAGATGTAACCTTAAGTTCTATGTTAATAATTTTCTTCACTCACAACCGTCAGTTGTGGAACTCATGTTCAGCTTCTGGTTTTCCAGTATACTTCCCCGTTCAAAATTTATATGCGGTGTCATTCGTTATGTTCTGTCTTCTGAATTCTTGTTATTCTCTCTTTATTAATGCTTTTCTTTTTTCTCATTTTCATTCACACTCATTAAGCCGTTGCGTTAGTGGCTTTATTACGTTACTTTCAGCGAACTGATTAAAAGGAGATAGTTGATGACATTGGTGGCGGGCACTGGGTAATTTCTCTACTTGGCCTATATCCATACGTATGGGCACCCTCATTAATTATGACCTCATCACATCCTATCACATACGGGAACTGGGATAAATAAAAATCAAACGCTTCCCGGTTTTTGATCGAGAATCAAGGTGTAGTATTTGTTTTCATTTCCTTTTAAATGTATACGGGATTCCTATTCCCAGTCACTCCAACTTTACCGAAGCACTTTCATCTTTTCACTAAACTGAGGGAATTGGTAGATAAATAAAGCTTCTGAATATTTTTGTTGTTGTTCTGATGTTGACTCATTTCCGAAACTTCGAGGGTATAATACGGCGAAAGGCCAACTTTTCATCCTCCATCTTTAAGACATACGTTTGCGGACAAAACGTCAACATTTAAAGAAGTTTGACTCGCAATAGAACGATGTAAAGTTTCCATTCAGAACACATCAGAAATCAGAATCAAAACAAACGACAGCGTCAAGTTTAACAACGAAAATGAAAAAAAAAATTGAATTGTTTTAGAATTTCTAACCAAACTAATGTTGTCGAATGGCGCGAAACTAACGATAGAACGGAAATGGAGAATACGACGTCTGGTGGGAGATTTTTCCATTACATAGTCGCGAACTGTGTCGAATTTGCAACAACGGATTGCGTGATGTTAAGTTGCAACATCAAAGCTCAATTTCTTCCACATATTTGATTTTCGTTTCGCAGTTAATAAACACGTGCCACTTATTCTGTATAGTTTTAAAGAAATGGCAGTTTGATCATTTACCAGTAGCACTTAATAAATATATCAATAAACACTGTTATATTTAAAAAATCCACATTAATTCAAAACTCTATCGATCCAGACGATGTGTGCATATTTTATTAGCATAGAAAGTAAAATCTGTAATTCTAATTCAAAGACAAGTGTCCTGGGTATGACGATAAACTACACCCGGTAGCAAAGCGGCTGATCAAGTGGTTTTGAGGAGCGTAGAACCACCTCTTAATTGGTGTTGTTCCCAGGTTTATCCTGACCCGGGTGGTAGCACCTGTTAGGGTTTCAGTTATAGGCAAATAGGTAACAGCCAAAGTGAGGGTAAAACACTATAAAATAGATTTTTACATTAAAAATACCAGCAAAACATCTTTGAAAAAAATTAATACATATTTTATTCATACGAGCCTATCCTAAAAAATCTTGTCGGCATTAAGTAACCGACTGATATAGATATGATGCAAAACAAAAGAATCCATTTCAAAATTAAAATTACGATGTCGCCGTTACTCTCCTTTCCGTATTTATGTTTTGTAATAGATTAATTGATATTTTTATGGTTTCTAAACAGTTTGTATGTTAGTTAAAGCTGAAACGTATTTTGGATCGTAAGAATAATTCTTCCCTTTTTTTTTTACTTTTTCGATAGGGATTATCTCATGAAAGATCTTTTCCAGATACTATTTAACCTATGGTTGGGGAGTTGATTTATACCATTTCCAAGGTTATTTGCTCGTAAGTGAATGTAGCGAACCGGTTGGTCTCTGCAAATGGCTGGATTTACTTTTTCTCTCCCCACGTATGGCATGTTTCCAGATACTATTTAACCTGTGGTTGGGGAGTTGATTTATACCATTTCCAAGGTTATTTGCTCGTAAGTGAATGTAGCGAACCGGTTGGTCTCTGCAAATGGCTGGATTTACTTTTTCTCTCCCCACGTATGGCATGTTTCCAGATACTATTTAACCTGTGGTTGGGGAGTTGATTTATACCATTTCCAAGGTTATTTGCTCGTAAGTGAATGTAGCGAACCGGTTGGTCTCTGCAAATGGCTGGATTTACTTTTTCTCTCCCCACGTATGGCATGTTTCCAGATACTATTTAACCTATGGTTGGTGAGTTGATTTATACCATTTCCAAGGTTATTTGCTCGTAAGTGAATGTAGCGAACCGGTTGGTCTCTGCAAATGGCTGGATTTACTTTTTCTCTCCCCACGTATGGCATGTTTCCAGATACTATTTAACCTATGGTTGGGGAGTTGATTTATACCATTTCCAAGGTTATTTGCTCGTAAGTGAATGTAGCGAACCGGTTGGTCTCTGCAAATGGCTGGATTTACTTTTTCTCTCCCCACGTATGGCATGTTTCTAGATACTATTTAACCTATGGTTGGGGAGTTGATTTATACCATTTCCAAGGTTATTTGCTCGTAAGTGAATGTAGCGAACCGGTTGGTCTCTGGAAATGTCTGGATTTACTTTTTCTCTCCCCACGTATGGCATGTTTCCAGTCTGGTGTTAGATTGTTACATATATTCTTTCGTTTTTTCTGTTGTTCTGGGAATGATGACGAGGAATAATCTTTCGTAGAATGTTTTAGCTTCTTAGTAAGTCTAGTCATCATGTGATACTTTTGTCTAATGTTATTGAATTTTTTTATTTCAGATTAGACATCCCTTTGTGAGAGAAATGCCAAGCAAACGAGAATGAGCATCTGTCTGTATTTCTGAGACGAGGAATTATGTACACTATTTACATTATTCGGACTATTGTTCTCATCTTTGTCACCATATTTATTACAATCACATGAAGAAGACCGGAGCGTACAACGGCCGAAACGTTGTAATAAATATGGCGACAAAGATGGGGACAATAGTCCGAATAATGGAAATAGTAGAGAATGAGCATGTTCGACGTTTTCTCTTTGCTTTTACTCAACGCCAAAAACAGGTCAAAACCTCTTGAGCTATTTGTACTGTGCACAGAGAGGAAGTGGTTCAAAACAACTAAACGGTCTATGATAATTAGTATGGTGCAAAAAGTAAAAGGTTAAAAGAGGGAATTCATTTGGAAAGACATAAGTACCGATGCAGAATTTTGGCAATGCTCGACCCACGTCTCTGATATGAATAAATATGCAATTAAAGAGCTCGATTGGGAATTTCTGCTGCAAATCTTCAGACAACCAACTTTCTAAAAAATTAAGGGGTGTTTCGTTCAACAACGATGTGGAGCTTAAAACGTGGCTGGATGAATGTTTCAAACCTTAGTGATTTCTATTATCGAGGCATTAAACAGTGAATCGTTGGCAGGAGTTTGTTAACGATGAATGTAACGTCTTGTTGAATGATCCATCAGGACTGTTAATAAATAATAAGTATTAAATTAAAATATAAAAACAAACGGTTTTACATGTATTTTATATAAGAGCCTAGTAAAAATGTCAACTTTGAACTGAAAACCTACAGAGAGCAAATGAGAACCCCTGCACTATCTTTCCTAAGAATCATGATATGTCAAATATGAAAACGAAAAATGTGGTTCGCCATTATTAACAATGTTTTTAGTATACTTTTAAGCTCCTGGTGAAGATCATAAAGTGATTATGTATTTACCTATTCAAATAAAATTTGTAAACACAAAACGTGGATGGCATTTTCTTTTCAATTATTGAAATATTCGAGTGAATTCAGTGTCTGTCTATATTTCTGAGATGAGGTATTATGTACATTATTTACATTATTCGGACTATTGTCCTCATCTTTTTCACCATATTTATCCGATCCTTCAGTATCTGTCGATATTTCTGTGATGAGGTATTATGTACATTATTTACATTATTCGGACTATTGTCCTCATCTTTTTCGCCATATTTATCCGATCCTTCAGTAACTGTCTATATTTCTGAGATTAGGTATTATGTACATTATTTACATTATTTGGACTGTTGTCCTCATCTTTGTCGCCATATGTATTACAACATTTCGGTCGTTGTACACTCCGACCTTCTTCAGGTGGTTGGATTGTCGAACTGAACCCTTTCTTTCGCTAACTGGGGTAGACTGTTCTCGTTCCACGTTTCATGTTTAATGGATGTCAGTTATCAGTTATCTCCTGTTAATTTCCCTCTGAAAGTTCTCCACTGCCTTAGCCGGGTACTGAACTCACACTCTTTGGGTCCTGTCACTGGATCTAACTAACGCTTTTATCCACTGTGCCATATGTCCTCGAGGACACATAGCATAGTGGATAAGCATCCATTAAACATGGCACATGGAACTAGAACAGTCTACCCCAGTGAGCAAAATAAAGGATTCAGTTCGACATTCCAACCACCTGAAGAAGGCCGGAGCGTACAACGGCTGAAAAGTTGTAATAAATATGGCGACAAAGATGAGGACAATAGTCCGAATAATGTAAATAGTGTGAATTCAGTGTGTAGTTGTTATAGACTCTAGAATGAGTGTTAAATCAACGTTGGGTTGCAATAATTGAAAAAATGTCCTTATGAAGCAACCGTCGCTTAATTTGGTAAAATAATTTATTTGTGTTTTTTTACGGCTTACCAACATTCTGTGGGTTATTTAAATTCAAAAAAATATTTTGAATTCTATCGATATTTTTTTTTTTGTGAGAGAATATCACATTACCAATTTCTTGAGCATTGATCCAATATTAATTTTCCACTTCATGTCATCAGAAAACATTAACCCAAGATGGCGCAATGAACCCCACTACTGAAGGTTAGCATCGGCCATGCTGGAGGAAGACAAGACAAACGTTATCTCAGATGATTTAAACGAGAGCAGCTTTGTTTTGGAAGCGTTTACAAACCATTCTCTGCCTACTTAACAGCAGATTGTACGTCATTTCTTTTTAAATTAACTTCTAATTTAACATTACCGAGCTGATGAAACTTACAATTATGAGAGGAGTAAAGAGAACTAGTTTTATATATGAAGAACAATAGTCTTGGGAAAAAAAAGAAACCTATTTTCTTGTGACACCTTATCGAGAAAGGTAGCATCAATCCCAGGAGGTAATATTTCGCTAATTGACCAATAAAAATACGTGATATCACTCGGTCGGTTATTCTTGTCTCCTCTTAATAAATATATTTTCTCAAAACTCAGATTTATGCTGCCTAAAATAGAAATAGTAATAAAAGACGCGCATATATGTATTTCGGGGCGGGGTGGATTGGAGACATTAACGTCTTTGAATGTTTTACGGTCCATTTGTGTTGTTCTTTGTGAAGAGGAACTGCGAAAATAGAAGAACACGGAGTGATTTCTGGAGTCAGTCTTGTGGAAGAGAAATTCCAAACAACGTCGGATAGTTATTTGAAAAATGTTGACAGCTGTGAATTCTCCGTTTTATTTTATATATTTGGTGAAGAGGTGGGGGAGGGCGACAGAAGAGAATTGAAGTATTTGATACCCAATCAAAGGTTCAATTATCTGCATTTCTCGTTTCATCAAATGTTCGATGAAAAATTTCAGATTGTCGTAAAAATAAATGATTTCTTTTAGAAGTCACCACGAAATACGCACAAACAGTGCTAAAACAACAACGATTTGATTCATTCTACTCATATATATATATATATATATATATATATATATATATATATATATATATATATATATATATATATATATATATATATATATATATATATATATTGAACAATAAAAAATATAAAAAAAATTAATATCTTCAGACACACTGGGTTCTATATTAATATTCCTTCGTTTTTATTATTATTTTATTTAGTTTCCTCGACTAGTTTCGACGAACATGGCCATCATCAGGAGAAAATAATTTTCTGCTTGCTGGTAGCAGTGAACTAGAGAAATATATATATACATATATACATACATATATATATATATATATATATATATATATATATATATATATATATATATATATATATATATAATCATTTATTTGAATATATATAACATATTTATGTTATAATATTTGAATATATATAACATATTTATGTTATAATATTCAAATAAATGATTATATCTGCTCTACTCTGTATTGAGCACGCTTTAAAGAATAATAATTGTTGGTTATTGCAATTTACTCCGTATATACCAATTCCACACTTGGATATATATATATATATATATATATATATATATATATATATATATATATATATATATATATATATATATATATATATATCATTTTCTTCGAATGTTCACTAAATACAAAGCCCAAGAGCAGCTCAAGGTAGAGGGTCACTCTGTGGAAATGGATTAGAGTAAGAAAGCAGGAGCATTAGAAGTATAGAGTTGAAATAGATTTAAGGAGGACCCAGAAACCCACTCCTAAACAGGCCGCAAGAGATAAACGTTTACTCCTGTTCAAAAGACCTGGGAGTATTGTAAAGTTGACAATAGGCGAAAACCACTTCTAAACAGGACACAAATTATAAACCTCTACTCCTGTTCCAAAGACCTGGGAGAAGTGTAAACCAGATAGCAGGCGAACTTATTTACTCCTATTATAAGAGGGAAAGCATAATTAGTGAATAACAGTTCAGAGTAAAGGTGGAGATGTCAGAAGTATAGATGTAGAAGTAAGCCTTAGACGGTACGGGAAACAGAATCATAAATAGGAAACAAGACATAAACCTCTACTCTTGTTCAAAAGATAGGAGAAGAGACGTTAGAAGTGTATTTTTGAAGTAGACTTTAGAAGGAACCAGAAAGGAAATCTTAACAGGACGAAGTGAGCAAGCGTCTACTCCTGTTCAAAAGACCTGTGAGTAGTGTAAACCGGACAATAGGCGAACCTATCTACTCCTACTGAGATAAGGAGAAAATAATTCATTTTCTTTTTAAGTACCATGTCCCTTCAGGGCGTAGGCGATTATGGTTCTGCACTTACCCCGTCCCTTGTAGCTCTCAATGTTCTGTGCCTCTACCAACTCGCCCAGACCACGTTCTGCCATCAACCCGCCCTTGTCTCTTTTTCCCTCTATTCGACATGTGAGTATCAGATTCTCTAGGCCCTCTATTCTCATTACGTATCCCAGAAATTTAATCTGCCGCTGCCTTATGTTAAGTATAAGCTTCGTTCTTGTTTGCATCCTCTCCGAGAACTGATTGTTGCTCACACGCGTGTCCTTAGCATCCTTCTGTAGAACCACGTTTACGCTACTTCGAGTCTCGTCTTCATCTTTAAGGAGATTGTCCAACATTCGCTGCCGTATAGGAGAACAGATGTCACGTAGCAGCTCAGTACTCTTTTCTTTATCACCAAATAACTCCTCCCGTCTCGCAGTAATCTGCCCAGCTTTTGTAATGCATCCTTGGCCATCCTAATTCGTCATCGGATCTCAGCGTGGCACCTGTCGTCCTCCGTCAAAACACTTCCCAGGTATTTAAACTCTGCACATGCTTGATTCTAGTGTCCACGATCTGCAAACCTCATTTTGGGTTCATCCTTTTACTGATTACCATGCATTCTGTCTTCTTGTAAATTATGGTTAGTCCCTTCTCGCGTTCCCTCGCTTAATTCTGTAGGAGGTTTTGTAGTTTCTTTTCCGTACCTGCTATCAGTACTGTGTCATCTACGTATCTTATGTTGTCAAGATTGTGGACGCCAATGCTGAATCCCGGTAGGATCCGCAAGTCTCTCAGAATTACCTCGCTGTATAGGCTGAATAAATCAGGTGAGAAGACACATCCTTCCTTTACGCCTCTTTCTATTTTTGTATATTCGCTGGACTCGTTCCCTATGCGCATGCATGCTGTTTGCTGCCAGTATAGGTTCTTGATTATTCTGATAACTTTCAAGAATATATCAAGGTTGCTGAGCAACTCCAGCAGATCCTTGTGGTGTAATTTGTCGAACGCCTTTGCGTAGTCCATAAAACATAGATTCCCGCCCTTCTGCATTTGTATTGCTCTTTCTGATAACATTCTAAGCAAGAATATCGCTTTCCTTGTTCCGGTGTCTTTAACAAACCCGCAATATTTTTGTCTTATTACTGGCCCGATTCTGCTGCGCGCTCTATTCATCAGAATACGGATGATGAGTTTTGTGGCTCATTAGGCTGATTGTTCTGTATAGCTCACATTCGTTTGTACCTGGTTTCTTAGGTAGTGCTTTAAAAATGGATCTGCTGAGATCTTCTGGTATATCCTCACTGTTGTAGATTTCATTTATCATTTCTGTGATCTTGTCAATGCCAATCTCATCTACTGCTGAAGAGTCCTAAATATAGGACGAAACGGGCGTCCAGTGCTTTCTGCATTCTGTTGAGGTTTCTTTCAGACTCAATGAATTACTTAATTATAATTATCAAATCCTTCTAACAATTTCTATCATATATATATATATATATATATATATATATATATATATATATATATATATATATATATATATATATAACCGTGAAATGAACATCGTCCTAAACGGGTTTTCCTGCAGATCCTTTATCACGAACGCCGGTTGTCCCCAAGGCCCTATCTTGGGCCGTACACTGTTCTTGATCTTAATTAACAACCTTCTTGATGTCATCAGTTCTCAAGTAGGCATCTATGCGGACGACACTACTACTTACTCTTGCTCCAATAGTAAATCAGGCATCGTTGACAAAGCAAACCTGGCCGCCGGTCTCGAAAAGGTGTGACTGGAGCAGGAAATGGCTTGTAAACATCAATGACTCTGCAACGAAATTTAGCCACCACAGGCAACTGTACCAGAGTACCATGTTGCGCCTGCTTGTTCTCACGCTCTCTGCTGCTATGAGGTGGAACAAATACATTGACTCAATAGCTTCATCTACTACAAGGAATTTGTTCTCTGTGTCGTGCCAGAAAGCTTTTCTTGTCTGAGTCCATCCTTCAAATCCATAAATCAACCATCCATCTTTGCATGGAATATTGCTGTCATATATGGTCTGCTACCTCCGCTGTACGTCTCGAGGTCCTCGTCAAAATCCAGAGACGGATATGCAATATGATAGGTCCTGATCTGGCATCTAGTCTATTTCACACAGACGTGGCGTGGCTTCCGTCTGTCTCTTTTATAAGTATTTTCACAGCAACTGTTCCGATGATTTGCTTTCGTTTGTTCCCAGCCTGCATGAATTTAAGCGAGATACTGGGTTGGCATCTCGGTCCCACCGTTTCACTCTCGAAACTGTTAAATATAACCGGCTCTTCTCCTCAAACAAATTTTCTCTCGCACTTCCCGACAGTGAAACTCCCTTCCTCTTACTTGCTTCCCTGATAACTATAATCTTCAAATATTCAAATGTAATGCCAATCAATGTCTTCTGATATCTTGATCTTGTTACCTATCCTACTTTTTATCCTCTCCCCAAACATGACTTTTTAGTCCTGTTCTCTACCCTTTTAACCCCCTTGCTTGGGGTGAAATGCTTAACATATATATATATATATATATATATATGTATATATATATATATATATATATATATATATATAAATGAATAAACAAATTGACCCGAATAAATAAGCAAATAAACGACTTCCGGTAAAATAACCGCCATAATAGACTACACACAATAAGCTATATAAACAAATTTTTACTACGTTAATAAAAACACCGATCAAAATAAAAATAAATAAATATATAAGATAAAAACTAAAAATAAAATTAAATAAAAACAAGCAAAATAATTTGACACAAATAAATAAATAAACAAATAAATGACTTCCGGTTAAAGTAACCGCCAAAATAGACTACCCACAATGAACCACTGACCCGTATATATAAATAGCCGAGAAAAATAACAGGACTAGTTGCCTGACGATTGCATCTAGCATGAAACAGACTGGCGCCTCTAAGTGTTGACTTCTATGTTCACTTTTATATTTACACACGCTCTATCTCTGATATTGAGCACTTTATCCCATAAATATAGCACACTTTAAGACTATATTTTTTCATATATATATATATATATATATATATATATATATATATATATATATATATATATATATATATGTATATTCTATAGCAAAAAAATTACCTCAGTGTCGAGATAGTGTATTTCAAACCGTTCTGTGCGCGGCTCTCATCAGACACTTAGGGGCTGATGATAGCCGCGCACAGTACGGCTTGAAATAGACTGTGTGTATGTTGAGGTAATGTTTGTTTTTTAGCTGTAAAAAGTACCTATGGTCTGTTAAAATAAAACCATCGAGATCTCTCTGGATCAGTTTAATAATTAATATTACCAGGATCTACCTGGATTATATAACAACGGCTCGATTACCTTTACTATATATATATATATATATATATATATATATATATATATATATATATATATATATATATATATATATATATATGAATATATGAATAATTAAAAAAATCTTTTTATCTCATGTCGGATTAGAATACAAATTTCATACCATAGGAAAAATGTAAGGCCACATAAAAATATTAGCCGGGTGTCCGAAGCGTGGACATATCATTTTAATAAATTCCAAGCCAGCACGTGTGAAATCATCAGATTAAGACGACGAAGAGGGACAAAGATGCAAGAACAACCATTGTGTTGCAACCACCTGAGCGATTCAAGCCCTTTCTCTTAGCTGTCTAATACAATTACAAACTCGAATGGTGCACGTTCGACTAGAAATAAAGAAAATGGCCAACTGACTCGGGGTAATAAAAAAAAAACAACAAAAATAAAACGACGTAATTGTTATATTTGCAAAGAGTCAGATGGAAATAAAAAGTGTTTTATTTTGTGTCTTTCTCTGATTTTGTTGCGAACCATTTTTTTTTTCCTTTTTTTTTTAATAATTTGGACTTCTAAATTCTGCTAATGTTTCCTTCAGTGTTTAGCTCTTAATGTTCTTTTTATCAGGAAACAATTTTTTCTGCAACTATTTCGTTGCTTCCAAAGCCAAATTTATAAAAAAAAACTATAAAACATTAACAAAAAAATTAAGCAAATTGCAGCTTAATTGGACAATCAAGAAATATTATGGGTCCCAATCACATTTATCAATTTGGTAAATAAAGGAGTAAAAAAAGTGTTATTGCTCCAAATACTATATCTCTTACCGTAATTACACAAACACACACACACATGCACATACATACATACATGCACACACACACACACACACACATATATATATATATATATATATATATATATATATATATATATATATGCGTGTGTGTGTGTGTTTGTATCCAAATGAGAGAAAGAACAGATGGAGTAAAATTCCACTGTTCATAGCATTTATTTTTAAAAAGTGCTCAATGCAAAGTAGAGCAATATATTATTATGATTTTTTAATATAAGAGATTGTAATAAAAAAATGTTGAGATCGCTACAGGAAAGCTTTCATGTTTCAATACTTTGATCGTACTTCTTCAGGCGATGGTAAGTGACTGGCAATTAAATGATTATTGAGAAAATTCAAAAACAAAGAGAAAGTTAAAGGGGATGAACATAAGGTCAGAATTTAAGATGGTTATGTCTTGATTATTTAAATGAAATGTCATATCTACGCAAAATAGAATGGTAAACTAAAGTGGGTGGACGCAGGTGAGTTATATTCCCATGCCATGATAAACCGTAACACAGACAGGCCATCGTTGAGGATTGCGGAAAATATGTCAGCGACAAATGTATCGTGACTGTAGACAAATATGACATGTTCAATTTTTTGAAAGGGCTGCAATCAAGAGTTTTAAGTCTTCGCATATAGTCACCACTGGACGCTCTCCTGGCTGGCGTTTGATCTGGGCTTTCATTTGCATAGAACTTTCTTTTCCTCGCTGCAGCCTTGGCTTATTTGATTAGAATCTGGTCCTCTGTTGGCTGAGATTTCGTTTTGCGAGGCATACCGCTGCCATATGCGATAGGCAAAAATAAAATACAGAACTCAAAATTGATTGATTTTAAGTATTGCATTACCGGCTCGGATTGAGGAATCGGAGATCCGAGTTCAAATTCCAGCCGAATCCATTATATTCACTTAGTGCTAAATAACCTGGGGAAAGGTATGATTCCATCTCTTCTCCCCCGGCTATGGCTAAATAGCAAGACAGACCGGGTTCTATAGCATTGGATGGCTACTTGTCTACCGCAGAAAGAAATGGCAACATAGTATGGAAAAAGTCTGCCTCGTCAGTCATGAATCGAAAGATACATGATCGACTAAGCGTGTAACACTCAGGGCACATAACTGACTGATGAATATTTAAGCTTATCTAATCCTTCAGTCGCCAATTAATTTAAAGAAAAATTGATGTACATAGGTCCTTATTTCCCGTACAAACAAATATTTTTAGTTCATGTCTGACTTTTGCTGGATTTCGCAATTAATTTCGATTATTCAGAAATTTATTCCCGAGTTAGAAAAATTCGTCGCAAAAAATCATTAACAAAGTCGCCGAAAACAATCGATTCCTGTCGGCAAGCGCATATTATTTTCGAAATTTCTCGAACATTCAAGCCTGTAAATGTAATTAATACTGTTTAATTAAAGAACACAAAAGAAGACTTACTTAAATAAATTATATATATAAAAATAACGGAAACAGAATATATATATATATATATATATATATATATATATATATATATATATATATATATATATATATTCTGTTTCCGTTATATATATATATATATATATATATATATGTGTGTGTGTGTGTGTGTGTGTGTGTGTGCGCGCGTGTGTGTGTGTGTTTTATATTATAAGACATTATAATAAAACATTTTATTTGAATACGTTTTTATTATAATCTCTTATAATAATAATATAATAATAATATTGCTCTACTTGGTATTGAGCACTTTTTAAAAAAGTAAATACTACGAACAGTGGATTTTTACATTTGTTCTTCTATTCATTTGTATATATATATATATATATACACACATATATATATATATATATATATATATATATATATATATATATATATATATATATATATATATGTTATTTAAATTAGGTTCTGCTGCAACTCCATATTTATTGTGAACTAAATTTTTCAACTTAGCATCAAGCTTAGTTGACAATTTAGCACAATCTCGTTGATGGACCCAGCCCAAAAACCTACCATACCCAATCGAAAAAGGAAATTGAGTTCCCATAAGAGCACAGCAATCTCTCATAATCCTGCTTTAGTGCCAGGCTTCTGGTTGAAAGCTGTTGAATCCTATCCTTAATGAAGATGGATTCAATCTTCCAACCTTGATGTAATTTATCTAAACTGAATAAAAGACGGGCAAACCTGGTAGCAGATACATTGCTTACGAAATTTAATTTCAAACATAGCAAATCTTAATTTAGCCTTAATCTGTAATAATTGGGTCAGGTTTTGTAGGTTTTGGGGCTGGGTCCATCAACGATATTGTGTTAAATTGTCAACTAAGTTTGATGCTAAGTTGAAAAATTTAGTTCACAATATATATATATATATATATATATATATATATATATATATATATATATATATATATATAAAGAGTAGATTCTTGTATCTCCTTCTCATGTATATTTTGTCTGTATCTGTATAACATATAAACAGACAATATATTCGTATCTCGCTAGTCAAATATTGTACACTTTATTAGACAAATTGTGAAATGTGATGTACATTAAATTATTCGATTTACGTATATTACTAGCACGTTGTATTATTGGACTTTTAACTCAGTTATTATCAAGAACTAATCGGTCTTAGTACTATTGTTAACATTTTTGATAGCTCTTCTTATGACGTTGTATGGTATGTTACATTACATATTTTTATCTTGGCACATTTTATATGTAACCTCATAGGTTGAAGGGATTCCTAGGGCTTTAATGCCTCCGAAACGAGACACATTTGAAATATTTTATGATATATATATACACACAGACACACACACACACATATATATATATATGTATATACCCGATGCGATGAGAACGAAAGTAATATATAAATTCCAACGTTTGCAGCGTTAATTAAAAAAAAAGCTCGATACAGATAGTAGAGCGGTAATTATTTATTTATTATAATGTTATCATGTAGACAAAACCATTTTACTCACTACAAAGATACAACTTGGTTTCAGTGCATTTCAACTGCACATCGACGGGTGAGAGTCGAAAATGGTTATGAACAATCCTGCTTGTAGGCAAGCCGGGTGTGAAGCAGGATTGCAAGCAGGATTGTTCATAACCATTTTCGACCCTCACTCGTCGATTTGCAGTTGAAATGCACTGAAACCAAGTTGTATCTTTGTAGTGAGTAAAATGGTTTTGTCTATATGATAAAATTATAATATATATATATATATATATATATATATATATATATATATATATATATATATATATATATATTAATACATGTTTGATTAAATAATATAGATAAGCGTTGTCTATATATATTTATGCAAGTTTTTTTCATATAGTCTGATAATCTTAATAACATTATCATTAAATAATGAAAGAAAATCACAATATTGATACATACTTTTTTTTATTTAATCCGATCTGAGCTTTCGGCTTACATAAGCCATTATCAAAGATGACAATTACACAATATATTTATGCAATACACGAACAAGAAATTGATGATAGTATTATTTCTATGGATTTCGTTAATCGGACTGACTTCCTCATCTTGGTTGCATTCCTCACAACGTTTCGGCCGTCTGATCCTCCGGCCTTCTTCAGGTGCGTCTCGAACTCGGGAACCGTCGGTCTGGAATCGTCCCAGTGACACATGGCCGAGGCGACTAGGACGTTGAAACAGTGATTGCAAGTTCTCCCGATGTTCTGAGTTCAATCCCGAGCAAAGGCAGTGGCAGCAACAAACAAAAGCGGTGACAACGATAATAGAAGCAACAGCAGCAGCAACGATGGCGTCAAGCAGTAGTAGCAGCAGCGATGGCCTTAATGGAACGAGAACATGGTACCCCCGTAACAATAAAGGGTTGGGTTCGAAATTCCAGACCGACGGTTCCCGAGTTCGAGATGCACCTGAAGAAGGCCGGAGGATCAGACGGCCGAAACGTTGTGAGGAATGCAACCAAGATGAGGAAGTCAGTCCGATTAACGAAATCCATAGTGAAAACCTCTCATCCCAAAAATATAGACAATTACTATAGTATTATTTGTTTACATGGATGATTTCCAAGCAACGATAAACACGTCTGAAACAAATCTGAAGCACAACACCGGTTTAAAATTGTTAAAAAACTGAATACATTATACAAAGGTAATATCACACTTCCTGACAAAACGGATAAATACATTAACCTTTCTAACTATGAACTAACCAAGCACCAAAAAGAATTACTTAATCTTGGACCTAACTGCCATATATACCGTAAGTACAATCGACTTTTCAAAAAAATAGAAATCGAAACCCTATACCAAAACATTGTTAAACTCCAGGATGAACAGCTAATAAAAACTACACCAGAATTCAAAGATTTACTTAAGGCTGAGGCGCTCAAGGATCGGCATGATAAAAGCCGAAACTCCTCAAAAATACTTACTAAACAACTGAAAATTGCCGCACAAGAACTACGCAACCACCCTGACATAATCGTAAAAAAAGCTGACAAGACCAACATTTTCGTCCTTCTAAACAAATTAGATTATAACAAAAAACTTGACCACATACTCCATGATCACATAAAATTTAAAAAACTCAACAATAATCCGACCAACCAACTAAAATCAAAGCTTAATAAACTCATTAATGCTAATAATGCCGAACAGAACTCATTAAAACTCCCTAAGATTGTTGGTGATTATAGGCCTGGTTACATATACGGCAATATAAAAACACATAAACCTAACTATCCTCTCCGTCCTATCATATCACAAATTCCAACTCCTGTATATCAACTAACAAAATACATCAACCAACTCATTACTCCTTATCTTTCTAGTAAATATAGTGTTAAGTCAACATTAGAAGTAATCCAAATCCTAAAAAGCGAAAAACCCGACAATGAAATCATAGCTTCACTTGATGTTGAAAACTTATTTACCAATGTCCCTGTTAGTGAAACTATTGACATAATTATAAGAAATATATACAGTAACTCATCTTTACCCCCACTTAAAATTAATCCTAATATATTACGGAAACTACTATTAGCTTGTACTACTGAAGTCCCTTTCTTAGATCATAATAATAATATATATATACAATGTGATGTTGTCTCTATGGGTTCAGTACTGGGTCCGACATTTAGCAATTTCTATATGTCGAACCTGGAAAATAAGATATTTACAGACTTTAAAAAACCATCCATCTATGTAAGATACGTTGATGATATTCTTATGTTAGTTGAAAATACAGATGAAATACTTCAACTACAAAAATGTTTCCAAAATAATTCTGTCCTCAAATTCACGTATGAACTCAATACTAATAATAAAATTCCTTTCCTTGACATATTGATAAACACAAATAATAACAAATTTACTATTTCGCCATATAAAAAACCTACTAGCATAAATTCATGTACACTTAACTACAAGAGCGAATGCCCATATTACTACAAAATAGCAATTATAAAAAATCTAATACACCGTGCAGAAACTAATTCATCCACAAAACAGATTTTTTACAGTGAACTAAAGAATATAAAACAAACACTTGTTAATAATAGTTTTCCAAACTATATAATTGATGAACAAATAAGATGCTTTCTTAGAAATCTCAATACTAAGCAAATAGTACATAATACTGCTTCTACTAATCTCAAACATATTAATCTCCTATATCGTAATCAAATGCATACTAATTATAAACAAGATGAAAATATACTAAAAAAATTAGTAAATACTAACATATCCACAACAGATCCTAGCAAAAGAATTAAGTTAATTATATACTACACTAAATCTAAAATATCCAACTCAATTATTCGAAATGATTCTTCTCCCCCGGTTAGCGATTTGAAAAAAACCAACATAGTTTACAAATTCAGGTGCCCTTTGGGAGATTGTATCTCCAACGAACTAAATAATATCTATGTTGGTCACACCACAAACTCGCTTTCACGACGCTTGACACTACATTTGAATGATAACTCTAACATTTTTAGACATTTAAAACAACATGCCTGGCCGCATACACAATTCCGGAAAATCCTCGTCGAAAACACAATTATACTTAAACATGAAAACAGTAAACAAAAACTAAAAATTCTTGAAGCTATATACATAAAACAGTTGAAACCTAACCTGAACAAAATAAACTATGAAATCTCCAAAAATATCCTTAAATGCCTATAATTAGTAACAGAAGTCATTGGTTCATACCAACGGCTTTCCATACTCAATACTCATCGGATTCACTCTCGCGTGGTCATGTGTGACGTCATGAGCTGTCGTGCGATTTTCGCTTTCAGCGTTTTATATGCACGTGTTTATCGTTGCTTGGAAATCATCCATGTAAACAAATAATACTATCATCAATTTCTTGTTCGTGTATTGCATAAATATATTGTGTAATTGTCATCTTTGATAATGGCTTATGTAAGCCGAAAGCTCAGATCGGATTAAATAAAAAAAAGTATGTATCAATATTGTGATTTTCTTTCATTATTTAATGATAATGTTATTAAGATTATCAGACTATATGAAAAAAACTTGCATAAAATATATAGACAACGCTTATCTATATTATTTAATCAAACATGTATTAATGAAAAAATGCTGCCTAAATACACACACAATATATATATATATATATTATATAAAGTACCAGGTTGAGAACTAGATGCCTTTGATGAGAGTGAAAGGAGTCTCTCTGAGCTTTGATTGGCGATCATTTTATGTTGCTTTCGCGCTAAAATGACTTCAGATGGGAATGGAAACTCATGACAGCTTAACCCGGTCATTATATTGCATGTGTCTGCCGAGAGGCGTGTACTGTGTGATACTGTCTGTGATGCGGAGCGATTTAACTCCGCGATAATAACACATGATGACTGTCGTTCGGAATTTCCGTGGCAAGTCTTTTGCACCGTTATTTTTTATCGACAGATCCAAAAAGTGTGAATGGCCCGACACAAACCTTCACTACTTAAAATAAATCATTTTATTGGTTTTCTGACAACTACATCTTACGTTGATGTTCTACATTCAAACTACGGTGAACATGTATAACATTCTCCAGCAGGTAAAGTTAATAAGTAAGACTTGTAGCATAAAACCATTATTATTTCCAAAATTAAAATGTATACACAAATATTTAGACTTCGGCATTAAAAAGAAAAAAATCAACAAGAACCAGTCAAACTTGATATGATACTGGGAAAATTAGAAATCCTATCAGGATTAATTATTGGGGGCCACAATCTTAAGAACCAGATATGTAGATGATACACTGTTCAAGCAGACACAGAAAAGAAATGAAAACATTTCTTACAGAAGGTAGTAAATACAAGCGAGAATAAGATGACGAACCATATAGGTGTTAGCAATTGAAACTGTCCGAGAAACATTACAAAGTGGAGAAACCGAATTGAAGCAAGAAAAAATGTAAACATCTAGGTAGTACTTTCATATAAGACGGAAAATGTGACACCAAAATCCGAAGTAATAGCGAAATATGCCCGCTAAAAGGTAAGTAATGTATTAAGCAACAGGAAACTTTTGTTAAAATAGTGCTGAACTATTATGAAATATTCATCCTTCTGTATGGCGGTGAAGGCTGAACTATCTCCTTATATTAGGTCATCACATAAGTTCTTTCCGAATTTTAACGTTTTGTTAAATTTAACGAAATCTAAAGAGTATTTTATAATGTCTAATGGAGCTGAACATTATTTTTATATATAGATGCATTTAAACTGATCAAATTTTATTTCAGAGAACAATAAAATTAAATTCTGTTTGATTATAACCCTGTTAACATAGAAGTACCCAAGAATCATTTGAGGCACATAATGCTTTATGAGTTCAAGAAAGGAAACTCAGCAGCCGAAGCGGCTAGAAACATTCACTCAGTTTATAGAGAGGAATGTGTGAATGAAAGAACTTGTAGAAGATGGGTTGCAAAATTCAGAGGTGGAGATTTCACCCTTGAAGTTGAAGATCGACCCGGACGTCCAGTTGAGTTTGATGAAAAGCTTCTTGAAGCAGTCCTTGAAGAAAATCCCGCTTTATCAGTTGAGGAATTGGCAGTGGTTCTCAGTTCAAACCATACAACTATTCATCGTCATCTACAACAACTTGTAAAACTTCCTAAATTTGGAAAATGGTTGCCACATGAATTGTCTGAAAACAACCTCAAATCCCGAGTTGACATCTGCTCTTCTCTCCATTCTCGCCAACTTGTTTCACCTTTTTTGAGTAGACTTGTGACTGGCGACGAAAAATGGATCTTTTATCGAAATGTTAAGCGTCGTAGACAGTGGCTTGGTAAAGGGAAAGGACCCCAGCCACAGCCGAGAAGGGAACTACATGGGCAAAAAGTTCTTCTTTCAATCTGGTGGGATTGCCAAGGAATAATCCACTTTGAATTCTTACCACCTAATGCAACAATTAATGCTCAAATATACTGTCAGCAATTAGACCGTTTGAATCAAGCTTTGAGAGAAAAAAGACCTGCTCTAGTGAATCGAAAACGGGTGATGTTTCATCAGGACAATGCGCGAACACACAGCAAGAATCACGCCACAAAAGATCGAAGAACTTGGTTAGAAGAAAATTCCTCATCCACCTTATTTTCCCGACCTTGCTCCTTCAGACTACCATTTGTTTCGTAGCTTACAGAATCATTTGGAAGAAACAGCTTTTGTAACACAGGAAGAGGTTAAAACTGACATTTGTGAGTTCTTCGAATCACAGCCAAAATAATTTTACAGTAATGGAATTAGTAAGCTTGTTAATAGATGGAAGTAAGTCATAGATAATCAAGGAAAATACGTTGTTGATTGAATCTGTAATTAAATGTAACATTTGGTCACTTGTTTTCTTTATTCAAACTTCGGACAGAACTTAAAGGGATGACCTGATAGTTCCAAACAAATCCGGCTACTGCGAAAAACTCTATGAAACAACATCAACTTCATAGTGGCACTGGAATGTACGAACTCTTCACGAAAACAACGCAGCACCAGATAGAAAAACAGCTCTGGTCGCATTGAAACTAAAGAAGCAGATCACTGATATAGCTGCACTGAGAAATAAGCATCAGCCGTCTACATAAAACGAGAAATAAGACATCTAACAGTGTTCCTGCTGCACTTGGATGCAATACTTTCTCCTGTACTGTTGGTGGACTTTTGTGCTATTCTCGAGTTGGTCTCAAAAGTCATGACCGTCATAGGAATGCAGATAATTAGTTCGTGGTTGTCAGAACAGCATACATCACACTCAATGAGAGAGTCCATCATATATATATATATATATATATATATATATATATGTATATATATATATATATATATATTTATATATGCTCTTGCATAATAATAACTTTGTCAACATTGAGATTCCATAACAGTGTGTGATGTCTATCTTTTTCGTATTAACTTCTTATATTCATACTAGTTGCATTTTCGTTGACTGACTTGCGATTATCAATTGTTATTGTCACATAACTTTCGGTAAGTGATCATTTAACCGATGGTATTGATTTCATTCATCGATTTTCTACGGTTTATCAACCCTTTGCAGGTTATTTAAAGCCAGAAAGTCAGAAAATATTTTCAGATTCTAAGATCTTTTTCATTGCTTAGATAATAGTTTAGTGATACAAATGTTACTAATTAACCCATAGCTGGAGGGAATAGGTTGATTCATACCTTTCCCAAAGAAAACTAGATAACGGCTCACCGATAACACAATTCCCAGCCATTATACCATCCACACATTCAAGCTTAAGCAACAGGTATAAACCAGCTGTCTCCCATATAGCTACTGATCAGACTAGATGTTGCTTAACTTCGGCGATGTTACGAAAACTGGTGTTTCAACGTGATGCGGCCGTGAGCCTAGACAGAATGTAGATATATATGTACATTTACTTACTTTATTGGTTAACAAACAATATATATATATATATATATATATATATATATATATATATATATAATATGTGTTTTGAAGTAATGTTTTCGCGCTCCGTAATTAAGCAAATTTATTTAGAAATCGAGATTTTTTTCCGACTGTATATATATATATATATATATATATATATATATATGTATATATGTAATTAAGTAATTTATCGAGTGTGAAACATCAACAGAAAGCACTGGACAGCTCTTTCGTCCCATATTTGGGACTTTTCAGCAGTGCGCATCCACTACCGAGAATTGAAACCCAGACAGTTAGGTTGTCAAGCAAACGTCATACCAACTGTTCAACGGGCCTGGGTGACGAAGAGATACAACATCAGACTCAATATAGAGCCGCTCGCTCACATATTCCATGGTGGAACTCAACTGAGAGATTCTCTCTAACCATAGGACGGTGGCCCCGGACTACTATCACGAAGCTGCTCAAACTTGAGCATTAGAAGCCGGTTCAAGCAATGATATATAAATGATATAAATTATTAGGAGGATTTGATAATTATAATTAAGTAATTCATCGAGTCTGAATATATATATATAATAACTTTAAATTTAAAATTTTCTTATTCCTCCTCACATCCCGCTAATTTTTTCTGAGAAATCTAAATCACCAGCAACGCCCCCAACACCCCCCATTCAACTTTATTTCTTACGCTGCGTAGTATTGATATTCCTATGAGCCACCCTTTTAGGCTCCCCTAAACAGGGCCACCTCCATTCTCGCACGTTTTTTTCTTTTTTATCCCCATTCATTTTTTTTTACTTCCATCTAACCCGTAACGGTTAACTGACAACGCGAACCCGACGTCTTTAATTTCAAATGTTTAATTTTTAATTAACTTTTTCTTTCACCCACACTTTTTTACACCCCCCCCCTTACATATTATGCTAATTTTTTCTAAGAAATAAAAACCATTAGCATCGCATTTAGCAGACTCCTGTGCAACTTTATTTTTATACACTCCCATGAGCCATTTGTTTACTTCCGGCAACATAGATCCCATGCCTGACGAACTGGGAACACCACCCAGCGAAACTATAGTCGCACTCCAAAAACTTAAGTACGCGTATATGTACTAATTAATATATATTACATGAATCAGTTATACAAAAAACAGATATTGAAGTTAATGATATAAATGGCGAGAATACATCTTCGCAAACAAATTTAATAAATGACATTAACACCGAACCTGTAGACGAATTATTAAATTTGTTAGCGAAGATGTATTCTCGCCATTTATATCATTAACTTCAATATCTGTTTTTTGTATGAATGATTCATGTAATGTAAATTGAACTGCACAACATACTTTATATATATATATATATATATATATATATATATATATATATATATATATATATATATATATATATATATATATATAAATAATATATATATATATATATATATATATTTATATATATATATATATATATATATATATATATATATATATATATATATATATATATATATATATATATTATATTATTTATAATTTATTTATTAAACATATATTTCAAAGAGGAGACAGTCATTAGATTTAACGTGCCTTAGAACGACTCCAACACACAGGACCTTGGAGTCTACCGGCCTGAATATTCGAGAAATATTGTTAGAAAAATAACCGCCCACCGGCAGGCCACCCAAAGAGGAGACAGTCATTAGATTTAACGTGCCTTAGAACGACTCCAACACACAGGACCTTGGAGTCTCAGGTTCGAATCCTGCCTGATGGCTCATATTTTTCTAACAACATTTCTCGAATATTCAGCCGGTAGATGTCAATAAATATACTGTTTAATAAATAAATATTTAAACGAGACACAAATATAGATAGATAGATAGAGCAAAACACATTTTCTGTTTCTCCCAATCCATATATATATATATATATATATATATATATATATGATCAGCCTTTTTATGTCTATCTTTCTATTCATCTATATATGTATCTATCTATCTAGCTAGCTTGTTATATCTCTTGCTGGAATTCAACAAATTGCTGTTCGTTGCAATGAATGAAACCTCTCGCGTTTTTATGTAATCTTTCTACGTCTGAAGAATCCGTTAAAACTCTCCGTTTCCTTAATTTAATAAAGGGAAGAATTGAATGAAGATTTCCAAAGAAAAAACAAATAAACAAACACGAAGATCTCGTTTAAGTTTTCACATAACACTCCTTGTCAGGAATTCAACCCAATAATTTCAACAAAACACCTAGGGGATAAAAGAGACGTTGCTACCCGTATATTACACAATTCTTGATATTTCCAGCATGTGCTATTGACTGTCTTAGGCAAAAAGGAACGGCTGGGTTGTTAGCGAAAGGGAACAATTCGGTAGGAGGGAAATCGAAATGCCAGCACTTTGGCGAAAGTTTTTAATATCATTTCTGATAAAAGCAGAATAGCTGGAGGCAGAAATGCCATGCCGACCTTCTTCGGATCCTTCACCTTTGAGAACGAACATTTATTCGCGAATTCATTGAAATGTTAGCTTCGAGGTGGCTTTATATGGATTTTTAAACAACCAACACCTTAATTGTATTGTCAAGTACTTTCCCATCGAACACAACCTTCATAAAAAAAAATGTCACCTTCAAGAAGATTTTGACAAATCTTAATGATTATTGGGGAATTGGTCTCATTTTCTGACGTCTGCGTATGAAATACCATACCTTTATTGTTTTTTTGTTTTTATTACGCGGAGACAACGCAGTAGGAATCTAGCGTAAATTTAAATACAATTTTCAAGTTTACTCGGGTCGATGTGGGTAAAATGTATTGTTTTATAATCGTTCGAATAGTGAATTCGTCTTGTTTGTAATTTTTAGTAGACATCGTAAGAGTAAAAGTCAATAATTTTCTTCTGCTGTATTTGAAACACTGTTGCCGTTTAATTTCTATCGCAATAACCTTATAGATGTTTTAGCAATCAGAATTTCTTACTGGAAACGTAATTGTGTCGCGCGGTACAAATTTTTTTTATTAGTAGAACTTTCCGATCCATTCCAATTTTTTTATTAATTTCATCACAAAGCAAACAAACGAATACGAATAGTGATTCAATCACGTGTATCCACTAATAATAAGGTTTATATTAATAACACGTAATAATTCCGGATTTTAAAAACCCATTAATATCATTACTGTTGTTTACGTTAAAATGAAATTATCTGATATTGTATGGCAGAAATCACAACGATAAATGTGCGTTCCTTAAATAGGTAATTTGTACCATCTTTTATCGTGGAAAATATTTCACGGAGAGCCAGATAGCTGAGAGAATGACGAGCGCGGATATGATAACAATTTTGTTAAATACAATAGACTGAATGCACAAAAAATAAAGACAACAAGCATACTTATTTACTAAAGGTTATCCAAGAAGGCGACAATGGCAATAACATATTTATATCACACCAAGTGCACACATACCCGAATCTCCTAAACTAAGCAGCACAAAAGGTTAGTGAGATTTGTGAAACTGGCGTTTCCCTTTTAAGATGTAATTAATATTTGTTTTGGTATTGCTGCCTCCAACCAAGAGAAATGGTTTCTAATGTTTATCAGTCAACCTCGTTTTCATGTGCTGACTTTATAATTTGTGGCAAAATATGAGACATAGTTCGCTGAAGTCAGTCCTTTTTATATACGGCACTCTTCAAATCGGTTTAAACACGGCAATGCAAGTTAAAAAAAAATAATTGCTGCAGCAGGCTTGTAATCGCTTTTCTTAGGAACTCCATTGCAGATACTTACACAAAAAGCGGTCGGATATCAAAAGTTACAAAGAGTTGCCGATTTTTTTTTATTTCATTGATTTTCCTCAAACTTATATGACTGTCAGATGCAAAAATCAGATTGGCCAAATTTTTAGCATTTTACTTAGATTTATTTTAATTTTTTCTTCATAAAATATTTTACTACCATCGATTGATAATTCCATATAAGTAATTATAGTTTAGCTCATTTGTGGTACAGTGAAGCGGCGGGTCGGATGAACTGACGTCGGGGGATGGATCAGGCCCGCAGACCGTAGTTTCTTGACCCCTGCGCTAGCGGAATGTATATCTTGATTGAAAAAGTGATGTAGATTCATGTCGGAAGAAGCAATTTTTCCTTCAAAAATGTACTGCTGGTAATATGCTTTCCTTCAAAAATGTATTTTGCTAATATATTTTTTCAAAAACCCTATTGCTGGTATATTTTGTCCTTCAAAAATGTATTGCTGGAAATATTTTGTCCTTCACAAATGTATTGCTGGAAATATTTCGTCCTTCAAAAATGTATTGCTGGAAATATTTAGTCCTTCACAAATGTATTGCTGGAAATATTTTGTCCTTCAAAAATGTATTGCTGGAAATATTTTGTCCTTCACAAATGTATTGCTAGAAATATTTCGTCCTTCAAAAATATATTGCTGGAAATATTTTGTCCTTCACAAATGTATTGCTGGAAATATTTTGTCCTTCACAAATGTATTGCTGGAAATATTTTGTCCTTCACAAATGTATTGCTGGAAATATTTTGTCCTTCAAAAATGTATTGCTGGAAATATTTTGTCCTTCACAAATGTATTGCTAGAAATATTTTGTCCTTCAAAAATATATTGCTGGAAATATTTTGTCCTTCAAAAATATATTGCTGGAAATATTTAGTCCTTCAAAAATGTATTGCTGGAAATATTTTGTCCTTCAAAAATGTATTGCTGGAAATATTTTGTCCTTCACAAATGTATTGCTGGTAATATGCTTTCCTTCAAAAATGTATTTTGCGAATATATTTTTTCAAAAACTCTATTGCTGGTAATTTTTTTTCCTTCAAAAATGTATTTCTGATAATATGTTGTTACAAAAATGTATTGCCGTTATTTAAACCTATATTTTAAACTTTCATAATGTTTTGATCCAAGTTTAGGGGTTAACTATTTGCCCATAGCTGGAATCCTAACAGGTGCTACCACCCCGGAAGAGGTTGGATCTGGGAACACCAGCAATTAAGAGGTCGTTCGACGTTCCTCCCAACCTCCTGATCAGGGGCCTTGCTGTTTGACGTAGATTATCGTCTTACCCAGGGCGCGAATATAGTTTATCGTCATAGCTAGGACGGGCAGAAATTGGATGAGTGAGTGTTCTCAATATCATGTAAATATAAAAGTGGACACTGATATCAACACCAAATGCCGACAGTCTGTTTCGTGCCTGGGAGCAATCTTCAGGTCACTTTCGCATTGATCTAAAATTTCAAAGAAACAGTTAAAAAAATGAAAAACCAAATCCCGAATTAGACGTATAGAATACCACCTCCACTGGACGGCTGACCCAAAACACACAAAAACAATATATGCATCAAACACATTGTGACTACCAGAAATTGGCTAAAACAACTGCAAAAACCCTAACTCATTTCATTGTCACCATCAACCCAACACGCATTAAACACTATAAGGACTTCGCCCTTGCATGGAGTATTACTGCCATATATGGTCCGGTGCTCCTTCTGTTTGCCTCAAGGTTCTTGATAAGATCCAGAAACGGATATGCAATGCAATTGGCCCTGATCTGACATCTCGTCTGCAGCCGCTCTCTCACAGACGTGCCGTTGCTTCCCTCTGTCTTTTTCACAAATACTTTCACGGTAACTGCTCCGATGAGCTGCTTTCGCTGGTTCCCAGACTTCATGAATTTAAGCGTTCTACTAGGCTGGCATCTCGCCCTCACACTTTCACTGTCGAAACTGTTAAGTGTAGCCGTCTCTTCTACTTCAATAGCTTCATGTCTCGCACCTCTCGCTTGTGGAAGTCCCTCCCCTTTTCCTGTTTTCCTAATAGCTATAATCACCAACTATTCAAATGTAATGTCAATCGACGTCTCCAGATGCCCTGATCTATCCCCTATCCTTCACTTCATCCTTTCCTCTATCACTCCTATTTGGTCTCACTCCAATTCTCTGTAACCCCTTGTGTGCTAGTGGCTTCCCGCCTTGTTTGGGGTGAAACGCTTAAAGGAAATTCAGAGAAATAGAAACATAAAAACAAAGTTAGTGTAAACTGAGGTATCAAATTATTATACATTATTATACCCCTTACAAAATACTTCAACATATTAACAAACTACCTCAAAAATACAAAGCCAAACTTCTTCTTTTATGTGGTGCATCCCTTCAAGTGATAGGTGATCATGGCCTTCCACATCTTCCTGTGCCTTGTAGCACATAACAAAGTATGTCCTTTTTGCATTTTCTTCCAAACCCTGTTCTACAATCCATTCACTCAAGCCCGTCAAGTATGTTACGCTCTGTTTTCCTCTGTCCTTCTTTCGCTCAATCTACCTTGTGAGTATCAGATTTTCCAAGCCCTTCTTCCTCATTACGTGCCCTAGAAATTTTAACTGCCCCTTCTTGGTGTTGAATATATTTCATTTTTGTTTCCTTTTTTTCTAAAATCTCGTCGTTGCTCTCATATTCGAATCAATTTTTATCCTCAGAATCTTTCTGTAGAACCCCATTTCAGTTGCTTCACGTTTCATCTTCTTGTTTGAGGAGGGCAGATATCACGTAACGTTTCAGTACTCTTTTCTTTGTTTCAAACGAAAATGCTTTGTCTCTTAATACCCTGCTTAGCTTTTGGAATGCATCTTTGTCCGTCCCAATACGTCTTCCAATCTCAGTGTCGCACTTTCTGTCCTCTGTTAGAACAATTCCCAGATACATAAATATTTGCATTTATTCAATTTTGTATGCCCGAATTGTAACTTGCATTTTGTGATCCTCATTGACTGATAACCATGCCTT
>OZ038508.1:48505523-48510523 GCA_964036315.1 Acanthosepion esculentum | reverse complement strand
ATAATAGACTCTCCCACCTATTATAAGTAGGAGTCAGTAATAGTCGAGAGAAGGAGTAGTGTTCAGCGACCACAACTCTATTACTACTGACTCCTACTTATAATAGGTGGGGGAGTCTATTATCTAGACTAGGTGTCTTCCACTATAACATTAAATGAATAGCGGAACAAGCTTTAGGGGAGATAAAAAAAATATATATATATATATTATGCGTTACAAAGGTTTGGAAATCTTCCACTATAACATTTAAACAAGCTCGTTAGTTGATCTATGCGCTGCTTCCATCTGTCTGCCTTGTTTCAATCTGTCCTGTAGTTGTCAAATTTTACAATCCGTCTTTCCTCATTAGGCACCCTAGAAATTTCCACAGTATCTTTTTGATATTACGCATAAACATCATTTTTGTTTCCATTTTCTCCAAAACTTCGTCTTTTGTCAGCATCCTTATGTAAAAACGCATTTCTGTTGCTTCAAGTCGCTTCTTCATCTGTGAAGAAATTGTCCAGCGTTTACTGTCATATAGGAAGACTGTTATTAAGTAACGTTTCACTATTCTGTTCTTTGTTTCTAACGAAATCTTCCTGATTCTTAATACATTACTTATCTTTTAAAAAACATTTTTCGCTATTCCAATGCGTTTTCTGATTTAGGTGTTGCATTTTCTTTATTTTTTGCTGTAGTTCTTATATTTAGGCACGAACAGAGATAGCTGTGAGAATACGCCATTACATTAGTTAATGATATCAAGCCATTCGCTTAAAGTTTCCAGCGAAATTAGGTCTAATGTTCTTAATTTTGGAGAAAGCAGATTTCAGAATCTTCAATAAGTTTCAGAAGCTCATTCATCACAGAATGGGAAATGTTTAATTTTTGAGAACATTGTTCGTGTCAAATGTGATTTATGTTTTTAGTCGGTTTTATCATTTCTTCTACCCTGTACGATGATTAATCAAATTCTGGAACCAGGAAGTTCAAATGTGCTTGTCTATTAAAATAAGAAGAGATTTTGGTAGTTATCTTTTCTTTGAAAATTTTTCTTTTTTTTAAAACTTATCATTCAATGCACCTGTCAGGTAAATATGAGAACTTGGAAATATTCCTTAAAGCGGAAATATTCAAAACGAAAACCATTATTTACAGACCAATTGTAAGGGCAGATTGCTGGCTTCAAAAGAAAAATAAAACACACGCACAAAAACACGCACACCCACTTATATACAAGTTGACGCTAAAACCAGATATCGTTAAATTGGTTAGGGCTGAAAAAATTTCTAAATTACATATAAATTAGCGTTCTCGGAACGTAATTACGTTTTACCAGAAAGAATAAACAAGAGCAATATTAAAATATTATTTATGAAAATGTTTCGTTAAAGACACTCGATTAAAAAAATGCGATTTTTAAAAAAAATTGGTATCACCCTTTGCAAAGCAGTAAAGCCACTGAGACACAAGTGTTTACAGGGTGTGTAAGAATTAGGAAGAGAAATATTAATAATGAACGGAACCAGGAAAGTGTAATCAGGCGGACAAGAGATAGCTATTAACGTTGCATTTAAGATTTTTCAGATTAAGCATGGAACCGGAATGGACTTCCACAAGCGAATAGTACAAGAAAGACTAACCTAAATGCTGTTTCAGTCATTCTTGCGCCAAATGGTGTCAAGACGGCTAATCGTCTTATCTGAAGACCTGTAAAAAAGAAACTCATTTTAGTGGTTTTATTTTTTAGATATTAAACATTTTGTGTCATGGATGATTAAGCTGTTACACGATTTGAACATTTTTGCTGTTAGATTCAGTATAGCTAGGTTGAGTGTGAGTGTGATACCGTAGCTTTTGATAGCCGCCTATGTTGAAGAAGAATTTTGAGTCGTAAACATTGCAGAAGGAAAAGGGAAATCCATCCACAGATCATTCCAGAGAATGTATAGCAAATGAAATATAGCATAAAATGGAATGGAGAGCCATGATCGGCTATGTCCTAGAAAAGTCTGCTAATAAAAGTATTCCTTAGCTTTGCATTAAATAGCACAGTAGGCAGGCTCTTTAGCCAGGAAAATCAGTTAGTCTTGTTGAAGGTATACTCTGAATTCAGAGCAGTAGAGAAAGCAACAGGAAACCAACCTTGAACTCTTCCTAAATTACTCATGGAAAGACATAGTTATTAAGAAAAAGGCGTGGAAAGTATAAAAAATTAAAAACTGTTCCTCAGCTATGGGTAAAATCGCAGGCTAGACTTGGGTAAAAACTAGTCTAGGAGAAGTTATAAACAGAAACTAAGTAGAAAGAAACATGACTATATTTCCCAATAACCCATGACAATTCTTAGATATTAAAGACAAATGATGTTCCCGAAAACCACTAGCGCCTTTATCCTGAAAGAATATCATATCAAAGATATAAGAGGAGTGGATGGATTTGACTATTTCTATGTTCACACTCCTATCCTGGTCATTTGAACAGGAATAGATGTTCAACCCTTGTTCCTGTTTTATTACTGAGCTTTCGGTTTCGTCTCAACTCAGTGCATCAAATGTCTCCGCCTTATCTCTGAATTGGTTTTCACTAGGAAATATTTACTTCTCCTTAATTATAGGAGATAGGCTCGCATATCGCCTGGTTCATACGCATCCCAACTTTTTCAATAGGATTAGATGTACACTATTTACATTATTCGAACTATTGTCCTCATCTCTGTCGCCATGTCTATCACAACGTTTCGGCCGTTGTATGCTCCGGCCTTCTTCAGGTGGTTGGAATATCGAACTGAACCCTTTAATTTGCTCACATGGCACAGTGGATAATGGCGTTAGTTTAGATCCAGTGAGAGAACCCAAAGTGTGTGATTTCAATACCTGGTTAAAGCAGTGGTGAACTTTCAGAGGGGAATTACCAGGAGATAACTGACATCCATTAGACATGGCATGTGGAACTAGAACAGTGAGAGAAATAAAGGGTTCAGTTCAACATTCTAACCACCTGAAGAAGGCCGGAGCGTACAACGGCTGAAACGTTCTGATAAACATGGCGACAAAGGTGAGGACAATAGTCCGAATAATGTAAATAGTGTACATAATACTTCATCTCAGAAATATAGACAGGATTAGATGTTTATCCCTTTTTTCCTGTCTAAGATTGGGTTTCCGGTTTCTTCATCTCTGTACTTCTGACGTGTCTGCGTGAAATCTGAAATTTTATTCAGTAGTTATTATTTTTCCTCTCCCAATAGGAGTAGATAGGTTTGTCCGCTTCACACTGCTCACCGGTTTTTTTAATCGGAATCAAAGCTTCATCCCTCTGTTTCCTGTTAAGTATTGAGTTCCCGATCCCTTCTAAAGTCTACTTCAATTCTATACTTCTAAAATCTCCACCTGAACTCTGAAATTTTATTTGCTAATTAAATCTTGACCTCTTCAATTCAAGAATTAGGTATCTTTCCTGCTATCTTGCCATTTCCAAGGCTAATAGAACTCCACAGAGTAACAATCTACCTAGAGTGGCTCTTGAACCTTGTGCGGGGTGAACATTAATAAAAAATACTTAGAATGATGCGATGAAATTCTAAAACTATGAATAATATTAAGAATAAACTAAAATGAATCAAATTCAATCTTTGCCCAGTTTTCTTTTTCTTATTCGTTTCTTTCGAAATCTGCTCCGTTGAACGAAAAAGAATGTTTATTTTCCCCAAACTTTTGCAATGTCAGCATATTTTAAAGAAACTGTGCTCAGATATTTTTTTTTATTCCTCCGTTTTTGCTTCATTGCACATTGCCTCGAGGAAAAGTCCACATTACTCGAGGAACGTCTCGGGTAAACAGAAGAGCATACTCTATCGTCGCGCCAAACATATTTTGGCGGGTAATCAAAATGATGTCCTTTGATTTAATACATCTGGGCCTTCCGCTGACGAATATAGCTTCCTTGCCAGCTCTGAACTTTCTCCTTAGCTTTAGAGTGAAACACAAAAATAAAACACAAATAAATATTCGTCTGGCGGTATATAGAGAAAAAATATGGTCGCATCAAATCTGTTCTTTGGCGCCTTATTTTTAATCGATGTGAAGTGGTGACCCGACGCGTGATCACCTTAGACTGCTATTGAAAGATTTTATTTCTTTCCAGTTATGAAAGATGTTTATTTTCCCATTCTTTAGAGAGATTGATGTGAAACAATATGTATTTATTTAAGTCCTCGTGATTAAAAAAGTAATAAATAACAGCATCCGATTTGCTCGACAAAAGAGAGGCATGACGATGATAATTGTACAGGCCACCATTCGATTACAATGATATATTTTTTTCAACATACAACGTGTATTAACACGGGCGATACCATGTCTTCATCCGCCGCCGACCAGGGGTGATATCACGGCTTCGGTTGCTATGGCGAGACCGCCACCCCTGGCGCCACCAGCAGCGTTTGCCATCAGGCATGGTATGAAGATAAGCTAATTAATCGTTCCTATTTGTAAATTTTTGTAATGAAATAAATAAACGATTGTTCCTCGTTGCAGCTTCTAGATATTTATTATGTAAAAATTACATAATTGTGGCACAAAGCCGAAAAAAGTGGTGGGTTAATGCTGGTCCACACTAACTATCTTATACCTAGCTAATCCGATTCATGACCCATTCACACATTACAGTTTGCCCATCCATCACAAGAACTCGTCCATCACCAATCGATCCCCCATGCACCATAATACCACATCCTCTCTAGGGGGACCTATAAAACGCGCCCCATGTCATAAAAATTTAACGATAGTAAAATATATATAAAAATCTGTCATGAAAAACGAGAGGGGAGGGAGATGAACCCAGTAACAAACTGAAATATTAACACAAATCAAATTAAAGATGACTGATATTAGTAGGGCCCGTCCAACCCTCAAAAACAGAGATGCCGCTGTATTCTGCCCAGGGGACAAAATCAAGAAGCTCTCTCGCTAAGTGAGTGGGAAAAGAATAAAAATCATACGGGCATGGGAAAATGT
>OZ038508.1:48493023-48498023 GCA_964036315.1 Acanthosepion esculentum | reverse complement strand
CGTGCAAAAGCAAAATCTTCAACAAGGAAGAGTTTCTATATATATATACCCCTTTTGGAACTTTCATACGAATTACCAGATATTTAATTATTAATGATATATATATATATATATATATATATATATATATATATATATATATATATCGAGAGAGAGAGAGAGGGCGAAAGAAAGAGAGAAAGGATAACGATAGATCGATAGACAGAAACAGACAAGTTTTATATCGAGATAGCTCTCATTTCAGATTTGATATAGAAAAGCATCAATTGCTTTTATACTTAAAGCTTACTTTGAAACCAGATTAAGATCTTCGGTTCTTGAGTAATATGTACAGCTCGTTTACCTTCGCTTACCAATTCTGGACATGCATTTTTCTTTCCTAGAAAACAAACAAAAAATTAAGTAATTAAAATAAAGTGCTAATTTTCCACGGGAGAGCAAACCGTTTATATTTAAAGGCATCCGGACATATCACTCAGCAGGCGACATGGTATGAAACTCCGGCCTCGCCAGCGTATGCATTACGTCGGAACAACGGCACCTCACCTCCTTAATCCGCTTATCAGATTTAATGAACAGTCAGTTATGTGCCATGCGTGATGCACACTTAGGCAGTCATGTAGCTATCGATACATGACTGACGAGGTAGATTTTCTCCCGCAGTAGGTTACAATTTCTTTCTGCAGTAGATTGGTTGCTAACAAAGGTTAAAGAATCCAGTCTGTTCTGCTTCAACCCATAGCTGGACGGAGAAGAAGAGGATTCACACCTTTTCCGAGGGTCTTAGCACAGAAAGTGAATGTAATGGATTCGACTGGAATTCGAACTCGGCACTCCGATTCCTTAATCCGAGCCGCTATCCACCGTGTCTACATTTAATGAACACTCCCTTAGAAACTGACCAGTGTACTTTCCTCCCGGACCGCAGGCTGTTTTTCTGCAGGTCAAATCTTGAAGAGTCTTATCAAAGCCAGAGCAGAATCTTAAGAAAGTACTTAACCTGGTCGCTTTGCTTGCTTTGGTTGATAGAGAAAGAAAGAACACGGTAGACAGAGGAGACTTCGGTCATCGGCTGGACACTGTAGAAGCTAGAATAATAAGTTTAGTGTTGGATTTTAAGGAGGTTGACAACTGAGGTGATGAAATGTTAGTAGATTTGACTCTTCTCAGTGTGTCTGTCAGCAGAGATCGAGTCATTGACCTCTGCCTCGCGTAAAGGCGTTGCCATTATGAAATACACCCGATGAAGGAGTGTTTCGGGGAAACTTATTGCTTTAATTATCCGTCGATAAGGAAAGAAATGATGACTGCAAATAATTTCATTGATATTTGAAATTAAAGAGAAAAGTTAGTACTTTAAAAGTTTATATTTTCTAAGTTTAGCAATCTTCAGCCGACAACTAAATTTGGAATGTAAGATCTTGTTGCACCAATATTCAAAATGAGGGAATCACACATTTAGCTGGTTGGGTGATTATTTTTTTTACGGTTTATCAATCCTTTTGCGGGTTATTTAAAGCCAGAAAATATTTTTGGATTGTTAGAATTTTTTGGTGGGAGTGGGCGGGTAATAATGGTTTAATCAAAGAAGAAATTTTTAATGTGGATATAAATTAGGGGATCAGTTCTATATTGCAAATAATATATAAATTAATCCCTCACTTTGTGGCAATGGTTGTTTTCGTTATATTTATATTGAAGAGAATTTAAATAAATCTAAAAACATACCTGTGTAGCTAATCAGTATTCCGTTGATTGTTTGGTTTGTTTTTACGAATTAACAACCGTTTGAGGTTATTTAAAGCCAGAAAATAGTTTTAGATTGTAAGAATTTTTTGAAGTAGTAATGGACTAGTGTTACAAATTTTAATTATTAGTTCCTAGGTGGGTGGAGAAGAGGTGGGTTCATACGTTTCCCAAGGGTATTTACCCGTAAGTGAATATAACGAACCCAACTGGAATTGGAACACGGATTTCCTACTAACAATTCCGAGCCATTATCCATCACACCATTCACTTATCCAAGCTTACAACACCTGGCATTCCCAATTGGTCACACATTTAGGTACTGACCAGGTATGACGTTTCTTAACTTCGGTAATCACACGGGAAATGGTGTTTCAAATTGTTGTGGTTGTAAAACGCAACGAATGGCATATATATTTCCATATGAGGAAAACAGTTAAAACGTATCCAATTATATATTCAACTTGACTTACAATGGTTTTTGTCACTTTGAGCAAAATTCTACAGGTTTTTTTTTTGAAAACGTGTCGGCAATCTCTTGAATCTGGCTTTCATTACAAAAAGATTTACCCTATCAAAAGACTTTTTTTTTCAAAAATCAATGAATGACGTATGTTTCCTTATAAAAAAAAGGTTTAATATTACCATATATAATACCGTTCATGTAACATCTCAGCGTATTGCCATTTAGATGGGAAGAAATCAAATATTGGTAGTGAATTGTCTCTTTCTGGTGAAGCTTGTGGCCACATCACGCTGTAACACCAGTTCCCGTACGACCCCCGAAATTAAGCAGTCGAGAGATGAGTGACCGCGTGGATATGACAGGTCTTGTAGAATTGGACGTGCTGTTGGTGTAATTGATAATGGCTCGGAATTATTAATCAGAGAACCGAGTTCAACAGCATTGAAGAGGGAAGGCATTACTAGAATGCGCTCACGAAACATAGGAGTAGATATGACTGACATAACACCACTATAGTGACAAGTTTCTCCACATTAATTGTACATATATATATATATATATATATATATATATATATATATATATATATATATATATATATATATATGTATATGTATATATATATATATATACGATGGTCATTCAATAAATAAGGTGTATTTTTCGGTATAAGGACTTCTAATACAGATAGAAGCTTACTCTTTTTTATTTTTTTTGTTTTACTTCTTTTTCACATGGATTTAATTGCTTTTGCAGGTTAAAAAAAAAACAAACTTTGAGAGTTTTGACGAATAACAAAGATGGCCGACCAAGAAGCATGCTCCAGGATTGAACAGCGGTCAGTTATCAAGTTTTTGGTTGCTGAAGGGTGCAAACCAGTTGAAATTCATAGGAGAATGTCAACTGTGTATGTGTTTCAGCCAGAAAATATCAACAAGTGGGCTAAATTGTTTAAAGAAGGAGGGAGCAGTGTTGAGGATGAAGACAGGCCTGAGAGGCCTACGGAAGTGAGGTCTCCTGGAGTGATCGAATCAGTCAATGACCTCATTCAGTCTGACAGAAGGGTGACAGTGGATGACATTGCAAGGACTTTGAAAGACATAAATAACAAACGCAGGGGTCATCAGTCAGTAGGAATCATCTTGCATCATGACAACGCAAGGCCCCACACAGCAGTCCAAACGGTGCAGACCATCAACGAGCTGGGTTGGGAACTGCTCCCTCATCCCCCTTACAGCCCAGACCTTGCCCCTTCAAACTTTCACCTGTTTGGTCCCTTGAAAGCGTTCACGAGAGGCAAGAAGTTTAAAAGTGACGATGAATCCAAAAGTGTTGTGAGCTGAGACATCAGTCCAAAGAATTTTACGCTGAGGGAATACGGAAGCTTGTGCACAGATGGGAAAAGTGTGTGACAGTGCTGGGAGGCTACGTTGAAAATTTTTTTAAAAAGTAAGCTTCTATCTGTATTAGAAGTCCTTATACCGAAGAATTCACCTTATTTACTGAATGACCCTCGTATATATATATATATATATATATATATATATATATATATATATATATATATATAGACATATATATATATAGAGACATATATATATATATATACATACATATATATATATATATATATATATATATATATATATATATATATATATGGAGAGAGCGAGAGAGATGGAGGGAGGGGAGAGAGAGAGGTGTGCGCGTGTACGGAAAGCACATATAGATATTGAAATAATCAAGAGTGCGACTCTGTATTGTGGTTCGGATCATTGTTTCTTGGATATATATAATTTGTCAAAATGCCTATTAACATTTTCCGCAATTGTCATTTATTTCTGTCACTCTTTACCAATTAAGGCATCCATAGAAGTAAATAGACGAACGTTATTTTCAATTATTACCCATATATCTTCAAGAATAACTTCTATGTATTTCTCTCTGTGTATTTGATGTTGTAGCTGAAGTTATGGTAGCATACTATATGTATATACATTTTTAATTATGTTTTCCTTTAGAATTCCACAAATTTGTCAGAAACCAATTCGTCTAGAAAACATTCAAGGAAACATGGCGCCGCCTCAGCGTGCGTTTATCGAAAAAAAATTTTTATTTTAAATGCTTTTATCGGATTTTCTCTGTTGATGTCAAATCGAATATAACTGAAGATTTCCGTCAAAAATTTGATACAGCAAACTCAGATGAATATTTATTCACCAATATCTTCTGTTTGAGCGGCGTTCATCTCAAGTTACACGCTTAACAGTGTGTATCGAAAAAAAGCTTCCTTGTGCCGCTCTGTAGTATCAAGAGCAGGCGGGGTTCATGGCTAGATCCTTTTGAAAGGAATCGGCTTTGGTGCAAATAAACTGTCGTTAAGGGCGCAATTTTATATGATCAAGTGATTTCCTTTTTCAAAGAGGAGAATAAATTAAATTCTGTTTAGCTTCGATAGACCAATAAACTTTTACATGATTATATAGTTTCATATCATAATTTTAAATATAATTTAATTTCGGTATTTGGTTGTGTTCACGGTCATAGATTTTTATTTAAGCGTTTTAGTGCACACCCTTCCTTCTCTCTCTCTCTCTCTCTCTCTCTCTCTCTATGTAAGTATCACATCTATATATCTATCTACCTTTCTGTCTCAATCTCTTTTCCTCTCCCTCCCACTTTATATATATATATATATATATATATTTGTCATCCACAGACAGACTGTTTCATTGTCTCACAGCTCAGCAGTGTGACTAGACGTCTGGTTGCCTCTAGCTAGGATCGA
>OZ038508.1:48465523-48480523 GCA_964036315.1 Acanthosepion esculentum | reverse complement strand
ATGTTAGTGTACACACAGTCAAAAATAATATAGATATTGTCTACATAAGCCAAATGCAAGCCAACTACAAACAAGATAGATCTTCAGTAAGAAATAGCATACACATATAAAATGCCCCAATTGACACGAATAAAATATTAAATTATCGACTACAAAAAATTTAAAACGGGTAAACTTATCCTCAAAAATAACAACACATCAGCAAAATTAAAATTACGACGAACGAACGTTATGAACAGTTCAAATGCCCCTTAACTGACTGCGTTCCTGATCAACCCGCATTCATAAATAATTACATAGGTCACACTACTTTATGCCTATCTAAACGCCATACGTTACATCTATCCAACCACAACTCCAATAGATCTCATTTAAATGCACACCAAACTCATCAGAATCCATCGGAAATATTCTAGTAGAAAATACAAATATAATAACTTCATCCACATGTAAAATATTAAAAGTAATGGAAGCCTTAATAATAATAATAATAAAAAAAGCAACACTAAATAATATTAACTAATAACACGGCCACAATGTGCTGTGTTTGGAACATAAAACATCTCTATAATTCTAGAATCATGCACAAAACCCATACACCAAAACAAGATCATCCTTGATAATGGCTAAAAGTATATCCGAAAGGGAACGGAATTATAGAACATTTGGATAGTTTACACACACTCTGTGTCAAGAAAAGAAAATACTTACACGAACACAATAAAAAGCTTAATCGCAGTACATTGTCTTTCATATTTAGTCATATATATATATATATATATATATATATATATATATATATATATATATATATATATATATATATATATATATATATATATGTATGTATGTATGTATATATATATATGATAGACTCTCCCGACGAACTCGAAGATGTTATATATATATATGAAATAAAGATTATTTTTCCCGAAATAGCAACCGACAAGAGTATTTCCAGAAGATAACATCTTCTGTGATAGAGATTGTTTTTTTAATTACTATGGTCAGTATAAACCGATGCAACATTAATATAGAGAGATGCTGAAACTTTACTTATGATCTGGGATCGTAGTCTGGGAAACCGTGAATAGGTGTAATTTTTCATTTCATGTATCATAGTTTAGTTAGTAAGTATTTTCCATTAAAAAATGCTCCGATGAGCTCCATCTTTTTGTGCCGACACTTCCGTACTTTGAAGGTAAAAACGGAATCACACTCATTCTCTTCGGAAAGAGTAAATTTCACTGAGAAAGCACCTCTGCAAGAACCGATGCATTGTGGAAGAATCATCTGCATGTCTGCTTCCACGAACTGTACAAAAACCATACCTGATCTTTTAAAGTATAATATTAATCATTATCTATTCGCCATATATTCATCATCTTCGCTTCCTACTTCCTTTGCTGACGTCCAGACCGCTGATCTTATCCAGTACCTATCTTGAGAGACTCTAAAGCCTTGTATTCAGTGAAAGTTGCTTAATAAAACATTTCTATCTTAGTTTCGGAAGTTTCCTCGATTAAATTTCAAACTCACACTTGAAAATATTACCTCAATTTGCAGCGTCAATATATTTTCTAATATTAATGAAATCTCGAAAGTTGACTAATGTTTAACCAGGTTTTTATTGATCTTTTAAATTTTTCCAAGCCAGCTTTACACACACACACACACAAACAGACACACACGCACACGGACACACGCACATAAATATTTCAAAATCTTTACAACATTTTGACATGTTTTGGATGCAACATCCCAAAATAAAGTATATATATATATATATATATATATATATATATATATATATATATATATATATATATATATATATATATATATGTAATATAGAAAAACAACTGAAAAGTTGTAAATTAAAAAAAAATTGAATGTTTTTTTGTAAAAGTATTTGTTTATATTTTATATATATATATATATATATATATATGTATATATATATATATATATATATATATATATATATATATATATTTGATACACACACACACAGACACACACACGGACACAGACACACGCACATAAATATGTCAAAATCTTTACAAAACTTTGACATGTTTTGGATGCAATATCCTAAAATAAAGTATATATATATATATATATATATGTGTGTGTGTGTGTGTGTGTGTGTGTGTGTGTAATATATTAAAAACAACTGAAAAGTTGCAAATTAAAAAAATTGAATGTTTTTTGTGAAAGTATTTATATATATATATATATATATATATATATGATATTTCAGATTGGCCCCGATCTTTCATCAGAAATGGCTGTTTTCAGAAGTTTGTTTATATTAAGTAGCGTGCGTCGCATTATGCTATATATATATATATATATATATATATATATATATATATATATAAATATATATATATATATATATATATATATATATATATATATATATATATATATATATATAAATGGTGGTACCCGTTTGGAAAAACCTTGGATACCTCGACTTGCAGTAGAACAAATCGGTACTTGAGGAAAAATGGGGAATAAAAAAAAATCAAAGAACCAAGAACATTAAAACAAGCCGAAAACAGTCGTCCAGTGTTTAAGCTCCAAGTCCAAAGAAAATAAAACCAAAACGAGTAAAAAGATAACTACGTAAAGTGCTCAATACACTAAGTAGACCAAACCTAAGATAATCCTAAGGATCCAGGCAAACCTACGTAGGTTTCACCTAAACCGATCTTAAGAGTAAAGCCGGCTTTGCCCTGAAGATCCGTTTAGATGAATATATATATATATATATATATATATATATATATATATATATATGTCCCATATTAATCAGTTGAAAGTCTTCTCAAATGTCGTCTCCGCACGACTTGTTGCTCTATTTTTGACGATAGGGTGTCCGGTGCTGATCTTCTTACAAAATGCAATATTGGTCGAATTGAGACCTCCCTGATGCAGTCAAAGCTGTCCTGGTCGTGTTGCAAGGATGAACGATTTCAGAATACCAAAGGTCCTCATGAATAACCGGCGGACTGTTCGACGGTCATGTCTCAGGCATAAGATAACCTGTCAGGCGCCATTGGGAGAACTTCGAGCGAGATGCTCTGGATAGAAATAACTTTTTTATGACAGAGTTGTATCAGAAATTTTGAAATCCCGTTTAATGACCGACTGAGTGCCGATAGACACCAGCGGAACTATTCCTGTTGCTATGTCCCCAGGCCTTCGCGGTTACATAATATGTGACTTATAGCGGGTTAGTAAAGTGTATGAGTGTTGAAACAGATTAGTTTGATTTGGCCTTTTTAGTTAGATAGCCCTTCATAAGAGAGGTATAATACAAGATAATGAAATTGTAAAGTGAAACAACAAATTTATATACATATAAATCAATTTAAGTCTTCACAAATAAAATTAATTTATTTTGGTTGATACAAGGTTGTCAAAATATTCGTAGTAGTCCTTAAAAGAATGAGTTCATGTGTACATAGGCAGGAACGTATGTGTGGCGGTATGTATGTATGTATGAGGGTTATCGTAGGGTAGGAATGTCTTTGATGTAATCGCTTAAAAATGTTCCGTTCGTTTGTCAAGTATAAAAGAGGTGAGGGAGAAAGGTAGAGATAATAATAACGATCGCAAGATGTTTGGCAAGGGATGTGTTAATACGCTCGTCTCCTTCTCTCTGGTGACAGGCGAACTTGCCCGTCTTTTATTTTGTTTGTGGGCCTTCAAAAGGTCATTTGGGAATTCACTCCCGGATATGATTCGGGCCTTTCCATTGGACGACGAACAAACTTCGCGTCGGCTCGCGAAAAGGTCCGTAAATGAATTTGTTTCTGAGAATTGAAGATCATTTAAATTTTGTTTTATAATGTTTCCTAGTTTTCTATTGGCCGAAAAAAATTCGCATCAAGGTGTGAAATTTCACGTGTTTTGTTTTCAAATTCGAGTCTTTTTAATTTCTAACAAAATGAATGAGTCAGTTCTTAGCATTTGAATTGTAAATCTAGATCTTGTTTTGTTCCCTACAGACTTGTATGAAGCGACTGAAGTGTCACATAAGACCCAAACATAACAATTGAATGACCTAGAACTGTCACCGGGACAATAGCGTAGTGGATTAAAGAGTATAATTGGGAAATCGATCCCTGGGCCAGGTAGGACGAACATGGATACGGTGGAAACAGCTTGCAATAATCGATCAGTAGTAAAATAAGACCCGGAAGAGACTCTGACCAAAGCTTTCCGATATTAACATCAAAGATAAGGAAATGAAATGTCCGAGAGTATATACAGGGTTACCCCAAAAAACAGGAACTTTTTAACAATCCAATAAAACCAAGAGCGATGGAAGAAAAATATTTAATTCATAGTAATTGAAACCTTAAAACATGCCATTTAAGAAACAATGATGGAATTTTCATTTTTTTAAAAATACGTCCTGTAGACGGCGACCTCCTGTACGAATGCATTCTTGAAATCTGCTGTTGAGATTCCTTATTGACTGCTGCAACATCTCAGCTGGGATACTGTGAATTCCCTTCTCGTTACTAAAATGGCGAAATGTTTACTTGCTCAAGGTCACTGTCTTGCAGTGTTGCCACTTGCTCATGTCCGGCAATACGCACTTCAAAAATTCCCGTTTTTTGGGGTCACCCTATATTATGTGAATATTTCTTATATTTTGTGCTATTCGGACGAGCAGGACAATTTTTCTTGATATTTCTCAGACGTTTGTTTTCGCATTTGGTAAATTTCGGATCTAAATCCTCAATATTACTATGGAAATCCAGCTTTCTTTGTTTCCATGCTTCGAGCCCATTTTATGTCAGTTGGTAATAATAGACTCATATGTAATTCTTCTCCTGAACCAAAGTATATATTTCCTTATGTAACCGCTTGCTCACATCGAGTGGGATGTGACCGAGTGTTGGGTTTAAATATGACTGGTCGCTGTAAAAAATGCTTCCAACCATTTAGGAACTTCCTTAATTTCAAACACTTCAGGAGCCGATATTTAACAACCCATCCACACGGGTCGCATGTGGCACAAGGCCGGTTTAATGTGGTCTCTCCGAGCCCGTAGGCACGGCCAAAAATATGCCCATTAGAACCCGTATAAACGAGTTCATGGACTGTCTACCTCCCCGGACGAAACTTTGTCCTGCGGCAAAACCTCATCCGAGTTCCTCTCTGCCAAAGCAGAGAGTTCGACAGGTGTCACACGTGGTGACTGCCTCCAGGAGCCAGATTAATAATCTAGGCCGCACGAGAGGTAACACCTGTAGTGACGGCTACCTGGAGCTCGAAATAATATTAATTATCAACCTCTGCACCGATATATTTTAACCAACGCTTTAATTTTATGTCTGTTAGACCATCTAATATCGAAATTCGGAAAACTTAAGACTGATTTATGTACGCAAATATTAGGATTTGATTTACATGTTGAACGTTTGAGCTTTACTGGGAGTTGTAACTGAGGCCCTTGGAATTTTGTTGAATGTTCTCGCTTTTTTTATTCCTGGGTATGATAATAAACTATAACCGGCAGCAAGGTCTCTGGTTCGGGGATTGGAGGTTTTGAAGAGCGTAGGACCACCTCTTAATTGTTGTACTCAGGTTCATCCTGACTTGAGGTGATAGCGGCCGTTAGGGCCCCAGATATAACCCCCCCCCCAACAAAAACAACACACTATGAATGTATAAAAATACATTTTTGTACTTGTTATGGGAACGTACCTGTAACGATAATGAACTCTTCCTGACACTATAAAGACTGCGCCGCTCAAGAGAGACGAAAGGAGAACAGAAGTGTAACGAGTCGAGACAGAGCGAGTCGAGACAATAGTAATTCACTCTAAACCAGACTGACAGTCATAAAAACACCTTCAACGTCTTGTATTATTATTCCGTTGTAATATATCCTTGTTATTCCTACACTTGTGTTCGTGTTGTTCTTCCTTGGTCGTAACCTTGGACCATAACAGTGGTGCGAGGATATTGGACCATAACAGTACTAAAAATACGAGCAATACATTTTTATCTAGTGAAATTACCAACAATACATTTTATAGAAAAATGACCGACAATACATTTTATCTAGTTGAATGCATACAATTACATTCAAAACATATTTAGATGAAGGTTACTATTTTCTTCAAAATATTTAGATTTCGGCATTAATTAACCCATAGAGGTTTTGATGGGCCGATGAACAAAATCAAACAAAAACATTTCTGTTTTAATCAAAGGTTCTTTAATTCCATCAGTCTATAATTCCGAAGATGTTGTGAGACTAGAAAAAAGCTAAAAGATCATGTTAGTTTGTATAGCAAATAATATAATAATGATAATTTTTCATCTCAAAAACTCTGACAAATATTTTTTTATATACTTTTTCTTTGCGTCTTTCTTTCTTCTTGCTCGCATTCAACTGACTTGCCTTCTTTATCAGAGACTTTTCTCTACATCAGTCATTAAAAGCAAATACCATTTATCACCTTGCTTGCACTCATTCATAATTTTAATCCTTTCTCCTGTCCAGATTATGAAAGTTTTAACGAAGAGGTTTTTCTTCCGACCGACCTCCTTTTTATTTCCAGTACTATTTTGCTATCGACCTTGTTCTTCATTTTAATTCGGCCCACATGAATTCATTGTCAATTATAGTGAAACTTATCCATCAAATTTATCACCCGATCGCTTAATATCCGAATCTGCTATTCGCTTCGTGGACGTTACTCTCATTGTTTCTCGTCTCTTCTCCCAAACTCTCTGTGAATTTTTGTGTTATAGTCGCAGAACACTGGAGACAAGAGAACCGTGTTTGCTGATCGATCAAGCAAGGTACTTTTAAATGGAATGAGTCGATTCTGGTATAACGCAATTGGTTTCACAGTGCCGATTTGTTAACCATAGTTGCATCGGGATAACGAACAAAGATGAGCATGTGTGTACGTGTGTGTGCGCGCGTGCATGCATGTGTGTGTGCATGCGCGTGCGTGTGTCCGTGAGCGTGCGTGTGTGTGTGCGCGCGCGTGCGTGTGGGCGCGTGTGTGCGTGCGTGTGTGTATGTGTCTGTATGTGCGTGTATGTGTTTGTGCGTGTGTGCACGTGTGTGTGCGTGTGTGTACGTGTGTGCGTGTGTGTGTGTGTTCTCGCTCCCTAGCCGCTATCCATAGAATGTCTTACCGAATGATAGCAGCGAAAGTGAAAAACAAGGACATACTTCATTTTATTACCTTTGTGATTGAAAGCTCGTTTACAGTAGCCAAGTGAGACGTGTTAACTCTTTTGACCATCACCATCACCAGCATCATCACAGATCCATTCTCTGTCGTGTAACGGGACGTAATGATGATAAACATTACGCTACTGGTATATACACGGCATTGCGTCTACAACGTTATCGCGTTTTCCGAACACAAAAGACGAATTTGGTTCACTTACGTTGGAATCAATTGGAATTTCTACAGATTATCCTAGTGCAATCTTCTCTACGGAGCCTGACATTCAATAAAATAACGCGGGCTCTTAAACTACGAAGACGTACCTTGTGTAAGCCTGAAGAGAGTCATTAATATTTCTAAAGTTTTTCGGATGTTGGAATGCATTCGTTGATTTTGAAACATATTTTATAATTTTTAGAAACGGTCATTATCATTTCACGTGTTGTTCGTTTTATTCATCACATTTTGCTGTGGAATATCTCTTTTAGAATTTCGAGTAAAGTCATTCTGATTATAAGAAGTTTTTGTTTTAGATCAATGAACCCATATTTAAGTATCTTCATTGTGATTTCGAGGCAAATTCTTATTATTACGCCCCTTTTTTTCTTATTAACCTCCATTTTTTCTTAAATAAATTCGAGTAAATTTTTGATGAATTGAAACATTCTTTTGATTACTGAATTCACTGTTTTTTTTTTATTGCTGATTTTCTAAGCGTAGCATGGCACACTCTGTGAGGAACGAACTCATTACACAGTAGTATTTTTTGTAGCAAGACAAGCTTGCTAACTGTTACAGCACGTTGAGGGTTCCTCATTCCTTTTGGTATGTACCTTTTTCGTAATTTCAAGAAGCTTCTTTATCCTCCCAAGTGTTTTACGGATTAGTGAACTCAATCTTTTGTTAATTTTCTCTTTCATAATTTCCGGCAAAGTTTTTATGATAACAAGGATACGAGGACTAGGTGAAATGTTCATAGGCTGACAATGAAGATGGGATGCTAGAATTGTGAAATCTTGCATGCATTACTCTTAACTGTTCTTATTAATAACTGTATTGTTTATTTCCAAGTACGAGGGTGGGCTGAAAAGTTCATAGGCTGAAAAGTTCATAGGCTGAAACGTTCATAGGCTGAAAAGTTCATAGGCTGAAACGTTCATAGGCTGAAAAGTTCATAGGCTGAAAAGTTCATAGGCTGAAACGTTCATAAGCTGAAAAGTTCATAGGCTGAAAAGGTTTGCTGCTGAAGAAGTGTAATCTTGCATGCATTAATTTCAATTCTTCTTATTAACAACTGCCTCATTTCTTTCCAGGTAAACTGACATCTGATTGTCTCACGTTACGTCTTTGAATGATATTTCTACGACATTTCTTTTAAAGATTTTATTCTCTCGGATAGGTTTTCTTGAAAAGTAAACTATATTGAGGTGGATATATACACTTCAGAGTAGACATCAGCATTTATTTACCGTGATATTAACAGCCGGGATTATCGAAAGATGTATTAAAGAAAAAATTATTTTACAATGATCTCGAACTGTAGATGTTAATCTCAATGTCAAGATTCAAAACAAAAGCAAACGGTATATCTATTCAAACAAGCCTTCCAACTAAAATAGGAGGCTTTTCATCAGTTCCGATTCAACACCGCCGACTCATCACCGGCCAACTTAGATCGGCACATTCCTTAGATCGGCTGTGAGTCGTCGATATTTTGAAAGTTTGGCTGTTTGTTTTAATGATTTATTACTTATAGTAGCCTATTTCGCTGACTGGTGTTTAATGTTCAAACATTTCATCACATCTAAAATGGAAATTCTTAGTCAAAGGGAAAGGAAAAATTATACACGAAGGAAATCTATTTGTATTTGATAAGTTTAATAAAAGAACGAGCAACATTAAATTTTGGCGTTGTGAATAAGGTTATACGTGCAATGCAAGGTTTCATACGAACTTTGGAGAAGTTATCAAGCAAATAAACAAAACTTCTCACAATTCGTCAGCGATCACCTTTTGAACGATTAATTGGAGGTCACCTCCCCCACACCCTAAAAAGAAGAAGTATATGAAGGCCGATAAAAGAATGTTGCAGATTGTTTCTTCTTTCCACAGCGATCTCCATCTGAATATTTGAGGGGAATTGCATATAATTTTAAATTAATTTTTAAATTAAAAATGGTCTTGTAATAAAAAAAAATGATCCTTAATAAATTACCTTTATTCGGTTTAAAAAGTCGACGAAAACGTTTTATAATTTGCCTGTCGTTGAGTCGGCAGTATTGTCATGGCGGCCTTGAGTTGGTTGTGATGAATCGTAGGAAGAAATATTTTCAAGGCAGCTGTTCTGATGAGCTTTCTTTACATATGCCCCGACCACGTGAATTTAAGAGTGCTACTAGATTAGCAAGTAGGTTTAACCGTTTTAGTATTGAAATAGCTAGATGCAACCGGCCCTTATTTTCACAGAGTTGTGGAACTGCCTTCCGATTTCAAAAATTATACTATTTCACTAAACCCTGTTAGTCACGTTTTCAAAAGACTGTTGCCAAATCTAATGAAGTGTCAATTGCATTATCAAACAGTTTCCGACTGTAATAAAAAAAATTGTACATAGTCCTTTCGAGCTTGATTTTACAGTGCATGTCAATAAAAACAATTGACTCGATGTATTTGTTCCATCTCAGGTCAGCGGACAGTGTGAGACCGAGCATCCGTCCGCTGACCTGAGAGTCAATTCGTGTCGCATTTCACGGTAACAACTCCGATGATCTGCTTTTGCTGATTCGCAGACTTCATGAATTTAAGCGTTGAACTAGGCTGGCATCTCGCTCTCACCCTTTCTTTGTCGAAACTGTTAAATATAGCCCTCTCTTCTAATCCAATAGCTTCATGTCTCGCACTTCTCGCCTGTGGAACTCCCTCCCTCTTTCTTGTTTTCCTGATATCTATACTCCCCAACTATTCAAATCTGATGTCAATCGACGTCTCCAGATGCCCTGATCTATCCGTTAACCTTCTCTTCATCCATTCCTCTATCACTCCTCTTTGCTCTCGTTCCAAGTCTCTGTTACCTTTGCGTGCTAGTGGCTTCCCGCCTTGCTTGGGGTGGAATGCTTAAAAAATATGAATTGGAATCATATTCTTCATTTTTCATCATCATGGTTTATTACCATAGGGTGTCCCACAAAAAACAGCGAGTTTAAGATTTACTATATGATTTACATTTGATGAAAAAAATAACTAATTGATGTGGACCCGAAGTAGGGGCCACGGAAGGAAAACACGGAACACGGGTTAGAGGTAAGAAAGATATATTAAACAGAAAAGTTACAAAGAATAGTGTAAGAGTAAGCAGAGCTTACTATCCTGTGGTGTCCGATATTGGTATCGTACGCGGCTGCGCATTACTGGTGCTACTCCCATGATACTACCATTCACATAATAATATAGTACTGGGATATTCCAGGATGTAGGAAAGTATCGGTCTCACAACCCCCCCCCCCCTTCCAAGAGTTTTCCTCTTTTCTTTTCTTTTTCTCTCTTTTTTTCCTTCAAGGAAAAAAAAAAGTAAACTGTTAATACAACTTCCTCTTGGGATTCACGTAGAGTGGTTGAGTAAATTTTCTCTTTCTCCCCCGAGCGTCGTATTTCCGGAGAGACTTGGGGCGTGTCAAGATCGAAATGTTCGAATATTACGTCGATCGGCTCTTCGCAGATATTTTGTGGTGATTCCTCAGATTCCTTCAAACGGCATTTCCTGAGCTGGTTCATATGGCTTTTGTGGGTATTTTTCGGTCCCTGGACAATATAGACCAGTTCCCCAATTCTCTGTTTGATGTTGCCTATTTCCCAGAATGTTATGTTGTTTTTGTAAACCTTAAAAAGGACTTTGTCGCCAAGATTAAAGTATTTTTTAGGGAGCGAGACGGTTTTCTTGAACTTCGCTTGCCGTGGAATGGGTTTATCAAAGACGGACTTGATTTTTCTTGCAAACATTGTTCTGCAGGCGAGCGTCCCATAGGCGTGTTAGGATTAGGGGTTATCCTATACACCTGCAGAAACTGTTGTAATGCTCTATCCGTCGGCGTGCCTAGTGCCTTTTATAAAGCTCTTTTTAGACCGTTCGACCTGGGGTGATACTGAGGCTTCGTAATGTGGTCCACTTTATACGACTTTCAAAAGTCTCTGAATTCACTTGATGTGAATTGAGTGCTGTTATCAGTCACTACACAATCTACCACGCCAAAATGCGCGAATAGCTCGTGTAAAAATCCGATCGTGCAGTTGGTGGTTGTTTTTTTACATTGCAGGGCCTCAGGCCATTTTGAGTAGCTATCCACAACAATAAGGTAGTACATGTTGTTTAGGGGCCCTGCAAAATCCACATGAATTCTCTGCCATGGATGGTCTGTGTTTTGCCATGGTTTGCACGTCGTGGTCGGAGATTTTGCTGCAAGTACGCATCCCTTACAAGATTCTATTATGTCTGCTATGTCTTTGTCCATATTCGGCCAATATACGTAGCAGCGAATCAGGCTTTTCGTACGGCTCTTCCCCGGATGTCCCATGTGAAAATCCTTAAGGATTTTTCTTTGTAGGCTATTTGGAATCACTACTCGGTCATTATACAGTAGAACATCCTCACAGAGGGACAAAAATTCAGGCACATTTAGGTCTTTCTTGCGAATTTTGTTTTTGATACTTTGGATGAATTCATCCTCTCGAGACTCCTTTTTTATGTTGGCCAAAGTAACTAGGAGTTCACTAATTGTATTCGCAATCATATTTTTGATTTCATAATTCGTTCTTAGTGTAGCAATGATCGAGTCTTCAAAAACTTCCGTATTTTAGGAATGGGTCACGATAAACTGTCCGCATGATAAATATTTTTAGATTTTAGGAACTCGATCTTAAAATTATAATTCAAAAGAATCGTTCCCCAACGAAGTAATCTATTCGCCGTATAGACCGGCAGGCCTTTCTTGGAACCAAAAATTGTTATTAGAGGTTTATAGTTCGTTTGCAGTATGAACCGTCTTCCATGTAGGTATCGATGGAACTTAGTGACGGCGAATATTATCCCTAGATCCTCTTTCTCTATTTGGGATTATTGTTTCTCTGATGGTAGTAAAGAACTAGATGCGTGTGCTATGGCTTTTCGCGAACCATCTGGCAGTTTGTGGAGAATGCAAGTACTCATGCCGTATGGGCTTGCATCACTTGCGACTATGATGTCGAGATTAGGGTCGTAGTGGGTGAGAGAGATCCGAAGTAAGTGTTTTCTTGATCTTCTCGAATGCGTCTTGGCATTCAGGGGTCCATACCCATGCTTTATCCTTTTTAAAAGTTCGTTGAGAGCTCCTCTCAAATTCTACATGTTCTTAATGAAACCTTGGTAGAAGTTAGCAAGGCCGAGGAAGCTTTGTAACGATTGAACGTTAACTGGGGCCGGCATGTTTCTGATTTCATTGGCTCTTTCTGGATCCGGCCGACGACCGTCTCTATTTATAATGTGACCTAGGTATTTGATCTCTGGTAAGAAAAAATCACACTTTGCTTCCTTAACCTTAAGCCCGTACTCTTGTAACTTCTTGAATACGTTTATTATATGGTTCCGGTGCTCTGTCGACGTTTTACTGGTCACCAGTATATCATCCAAATAGGCTGTTGCGTAGTCAAGGTCGCCCAGCATGGCGTCCATGACCTGCTGAAAGATTGCAGACGCAACCTTGACTCCAAAACCCAGTCTGTTATATTTGTACAGACCTTTATGGGTGTTTATGCAGAGTAATTTAGAACTCTCTTCATCCACCTCTATCTGAAGGTATGCGTCTGAGAGGTCTATTTTGGAAAAAAAATTTCCGCCATTCAATTTATTGAAGATTTCTTCAGGGCTTGGGAGGGGATAATGATGATCCTGCAAAGCATCGTTTAGCTCTGTGGAAAAATCTGCGCATACTCGTATTTGGTTGGCCTTTTTTTGACATAGACCGTAGGTGCTTCCCATTCACTAAAATCTGTTTTTGATAGAATACCCGCCTGTTCGAGTCTATCTAATTCTTTGTTGATCTGCTCTAGAGCAGCGAAAGGGACATTCCGTTTCTTTTTGAAAACTGGTCTTGCACCGTCCTTCACCTTGAAGTTAGCTTTAAATTTAGAACATTTCCCAAGGCCGTCAGAAAAAAACCTGGGGAAATTGTTGTTTGAGTTCCTTTTAGAGATTTTCCGAATTGGACGTTGTACTTTTTATTTTTCGGCAAAAAGTGCTCATTGGGCAATCCCATAGATTGAATTTTTCTATCCAATCTGTTCCGAATAAGTTATCTGAATTTTCTAGTACGTAGGCTTTCAGCTTTTTGGTAACTCCATTTAGTGTTACTGTAAGGATCACCTGGCCTACGATGTTAATATTCTCGCCAGTTACGGATATTGCTGTTTTATCCGTCTTTAATAGGTTCGGCTTGTTTAACTTTCGCCAAGTACGCCAGTTGATAATCGAGAGGTCAGAACCCGAATCAAGCTGGAATTTTATAGAGTTATTGAAAATGTCAACAGTCACATATTTTCTTAAATTCCTATCGACTATGTTTTCTGATTGGGCTTGCCTAATTATACTTTTGTGTTTCCTTGTCTTGTTGGCGTACCAGCACTGAGTCAAGTTATGACCATTTTTATTGCAATTTTTGCAATATCTTTTCTTCTTGAATGGACAGAATTTCATCCAATGCCATTTTCCACAATGGTAACATGGTCCGGGAGGTTTCTTTAGCCTATTCATATTTTGTTTATTGCGGGATTTAGAACATGAATTTTGCCTTTTGTCTTTTTGCGGGGAATAAGAGGTTTTGGTTGCTTCTGATTTTTCTAATCTGAGCCACACCTGATTCCTCGATCGTTTTTAAGTCACACTTGACAGAAATTACTCTTTGACAATCCTCTGCTAATTTTTGGAGAGTCAATCCCTGTTCGTTTTCGAGTTTGGTAAGTACCCGACGTCTGACCTCGGCGTCTTCTACTGATACTAGACCTTGTGCGAATATTAAACACTTAAAATCGTCGGCAGTCAGCTCGACGAGTTTCAAATCATTACAGAGCTTGTTTACCGATGCTGCAAACGTTAGAAAATCTTGCTGGTTGTCCTTGACTGTGTTCAGGCATTTCCAATGTTTGTCGAACAAGGTTATGTTAGGCCCGAATAGTTCCGTTATGAGCTTAATAGTCTCTGAGAAATTCAGGTCCGTAATTTTCTTGGGTAATATATAGTCTATGAACCTAACATGTTCGATAGCTCCCAGTTTCCTTAATAACAGACGTACCTTTTTCTCACTTGGCCATTGTTCACAGTCTACATTGAAAATATCTTCATAACGCCTGTAAAAAGCCTCGAATGTTTTGTCTTCCTCTGGTACGTATTCGAATGTTTCAATCAAGTTTTAGATTGTACTCTGGGAAAATGTATCTTTTTCAGAGTTTTTAGAGCCGTTACATGAATTTACAAGTAAAATCTTCAAGTTGTTTTTGCTGTAGTTCTGTTTTCTGAAGTGTAAATTGTTGAAATTCTATTTGTTGTTTATGTAACTCCATAAACAATTGTTGCTGTCTTTCATCTGAGTTTTTTTGGTGGTGTTGCTGTCTTTCTTCGCTTTTTTGTTGTTGAAGTTTCTGTTCTGTTTGTTGGTCCGACTGTAATTTGAGGAATCTTTCTTCCAATTTCTGTTGTCTTTCATCTGTTTTTTGTTGGTGGTCCATCTGGACCTTTAACATTTGGACAATTATT
>OZ038508.1:48443023-48460523 GCA_964036315.1 Acanthosepion esculentum | reverse complement strand
AAGATATTTCCAGGAATATTTCCAGGAATGACGACATCGTCTCCCGAAAAATGTATAGCTTCAGAATGGCAGTGCTCGGATGGTGACTGGAGCCAATAGTCACCAGGTAAGCAAGCGTTGCTTTCACCGTGACTTTGCAGATATTAAACTGTCACGCTTCGAATATATGCGGTGATTCTTTTTTAATTATATTTTTGACACTTGCCCTCTACGTCGCACGTGTTTACAAACATAACGTAAAGCTGCACGCCCTTTCAAAGATGACAAGCGAGGGGAAATTGGATTCATGCTTTTTAATCAGATATCTACTAACAACGGTTTAAACAATTAATCCGATCAATATCAAAAGTCATACCTCTCCCCCAAATCCGTTCCAAAGAGACGAATTGATATGATTTAATTAATAACTTTTCTCTCAGCTTTTGTTTCGGTCAATTGTCTAAAAGGTTTTACGTCCATTCGTGTCTGTCCAATTAAGAATCCGGCTTCACTGACATCTTATTTGGCGTATGCCGCGTAGGGCAATATATTTGATTAATATGAAACCCCGTGTCTATTTTCATCTTATAAATAATTGTTGATCCATTGCCGAAAGGAAAACGTTCTTCCCAAGTATGGATTCTGCTGGCGACAACTTGAAGATGGCAAAAAAGAAACGAGCGCTGCGAGGAATCATCTACCTGTAAAAAAAAAAAAACGTGAAGATAAATATACAGGTGAAGTCTGGGCTAGTGGCTCCGAATGAGATGTCAGAGGGACGAGTTCAGATTCCCGCGACTGTTCCTAAGGCAGAACAAGCTGGGCTTTTTAGCATTTGTTGGCAACCAGTCTAGGAGAAGGTCAGGTCTGAATTCGAAAACGAGTAGGCGTGCTGCTAGCGGATTCATCTCGGGACAACCTACCTACTGATAGATTCATGTCCTAACCGTGTTTGGAAAAGAAAAACACTCCTAGATAAAGACATAAAAATATCCGTATATCCATTTAAATGTAAAAAATAAAAACATAACTAATACTTACTAAGATAATAACTAAGATAATATTCAAACGTGCACGGACTTAAAGTATATTCAGACATTTTACACATAATTTATGTCCAGAAAAGAAAGAAAATGATAAAAACACAAGAAAAATTAAATAAAAAACAGCCGCAAAACCTTGTCAGGGCTTTTTAATGAAGCTTGTTTAAAAAAAAAAAGGTTTGATACATATACACGTTTGTATAAGTACCAGATGTGACTGCAACTTCTTCATCCCACAACATGTTTAATATCTAAAACTAAACTAATTGGGCTTTGTTTTTTCCAGGTTTTCAGAAAAGACTTTTTAGACATCTTGACACTATTTGTCGTATTAATCACTGAGTTATTCAGCGAGAAATAGAACGGATTAAAATCGTTTTGTGTCAGCCCACCAACCCCAGTCTACCCAACTGAGCTGAGCAATGGTGAGAGAAAAAAGATCATTCAGAATTTCAGAAATGCTACCGACACTCATATTCTGACTTCCATCCTGAAAGTCCATTCAAGAATCATCAAGAGAACGATGAATTAGTTTTAAGATGACGGAACAGTAGAGAGAAAGGGAGGTTCATAAAACGTTTGGCACATAAAGGAGTTTTAGCTATGATAATCCAAAGAGGAGTGAAAAAGATTTGAAAATAAAAACTTTGAAGCACCTTGTTAATCCAGGGCAGAAGGTTAAGTGGTAAAAATCATCTTGGATATATTGGAAAAGGACCCTGGAAAACAGACATATATATATATATATATATATATATATATATATCGGTTTTGTAGTGCGTATTCAATTTATGTAACGTAAATCATTCAAACGAAAAACAAATACTGAAGCTAATTATATGGCGAGAATCACTCTCACAAACAATATTTAATAATAAATTATAACCAACTTCGAATCTGTTAATGAATGGTGTGATCCTTGTTCATAAATTCCGGGTTTATCTGGTCTTATTTTTTTGTACGAGCCGGCTTTCAGTCGTTCCGAACGACCATCCTCAGGTAGACATATTAGTGTGTTTTTGTTAAATTCCGAATAGTAATGCGACATCGAAAGATATTGTGGTCCGAATTTATGAACAAGGATCACACCATTCATTAACAGATTCAAAGTTGGTTGTAATTTATTATTAAATATTTTTGTGAGAGTGATTCTCGCCATATAACTAGCTTCAGTATTTGTTTTTCGTTTGAATGATTTACGTTACATATATATATATATATATATATATATATATATATATATATATATATATAGTCAAACCTAGAGAGCCAGACAAACCTACCATGGTTTCTCCTAAGCGGATCGTCAGGGAAATCTGGCTAAAGAGGCAAACAAAACGGTATATTTATAGGCGATAAACAAAAGACGAAAACCACGTGACCAAAGACAATAAAAAAAAAACAAAAAAAAACACAACAACAGGGAGCGTGAAGGAGAAATTTATATATATATATAAATTCCCAAGAGGGTAGAATCCAGGTAGAACTCAATGTCCAGGGCGGAATAAGAATATGATATAAAAGGCTCAAACACTAATATTCCATGGTTATAATTTATTACACTGGAATCGTAATCACGATCCAATTCATAAGACCTACAAATTCAAAAAGAAATCGGAAAATATAACTCCGGATATAAAAAACAAAATTTTAGTGAGAGTGTATGTGGGAAACAAGTGTGAGATGGAAATGTATGAAAGCTCTAGAGAGAGGTGTAACAGAAGAAAGAGGGACAGGAAGGCCTAAAGGTAAAGGTGGGGAGTCAAATTTAAAAGAGAGAGATTTTAAAGAGTCGGGCCACGATTGCATCTAGCATGAAACAGACTGTCGACTATAAGTGTTGACTTCTATGTTCACTTATATATATATATATATATATATATATATATATATATATATATATATATATATATATATATATATATATATATATTCTTAATGAGTTTTCGATCATTAGCTCTGATTAATTAATGATGAACATGCCATTTTTGTTCATGATCGATTTCATCACGATTCTTCTGTTAATGTTCTGAGATTAATTATACATGGTTATTGCTCAATGTAGAGTCGAATAGTGAGAATTCCGGTATCATATTTTTAATCATTCCTAAGATACAACGGTTCAATTATTAATGAAGCAATTGGACAATTTTTCTCTTACTCGATTTAGACAATTTAGACAATTTCACTGTTACATCCGGTATAAGTCTATGGATGTACGGTAGAATAATGGATAACGACCGGATGAATTCATCGCTTCTCCCCACTCAACCCAGCTATAAGTAAATAGAAAGACAAACTAGGTCCTATAACCTTGGGTGGCCAGCGGTCTAAGTTAGTGAAAACTCTGATTTCAAAACCAGCCTGGAAAGTGTTGGGATCCGTGAGACTGTGTAACACAGGAAACGGAGCTCCATGTATATGTGCTGTCACTGCGTCCCTAATAGATGTATAGGTTTCGTGATCATGATATGTGTATACAGATATGATATGATGCCTATATACTACGTTTTCCTATGAAATTCGAAACTTAAATTAGGGATATCACACAATATTAAAAACATAGAATGATTATAAAGCATTATGTAATAAATTTGACGGTGTGGTCATTAAATTCCTTATTTATATAACTTACCCAACGGGTTAGCATAGCATTTTTTTTTATCTTGGGTGTAATATTTATAAAATTTCAACCTTTTTACTCTCCGGCCTTCTCCAGATATCTGTTGTCTTCGTCGGTACCTTTGTCAGAATTTCAAACCCAACAATTTCTTCAATCTGCTGGGGTGCTGTAGATATTATCTGTCTGAGAATACGAATTCTTTTTCAGTTATTATGTCGACAGTTTTAACCTTTTTTACATGGCTTAAAGAAGTTTATTGCTTCTAGCAGATCAAAATTGGCAGCATCACTTCTCTCGTACTTTATTAATTAAAACCTATCAATTGTGAATTTCTAGGGTTTGGTAGGAAAAGAATAAACCTGCTGAAAACGAAGCGATGGGTAAGAGGAGGCCATTGTGACGCTCATAAGTTGTGATCGCATAGAAGAGATGGAACACAGTAATTGGTAAATGTAATCGAAGTATTATGTTTGAGGCAGGTCGACGAAAATATCGGCTGTGATAAAACCAGAATGATAACTCCAGACTCCATAGCGCTTGGTGAGTAGAAAATATATGTCGGGTCCCTTCAAGAAGTGGGAAAACATGGTCATCCACAACTTACTATCTGTCGTTGCTCTTCCTTTCAGTTCCCGCTCGGCCATCCATTTACACACACACTCCTGTTAGGTAGATTAGTCGGTGTTTCCTTTTGTCTCTTTCGCTTTAAATATATCACCTGAGCGTGTTATATTCGCAAACCCCTCTTTCGTCAGTATGTGTCGTAGAAATCTCAACTATCTTTTTCTGATATTAAGTATAAAGTATAAGCATACAAAGCAGCTCTTTGTCACCTTGCCGTGGTGTAATTGTTACCAAGCTTGTTTCGCTTGCACAATTACGACTGAGTAGTGAGTTCGGCTGCGTTTACAAAATCACCATAAAACGGGACCCTCATTCAGCTTTCCACTTGCCTGCCAATGAATACCATACGCTGCGTGTCCATTCTCGTTCGTATCAGTGCGCACCGACAACCAGAAATACCCGTTGCCGTCCCCGGAGGAAGTGAAAGATCAAATCGAGAACAACGACGAGAAATGAGGACTCAAACGACGTTTTTAACAGTGCTTTCCTTTCCGACTCTCAGTGGGCAGTATAACTTTTAACACGTTAGAATAACAGACTAGCTCTTCACTTTGACTCTTCTTTCTACCAACACTCTACCTCCCTGTACATCAATACGCGTGTATGGCAACCCGAACGGACGATATCGCAACGACTCGAGGAAAAGTCAGTCCCACGACAAGGGCGGACCAAAAGTGAACATTTCACTCTTAACAGTGACTGGTAATATAGACCTAAAATTTAAAATCACCAATGTCCGGTTAGTTGTCGCTTGATCTCAAAAGCTATATTTGTTTATTTATGCTTTTCTTCGCCTTTGGTGAAGTGGGTGCAAATTAGAAATCTGACTTTACAGACCTCATCTGCCAAGCAAGAAAATCTGAGGTCGAGAAATTCGCACACACTATTCGCTTATATGGGTGTTTCAATGAGTGTATCAGACAATTATCATTTTGGTTTCCATGGTTCTAAAAACTTCTTCGTTACACATGCTCCGTTCAAGCACTGACACTTGGTGAATCAGACGTCGCCGTGGATGTTTCTCCGGTCACCACGATCTTGAACGCTCCAAGTGTCAATCTTTAGTTATCTCATTATCCTTACAGTATCCACCTCTTTCCACCTTCTCTACCGCTAATAACTTGCACCTCATATGAAACGTCGAAAGCTACTCTATCGCTATTTCCATCGAAAGTGTCCAGACGAATTACATTCCTTAGTTCCTCCAGTTCTAACCCACCATGATACGTACATTTTAGCGAACCACTTTCATTCCCTCCTTATTCCATTGGTGAGATGTTAGTTCCGCTCGAACAGCTTCTGCCCACGAACCGCTGCGTTGTGGAAATGACTCCTAAGATGATACTCCCCGATCACTACAATATTAACCCTTGCCTTCCCCACATATCCTTATAAACTGTACTCAAGCGTGGTTCATGTGCTATGTATAGGATGAACATTATAATAAAAATTTCATATACAGTAGCCAATATATTTTTCACGTCATTTATGACTTTTGTGATGTAAACGAACATCCGTTGTCAATTTCGTAATGCTGGTTGTAGTAGAGACTTTGTAATCACAGATACAACTATAGTGACGCCGTTGAACAACACTGGTGTCAGACGCCTTCGAATATCACTCGCACTTATAGAACTTGCTCGATAATACTCACTCGGAAAGTAACCACAGAATAGTGATCCGAATAGTAATCCGTATAGTGATCGGTATAGAGAAATAGTATAGTGATCAGTATAGAGAATAACGATCCGTATAGTAATAGAGGATAGAATAGAAATAGTGACCAGTATAGAGAAATAGTATAGTGAATAGTATAGAGAATAGCGATCCGTATAGTAATAGGGGATAGTATAGAAATAGTGATCAGTATAGAGAAATAGTATAGTGAATAGTATAGAGAATAGGGATCCGTATAGTAATAGGGGATAGTATAGAAATAGTGATCAGTAAAGAGGAATAGTATAGTGAATAGTATAGAGAATAACAATCCGTATAGTAATAGAGGATAGAATAGAAATAGTGATCAGTATAGAGAAATAGTATAGTGAATAGTATAGAGAATAGCGATCCGTATAGTAATAGGGGATAGTATAGAAATAGTGATCAGTATAGAGAAATAGTATAGTGAATAGTATAGAGAATAGCGATCCGTATAGTAATAGGGGATAGTATAGAAATAGTGATCAGTAAAGAGGAATAGTATAGTGAATAGTATAGAGAATAACAATCCGTATAGTAATAGAGGATAGAATAGAAATAGTGATCAGTATAGAGAAATAGTATAGTGAATAGTATAGAGAATAGCGATCCGTATAGTAATAGAGGATAGTATAGAAATAGTGATCAGTATAGAGAAATAGTATTGTGAATAGTGTAGAGAATAGCGATGCGTATATTAAGAGATGTTAATGGAGAAATAGTGATCAGTATATAGGAATAGTATAGTGAATAGTATAGAGAATAGCGATCCGTATAGTAATAGAGGATAGTATAGAAATAGTGATCAGTATAGAGAAATAGTATAGTGAATAGTATAGAGAATAGCAATCGGTATAGTAATAGATGATAGTATAGAAATAGTGATCAGTATAGAGAAATAGTATAGTGAATAGTATAGAGAATAGCAATCGGTATATTAAGAGAGGTTAGTGGAGAAATAGTGATCAGTATAGAGGAATAGTATAGTGAATAGTATAGAGAATAACAATCCGTATAGTAATAGAGGATAGAATAGTAATAGTGATCAGTATAGTGAAATAGTATAGTGAAATAGTATAGAGAATAGCAATCCGTATAGTAATAGAGGATAGTATAGTAATAGTGATCAATTAGACGCCACGCTAATTCCAATATATACATTTCCTTTTGGACATCACGGCGTGGTGTAAGGTTAGGAAGCTTGTCTTGCTAGATCAATTACGACTGAGTGGTGAGTTCGATCACCACTGGGTGCCCTATAATTTCGGCCTTAGAAAATCATTATATACATTTCGGCCTTAGAAAATCATTATATGTATTTTCTTTACCATCACGTGATCTACTTATCCACAAAATGGGATCGCCTGTGTTTGTTCACTGGCAATCTGTGTTCAAACTCCAGTGTCGCCAGTGACACTTTATTAACATATAATGACCTAATAGATCATTTCGTCTCAGTAAGCATATTCATTATTTGTAGAGGAATGTACGAATTACTATTTAATAATTGATCGACCCTTTAGCGTTCTAAAATCTGCATGACATCTGAGGAACCGACAGCCAAGAGAATGCTTTCCCGATCACTAGAACCTTAACCTTATCAAATCTAGGGTTAACCGTTATCTTACTCGCATATCCGCATACACTGCACCTTTTGATCTGTGACAATCTACCGTGAGTGGCTCCCGGGCCTTGTACAGGATAAACATCACTATAAAAATACAAAAACTCATTCATCGTTACGATCTCACTTAAGTAAACATCGGGCCTTGTTTATTTGTTTGTTTGGGCTTTTATGGCATATCAACCACTATAGGTTATTTAATGCCAGATCCAGTATTTACTAGGTGTATCAAAAACGTATAGTTGGCAACATCATTGTTTCAAAAACGTATAGCTGGCAACTGTTTCAAAAACGTATAGCTGGCAACTGTTTCAAAAACGTATAGTTGGCAACTGTTTCAAAAACGTATAGCTGGCAACATCATTGTTTCAAAAAAACGTATCCCTGGCAACTGTTTCAAAAACGTATAGCTGGCAACATTGTTTCAAAATATGTATCCCTGGCAACATCATTGTTTCAAAAACGTATAGCTGGCAACATCATTGTTTTAAAAAAAATGTATCCCTGGCAACATCATCGTTTCAAAAACGTATAGCTGGCAACATCATTGTTTAAAAAACAAATGTATCCCTGGCAACATCATCGTTTCAAAAACGTATAGCTGGCAACTGTTTCGAAAACGTATAGCTGGCAACATCATTGTTTCAGAAAAAAATGTATCCCTGGCAACATCATTGTTTCAAAAACGTATAGTTGGCAACATCATTGTTTCAAAAACGTATAGCTGGCAACATCATTGTTTCCGATCACATTTTAGGGGCAAGGTGTTAGTATATTTAGTGTAGAGCTTGGGAGGGAAAGTTAATTGTAAGTTGTAGTTGTTTTGGGATGGGTTAGATGTGATGGGGCATGACAAGACCAGCCGATCGATCGGATCGACGACCTTTTGGTTGGACGTAGTTTATCGTCATACCCAGGACGCGGACACACCTTGGGATTTCACTATTTTCCCAGAGCTGGGACCCTAACAGGTGCTACCACCCTGGGTCAGGGTGGACTTGGGAACATCAGCAATTAAGAGGGGGTTCCACGCTCCTCAAAACCTCCTGATCAGAGGCCTTGCTGTTGGATGTAGTTTATCGTCTTACCCAGGACTCGGATGCAGTTTAACGTCATACCCAGGACGTCGGGCCTTGTATTAGGTGAAAAAATCTTAGTAAAAGATTCCATCTTTTCTAGTAGAGTCGGGACAGGACAAATTCGTTCAGCCTACCGATGTCTTTTATTTTGAGGAAATTCAGCGTAATGCCAGAGAGACTGCAAGACAATCTGAGAAGAATTTCGGATCTCCATTGAAAGATAATATATCCGATTACTGTAGAAATTATTAAGAAACAGTGAACACATTCCGAGCCAAATACAAAAGAAAAATCTGTACACTTTCTTGCTTATTTACCGTTTTGCGAATATAATTTCGTCATTCTATTAAAGTTGTCAGATCAGGAATTTGCACTTGAATATTTTGTGTAAAACTGATTTTTCGTATTTAAAATAATTGAGGCCAATAAAGGATAAAACAATTTGTAATCTGATTAGGAATTGATGGTAAAATCAATCAATTATTTTTTTCGTTCTTTTTTTTGTACAGTAGCAGAACAAAAATTTGAATTTCAAATGCTTACCTAGGCAGACAAATGTTTGATTGAAACGTGTTCAAGCAAGACGATTGAGTTGAATATACAATTACCAAAACAAGATCATCACGCTATTGTGTTTTTGTAAAGATGGCGGATTGTTTCTTCCTAGATGCCGGCATCATGCTTTCTCTTTTTCAAACGTTCAATGACATTCTTTCTTTCTTTCTTTCTTTCTTTCTTTCAGCTTGTTCTTATCTATCTATCTATCTATCTATCTATCTATCTATCTATCTATCTATCTATCTATCTATCTATCTCAGTCTATTTCTATCTATCTATCTATCTATCTATCTATCTATCTATCTATCAGCTTGTTCCTTTCATTTCTTCATTGATTCATCATTTCTTTATTTATTTATTTCTGCCTTTCTTTCTTTCTTTCTCCGTTTATTAATATCTATCTATCTATCTATCTATCTATCTATCTATCTATCTATCTATCTATGTTTATTCATGCCTATAGATCTATCTATCTATGTAAATCCCTGAATTAATCTCATGGATTTCGGAAGCCTGGTCATTTACATTGGACATAGCTGAGAGATTTTAATTGATAACTGCGTAGACCTTTCTAGATATGCCATAATTGGAATATTTATATGGTATCCATTTCATGCCACGTTTTGCAAAAGCGAGATCTGATCACATCTTCTACATCTTAGTATATTCAGTTTTTTTTTCGCCAGTGACAATTTCTTCTAAAAGTTATATTTTCTGTGTCTAGCAAAAAAACAAAAAATGTTTTCAAATGTTTATTTCAACAAGTTTTAGTTGAACACATCTTCCTTACGTCTTATTTTTTTAAGTCGATGAAACGAATTCGTGCAGCGGACTAATTTCGAAATCACTAAACAGTTAATTGAAGATACTAAGAATTCACTTATACGGTACTAAAGATAGAGCATAGAAATATTTCATTTACTTCGTAAATTGAGATCAGGTAAACCAAAATGAGGGCAATGTTTAGCTTAAGGCAGAAAACAGAAAGAAGGTTTTGGCGAAATCAAATAATGTCATCGATTCGGAAATCAAGGGATATATATTTTTTGGGTTTCTGAGATAGCCCCGTGACCTTCGTCAGATTCATTCAAAACCGAAAAAAAAATGAACAGAAAAAAAATGCGTATGTTTATTGCGCTCAAAGGCTTCCATATTCATTTGCCTCCAGACTACACACTCTGTGTTGTTGTTGATGTTGTTGTTTAAAACAAAATACTATGGCTGTCTCCCAAAGGAAAATATTGTTGAAATTTCTTGTTGCTTCCAGGAATATTCGCTCTTTAGGATTCGCTTGTCGATAATGTTTGAAGAAAACATATCTGAAATACAAACAACACATTTCACACAGGTAAAAATCAACAATTTCTTTTCCCATTTCACAATTGTAACACAACAATAGTTTGTTAAGTATTGGTATGTTCGTGACTCAATCCTCTTTGGGTGTTCCACTGGTTTGGAACTATGTCAGGGGATGTTTATATGTAACCGAATTGCCTCACTTATTTAACATAACCGAGGCCATAGCATTGTGTACTCTATATCAGATTTGTCATATACCCACTTTTTATCGCCAATGACCATCGTTTCCAGAAGTAATATTTATTTGACAGAGGATGGGAAATGCGACACGGAATTCCGAAGTCGCAGTAAGAAATTGATCTTCTTCTTCTTCTTCTTCTTCTTCTTCTTCTTCTTCTTCTTCTTCTTCTTCTACTACTACTACTACTACTACTATTACTGTTTCTTCTTCTACTACTATTACTATTACTACTTTTTCTTCTTCTTCTACTAATGCTATTTCTTCTTCTCCTCCTTCTAATACTACTACTACTTCTTCTTCTACTAATATTACTACTACTACTACTACTTCTTTTTCTTCTTCTCCTTCTTCTTCTACTACTACTACTACTACTACTACTTCTTCGTCTTCTCCTCCTCCTCCTTCTTCCTCCTCCTCCTCCTCTTCTTCTTTTCTTCTTCTTTTCATTCCCCCTATAAAACGTGGGCAATCAAGGCTCTTCACAATGTGTCACAATGTCAATGTGTCTTTTCGCTATCTCCCCTAATCCCTATCAAGCATTTACACCATCTCCTTAGGTAGGTTATGCGTAGTGTTCCTCTGTCCATCTTACCTTCATTATGACTTGTCAGTTTCAAATTTTGTAAGCCTTCTTTTGTCATTAGCTTCCTTAGAAATGTCAACTGTCTCTTTCTGATGATGTTAAGCATAAGTCACCTTGTTTCCATTTTCTCTAAAACACCGTCCTTGCTCACAGTCCAGTAACTTTCTGCAGAACCAGATTAATGTTGCTTCAAATTTCAACTTTATCTATGACGAGATTGTCCAGTATTTACTGTCATATAGGAGGACCGATATTACATAATAGTTCAGTAGTCTTTTCTTTGTTTCGAACGAGACTTTTCTCTTTCTCAATACTTTGCTTATATTTGAGGTCTATCTGAAAAGTAACGGGGCTGTTGTAACAAAAATTAACAAATTCCCTGGTGTCCCCTTCAATTAATCACCATCGAGACTAATACACTTTCCCATCCTTCTCTGCCACGCTTCTCTGCCCTGCTGGAAGGATTCTTCTTGGACGACCCTCACCTCCGTCGTTACGGATCTCTTAATTACCACCCCACCCCAAGGCCAGCAAAATGTATCCCCTTGAGCATGGGGAAAAGAAAATGTCACATGGAGCAAGATCAGGTGTAATAGAAGTTTGTTCCAGTGCGGCGATGTTCTTCTCGGTCAGGAACTGACGGATGATCAGGGCGTTCTGATCAGGTTTATTGTTGTAGCAAAGCTGTGGCGATTTGTCCTGCCAAGGATCATGTCTCTTTTCGCGCACTGAGCGAAGCAAACGCTGCAGGATCTCTTTGCAAAGTTGCAGATTGGTTGGCTGGCCCTGTGGCAAGAACTCCCTGTGGGCGATGACCATAGCTCGCACAGGACATCTGTTCCTGTTACTTATCAGACAGAACTCGTGTACGTCATACTCATCCTGACTATGTAAGTCTGTACGCTTCTATCCCAAACTAGCTGATTCGATTTCGTTCATATCTCCACTTTTTGTATCTACTTTTATATTTGTCTGGTTTCTTAATATATCAGCTTGTAGCCGATAATTCTATAATTCGATTTTTCCGTCAATTTCCCATAAACCGGTGCTCATGATTCCGTTACTGAAGAGAAATCTTCACCCGCCACAATATTATTTTTTATTTTATTTGTTCGCTCATTTGTTGGAATCACCAGCAGTTAAGGTTTTCTTCCTTAGATTTTCTTCCATGAGCTAAGGTACGCATTTCATGCAGTCAATTCTTTCCCTTATCACTGATAGTGTTTCAAATATATTTTAACAGATTTTACTCCAAAGTTTATATAATAAACGTTTGAAAGAAAAAGCTTCTATGACTAAACTATATAATTAATAAGACATTTTTTTATGTTTATACGTTCTTTTTATAGATACAAATATTTAAGTAAATGCTTTGTTTATAATAAAAAGTACTAACGATATTTACCGGCCTGAATGTTCGAGAAATTTTCATAGAAAATATGCGTCCTCCGACAGGAATCGAACATGTAGCCTATACGGAACCGTCATATAGCCTGACGTGCTTTTACCGATTGAGCGACAGAGGATCGTCTCGTTTAGCAAGGTCGAATTTACTGCTTCTCTATGATCGACCTTGCTAACCGAACGCTCCTCTGTAGCCCAATCGATATATATATATATATATATATATATATATATATATATATATATATATATATATATATATATATATATATATATATATATACTATTATTATTATTATTTCCACTATCGATGGGAGTAGGGAAATGCAAAGCAGATCTTGGCCTTGCTAACTCGGAGCATGCGCATGTAAATTTTGGTGCAAATCCGTCGAAAATTGCGGCCGTGCATTCGTTACACACACGCGCGCGCGCGCGCACACACACACACACACACACACACACACACACACACACACACACACGCACACACACACACACACACACAAACACACACACACACGCACACACATCCTGTCTTTTATAGATAGAGATCAAGAACGGTTTTCAAAGAAAAGATGTATAAAAATGAACTGTTCTATATGGCCGGGAATGCAAAATCTGTAAAATGTATTAACGATCGGCAAAGTTAAAAGAGGATTCAGAGAGATTTTAGACACCTGATGATATCCTAGCCAAAGCCGGCAAAACAGCAAACTATTATGAACTCGACAAAGATACTTACATGACCGCCATTGATAAAGAAGTAGAACAAATCTACAAAAAATCCCCGTGTGATTGGATAAACTAAATTAATAATGTAGGGAAGTAAAATGCTAAATCTATACAAGGAAAGCAAGCTTTCATTACCGCAAAGAACAATTAAGATAAAATTACTCCCTTGTGCAATTTAATTGAAACAACCGCTTTTAACCAATGGCGCAACACAGAAGAAAACATCAGTTGTTTTAAGCATTTAAGAAATAATTAAAAATAAAAGAGTAGCTTTATTGTTTTCGAAATCGGGGTACTCTACCCGTTTATAATGAGAAACTATTGATGTTAGTTGGGCAAAGGCTATTTCTGTATTAGTGACGAGATCTGTATTATAGAAGATGCCGATAGTGTCCCCTGATGTTGATCTTTGGGTTAAGAGAAATAACAAAAAAATAAAAAATAAAAAAATAACGTGGCTAACGGAGCATTCTATTCGACAGAGGCATGCGAACTGGCAGGCATTTTCCTGCTTCGGAGGCTGGGACATTTGACTGACCTTGATGACACGGGATTGACCTTGAAAAATATTGCGTCATCCATGATTGCATCAGATTTTTGTCGACCAGACGTTATTGTCTCGATTGTCGATTAGTTGTTCTACGGCCATTGTCTGCGATGAACTGTTCTCCGAGGAAGCGTACGAAAACTGTAACACTGTATGAACACACTGGCAAATCTTACCAGTTGGTATACCAAAGTACTATCGACTTAATAGGAAAGGTATAGGAAAGTCGAGAATATAAAGCAGGATCTACATAAATTATTTAAAGTCCACGGTTTCAGAATTAAAGAAATGGCATTTGGCAAGGAAATATACTTCCTCTACATGCCTTTCGATTTTAAAAGGAGAATGTACCGACCCTTGAAAAAAAAAGAGTGAGTAAAATAAAAAAAATCATCCCGCTATACTAAAACATGTGAAAAATCTGTACAAGAAACACGGTCAATGAAATTATTTTCGACGATTCCAAGATATGCTACCAGCGAACTTTAGCAAAGTGCGGACGCAATAGCAGAATAAAATACTGCAGAGAAGATTACATTGATGGTAATAATGATAATATGTATGACAGAAAGAGAACCCGAAGCAGGAAAAATAACTGGGTTCCGCACGCAATTCAACAAGGCAGTAAGGACGAATATCGCCTTTACAATTATACGTTTAATAGATAAACACTTTGCATACAATAAGCTACTCTATACATTGATTGCCAAAAAATCAATTTAAAGGTTAGTTATAGCTGCTCTGGCAATATGGCCAAGATGATCAACGCACATAACAACAGCATATTGGAATCTATGAGAATCTAGCCAGCATTGAGAAAAGATGTAACTGCCAGTACGAGCCAAAAACGCGGTTCTTTGCAAGAGTGAGAAGATTTACATTGGAGTTGCCGAAGGATACTAGAAAAGGAGGTTTTATAACCATAAAATAAGCATGACCAATGCTAAGTACAAAAATACGACCACTTTCTCTACATAATTTTGGTAGAAGGAGGAGGAGAGAAAAACAGATCCCACTCTACCGGGTAAGGGCATTAGGTGTTCCCTCTGCCTGACCGTGAAACTAACAATCCTAGAAGGTATAGGGTAAGGCAGAATGCAAGCATGTGAACAAGTTTCTGATGAAAAACGTTGATGAGGGATGAAAATGTAACGTGCACGCCTATAGAGCAAAACACCTGAGAACCTCATTGAATTTGTCATATAGCACGTTTTACGATACTTATGACGTACCCTTCTCTGCTTTCTCCCACGCACCACATTATTGATTAATACTATTGTATTATTTTATTATATAATATAATCAGCTTTATGACTCTTTTTGAATGTGCATTATATTGCTTCTTTCTGTCATCGACGATTGCGTGACATTATAAAAAGTATTAACAAAGCCGTGCTATTAATTTTTATATACCTATACACACACATATATATATATATAATGTCATATTATATAGCGTGCTTGTTTATTTTATAACATGTGTAAATTTATTTCACCTTTGTAAGTGTAAGGTTAAGTTTAAATGCATTATATAGTTCATCTTCACATATAATTAAGCTAATATCATGAGAGATAAATTTGTTCCATAAGACTTATATTTTAATAGGCACCAATTATTTCTAGTGCAAAAAGGGAGTAATACCCTCGTGTTTACGTAAATTCCAATTTAAAAAAAAATAAAATAATGTTTTTTTTTCCCGCTTCTTGATAAGATTGTGATCGATATGAGTTATAAATAATCAGTTTATAGACAACAATAATAAAATGAACGAGTCTTAAGACACAATTTTAAATCAGCACAACGAGAACGCGAGTTTCCTATCGTTTAACAATCAATGAGTATTCTCACCGGAAGATTGCTTATCCGCATGAAACTCCGGTTCGTGCTATAAACTAGAGATTTTATATTCATTAATATATATATATATATATATTGATTATACTGACGATTGCACTAGCATGAAACAGACTGTCGCCTCTAAGTGCTGACTTCCATGTCCACTTTTATATTTACACACGCTCTATCTCTGATATTGAGCACTTTACCCCATAAATATAGCACACTTTAAGACTATATTTCTGTATATATATATATATATATATATATATATATATATATATATATATATATATATATATATATATAGTATAACCCGGATATAAGAGAGTTGTCGGGACCGGAGAAGAAGTCACTTATATCCGGGTTTCTCTTATATCCGGGTTTGGTCTATTTTGTTTTGTTAACACAGGCTCTAATTTGGGACCAGAGAAGATCTCTCTTATATCCGGGTTACACTGTACATATATATATATATATATATATATATATATATATATATATCTTCAATTCGATCGCGCACTACTGAGAAAATGGTGAATCCAAAACAATAGCCGACGCTGCTATTAATGCACCGCTCTTCATTAATGCATTGAACACTCGTGCTGCTGTCGTTTGTATACGTTCATATAAGATACGTTAGAATTTCCTTTCCTCTGACGTACGCGATAGCTTAGGGGTAGGATCTGCTGCAAATCGATCGAGTTTCGATCCCGGCTCGAAGATATCTGTGACATCTACATCAGTATTTGTAACAAATTATGTTCAGAGCAGCCCTCTACATCTGTGAAATCTACATCAGTATGTGTAACAAATTATGTTCAGAGCGGCCCTCTATATCTGTGACATCTACATCAATATGTGTAACAAATTATGTCCAGAGCGGCCCTATATATATGTGAAATCTACATCAATATGTGTAACAAATTATGTTCAGAGCGGCCCTCTATATCTGTGACATCTACATCAGTATGTGTAACAAATTATGTTCAGAGCGGTCCTCTATATCTGTGACATCTACATCAATATGTGTAACAAATTATGTTCAGAGCGGCCCTATATATATGTGAAATCTACATCAATATGTGTAACAAATTATGTTCAGAGCGGCCCTCTATATCTGTGACATCTACATCAGTATGTGTAACAAATTATGTTCAGAGCGGCCCTATATATATGTGAAATCTACATCAATATGTGTAAAAAATTATGTTCAGAGCGGCCCTCTATATCTGTGACATCTACATCAGTATGTGTAACAAATTATGTTCAGAGCGGCCCTCTATATCTGTGACATCTACATCAATATGTGTAACAAATTATGTTCAGAGCGGCCCTATAATATATGTGAAATCTACATCAATATGTGTAAAAAATTATGTTCAGAGCGGCCCTCTATATCTGTGACATCTACATCAGTATGTGTAACAAATTATGTTCAGAGCGGCCTTATATATTTGTCAAATCAACATCAATATGTGCATCAAATTATGTTCAGAGCGGGCCTCTTTAGCTGTCAAATCTCCATAGATATGTGTCACAAATTATGTTCAGAGCGGCCCTCTATATCTGTGAAATCTACATCAATATGTGTAACAAATTATGTTCAGAGTGGTCCTCTATATAGGT
>OZ038508.1:48435523-48438023 GCA_964036315.1 Acanthosepion esculentum | reverse complement strand
CGTTTCAAGGGCCGGCAATACCGGGTATTCGGTCACTGAATGTTGAATGTTTCCGTATAAAGAAACGGGTCATATTACCATTATGAATTCTATTTCATGTGTAATGAAGCGGGGTTTTTTTTTTCGATTAAATGTTAAGAAGTATGGACAAATGATTAACACGAGACTTGATAATTTCGCATTTAACTTGACATTTTATTATATTCCCATAATTCCTCAGTAATTCCAGGACAGGCTATTTTGCAGTCCATACAGTCGACTCATGGAACATGAAATTACAACCAAAACCATCTATGGAACGGTTTTTTTTATATAATTGCGTTTTATCAGAAATCTTTCTAAAATTTGTAAAGCCGGACACAGGAGTGGGGCCACGTACTCCTGTATTTGACGGCAAGGATTAACACGAGCTCAACTCTGCACTTGGCTTACTTGTTTTGCTGTGGATCTGAGGGAATTTCGACAGGGTAAAATGGCGGCTTATGTCCAAAACGAACTTCACTTTGTTAGTAACTGTGACAAAGAGTACCTCGTTAATTTCAACACCTCCCCCAAAAATTTACTCTCTATTTATCATATATAGGCTACTTTCTACCTTCCATCAGCAAGAAGTCGCAGCGAGTCACCCTCCTGGGGGACAAAATCAGCCATGCTGGCGGAAAGCAGAGGTGTTTCTCTCATATGATTTATAGAAAGCAGTTTAGTTTTGAAAGACTTAAAATTAAGAAGCAATTCTATGCCCCAGTTAACAGACTGAAGAGTTTAATTTTGCATTTTCAGTTTGATGTATCTTAGCATTTACGACCATGTGACCCCCCTATTTACTTTAGCTCTTGCGTTCAGAGGAATAGTAATAACAAAGGGAGGTAATCGCTTTATTATTTGTGCCGTTATTGTTTGATTTTACCTGTGATTGCTGGTGTATTAAAATTAGATCAGCCAGTTGGTGATTCATATTTTCTACATTATTTTATTCGTTGCACAAAACCTGAAACGTGTACTTGATTTCTAGCTGAAATTCGTCGATATATATTTCACCTTATTAGGATATGTTTCCGTTCTAAGAATCATTTAGTTTCTCTCAAATATAATATATATATATGCAAGTTACCATTCAATGATCACGTACGATATTAACTTTGTTTATAATGGTTACATTTCTGACGGTATTGACATTGTCAGCAATTTTGAAGTTCGATTCACTTTTCTTTTTTTTTCGTTGTCTCCTGTTTGTCCTTTTTCCGACATTTCGAAGTTGGTGCATATAATTGGATTATTTTCAAGAGTATCGTTTGCATAATCTGGTTATTGCTCAAATTACTTTGTCTGATAGACTGTTGAAAATTTTCTGTCGCCGAAAATGCTGTTATTGATTAAAATTCCTACGCCACTAAAACTTGTCATTGTCTTTTCTTTCATAATAAAATAGATGCTTACTTAACTTCGGTTGAAAGAGATTCGCTCGCTTTCTCGTCAATACAAATCACGTGGTTTTGCTCAGTTCCATCATAACTTGGTTGAGTTATTAGATTTCAGGCATGCTTTGAACGATATATATAATATATATATATATATATATATATATATATATATATATATACATATACATATATATATATATATATATATATATGAATATATAAATATAAAAGTGAACATTGAAGTCAACACTCAGAGGCAACAGACTGTTTCATGCTAGGCGCAATCTTCAGACCGCCTAGCATAAAACAGCATGTTGCCTCCGAGTTTTGACGTCAATGTTCACTTTTATATTTATATTACATACACTCTATATCTGATATTGAGCACTTTATCCCATATATATAGCACACCTTAAAACTATATTTCTTCATATATATATATATATATATATATATATATATATATATATATATATATATATATATATATGTATGTATATATATAAATATATGTATATGTATATACCAGATTTAATATTTAAGAAACAGCAGATACGTATAACAATAACAGACTCTAGTGTAGGTTGGGAAGAAGTTGCCCCGCAGGTTGCTGTACGGCCACACCTATTGATATTATGACACTGCAACTGTAGCGGGGTGGCATGCTCATGATGACCCTCACAAACGACAGGAAATTTGCTTTGCAGGAATTGTATTACCTCCTCTTCACTTGGCCACTTTTAAAAATCTATCTAGCTGTGAGTCGCTGTAGTTGACCGGTTGTGCCACTCGGTCGAAATGGCAGACATTCCCGGAGGCTGATTGAGAACAGACATTATAATATGCTGAAGGAAAAATGAGAATGGTACACAACTCGTAAAGAAATATAGAGGAATTTCTAAAATAACATAAAATATATATTTATATAAAATAAATGCGAAATCTATAATAGAATCTGAGAATATATATATATATATATATATATATATATATATATATATATATATATATATATGTATGTTTGTGTGTGTGTATATATATATATATATATATATATATATATATATATATATAAGAGA
>OZ038508.1:48365523-48425523 GCA_964036315.1 Acanthosepion esculentum | reverse complement strand
TGTTGACTAAGTCGCAGTCGGGCAGAGTCTCTAGCTGGATCTCTGTATTCGCCTCCATGTCTTCCGGTACCAACCATTATTTATATAGTCGGTAGTCACCTATGCAGATTAGGTGGATCCTACCACAACACATATGAATATTTGTTTTAAGAAAAAAAGACAGAAATTATTATCACTATCGTCCTGAGCAATAAAAACTGACCAGAATGTGATTAATATTAAGCATAATCTGACCTTAGGGATGGTCACTGGATCTATATGCAGGGACATATAGCCATGCTTGACATGACACTACCCAGGTATTATGAGGCCGTTCACTGGAGGAGCCTCTTTAATCGCTACCGAATATGTCGGGGCTCCTTGCTACTAATCGGATGCAGGAATACTGTCAACTCCAGGCCATCATAAGGAAATTTCACAGTCACTGATCAGTCATATCACCAAGATGTCAAAACAGTTCAATCATTATGGCAATGGAAGAAGTAATTAGAAATCCATATCCTAAACAAAAAACAAGGGATAAAGTTCTAACCCGTTTCAATAAAGGAGGAAGGAGTAATGACCAGACGATAGGTGAACATATCTTCTCCGATTTGTCTACTTATCGCCTTAATCTGTGAATTATCAGGCATCCTGAGGGAAAATGCTAGTGTGGTTGTCTTTTCATCGCTTTTGAATTAAGAGATTAGATTTATATATATATATGTGTGTGTGTGTGTGTGTGTGTGTGTGTGTGTGTGTGTGTGTGCGTGTGTCTATTTGAGAAGGAAAAGGATTAATATTTATTTCCCATCGAAAAATTTAACGTACGTACCTATATATATATATATATATATATGTGTGTGTGTGTGTGTGTGTGTGTGTGTGTGTGTGTGTGTGTGTGTGTGTGTGTGTGTGTGTGTAATGTTTTTACAGTGGGTAACGTTATTTGAATTAGACGACCAGTAATGAATTTTATTCTAAACTAAGGGTATTGCTTGTATCAACCAACTCCTTAGAAAACTTAATAAAGATATGTCCACAATAATAACGTTTGAACTAAGAAAGATTTCGGGTTATATATATATATATATATATATATATATATATATATATATATATATATATATATATATATATATATGTGTGTGTGTGTGTGTGTGAATGTATATGTTTGTGTGTGTGTCTGTGTCCGTGTTTTTATTTCTATAGATAAATTAATTAGACTGGCATGTTCCCTTCTCCCACTGACTTTGTCTGTCTGTGTGTCTCTTCCTCTCTGTTCATATACATACAGGGGTTGGACAATTGCAAAATAATTTGGGACAGTTGCAAAATCCACCCCTATATTTCAAATACCTATTATATTAAGAACTTTAACTAAAGCTTTGTAATTGCAGTTTATATCTGTTGTAAATACGTTTATTTATCTAATTTACTCTCTTTGTCTTATTTATTTTTAGAATTTAGTCAAATTTAAGCTAAATGCGTGACGTCTCCGAGTTCGAAAAAGGGCAAATTGTTGGAACTCGCATGGCAGGAGCCTCGATCACTAAGGTTGCTGGACTGTTTGGTTTTTCAAGAGCTATCATATCAAGAAATATGACGCAATTCGAGAAACAGGTCAAAGCCTCTAGCAACCGTCGGTTATTCGGGCCGGACTTGCAAACGTACTGACAGGGACTGACGTGTATTGAAACGCAATGTGGCAAAAAATCATCGGACTACTGCGACCAAACTAACTGCTGAGTTTGAATAATCATCTGAATAGTCCAGTTTCTACTAAAACTGTTCGTCGTGAGCTCCATAAGGCTGAATATCATGGAAGAGCCGCCGTAAGGAAACCTCTCCACTCGCAATATTCAGAAGAGGTTGAAGTGGTGCAGAGATCACAATGCCTGGTCTGCAGACCAATGGAAGCAAGTCATATTCTCTGACGAGTCCAGGTTTTCTCTTTTCCCAACTTCAGGGCGAGTTTATGTCTGGAGGCAGCCCAAAGAAGTTTACAACCATCACTGCCTTCTTCCAACAGTGAAGCATGGTGGTGGATCAGTGATAGTTTGGGCCGCCATAGCATGGAAATGCCTTAGTCCAATAGTTGCCCTGTATGGTAGAATCAACAGAAATGATTATTGAACATTTTTGGAATCATATTCATCCAATGACCCAGACTTTATTCCCTGATGGTGACTGCATCTTCCAAGACGATAATGTTCCAATACATACTGCTCGAGTGGTTAAAAATTGGTATGAAGAGCATGAAAGTGAGCTAAAACAATCTCCAGATATCAATATTATTGAAAATTTGTGGTGCATTTTGGAGCGACAAGTTAGGAGCCGCTATCCTCCACCGTCGTGTCTTAAAGAGCTGGAGCAGGTATTAATGGAAGAATGTCTGGAAATTCCTCTGGAAGAAGTCAGGAAGCTGTATGATTCCATTCCTAGACGTATTAAAGCTGTATGTGAGGCTAAAGAAGGACCAACTCCATATTAAATAAATTTTCTTTGAATTTAACAAGTGTTTGAATTATTTTGTCCAACCCCTGTATATATATATATATATATATATATATATATATATATATATATATATATATATATATATATATATATATATATATATTAGGAAACGGTGTAACATAATATAAAAGCAATTTATCATGCTCTCATTTGCACTTACATGAGAACGGATCGGGACACAAGGCAAATTTCCATATACTTCCCTACTTCTGAACTCACCATTTTGAACAACTTAAATTAATCTGAAACCCGTAGTTTTATTTTGATTAGAAAAGGTTCTACTTGCTGTATATCTCCCTGTAAGATTATAGTAAATACCCATTCATTTTTTCTGTGTATCTGTAAAAATCACATTTGCAACATGTTCGGTTTAATATACGCTCCACTACACAACATTTACATCGAGGTAGGGGTAAAATTACCTCAATTATCGTCGCTGAATTTTCACAGTTCTTTTATCGTCGGAGAACTCGTAAGGTGCTATTCAAATGATTAAAGTCAGCGTTACGGTTCGTCAAAATATTCAAATAGGAAAGCCGTGAACTTGTCGCAGGAAATAGTTGTTAATATTAATTGCCCAGTTATCCAGATAGGCCCAATTATTGCTCTGTAATTGGTAACTAATATAGAAATTTTATCGCTCCACTTGAATAAACGCAGTGTATCAGATAAAATGGGAAACGAAAGCAAGATGAAAGGAAGAACTATTACTTGTAGAAACAATTTGTGAGCAAGAGAAACACCTAAAGATGCGAGCTAAAATGTTGAATTATCAAAATTAAATAAATACAAATATTTAAATATGTTTGAAGACCTAAGTGTCACTCAAGGTAGAGAGTTGCTGAATACGGTTGCTGTGCGAGCGGTATGAGTAAGGGTTGCAGTTTATGATAACAGTTAACCCTAGCCTTGAAGAAGTTAAGATTTAATGGTCGGGAATGCATTCTCCTAGAATTGTTTCGTCAAGTAATAATTCTGTGGAAGGTGCTATTTGAATGGAATTTACTCGTTATTGATGGAATACAAACTTGGTTCGATTCAGTGGACGTGAACATGCGCGTCGTAGCTGGGAGGAGTAAAGCTAGGGGAACTAAAGAATGTATGTACAAGTATTTGAACGGATGGCGAAAAATTTGACAGTGAAACCTGTAGCCACATTGCAATGACGAAAGGCAACTTTCGCAAGCGAAACAAAGTGTTACGAAACAGCAGTGTAGGTATGAAGAAAGGAAACTGTTAACCCGATATGTCATATATATCCTCATATGTAGCAGCGAATGGTGGACAATTTCCTCACAGAAAGAGGAGAGGATGCAGTAAAGATTCAATTTAACAGAAGGAAACTGATAATACAATGGATGGAGACTGTAAACAATAGGAGTGTTTTAAGGAAAATGGAAAATTAAAAGATATATATATATATATATATATATATATATATATATATATATATATATATATATATATATATATAGACAATATTAGTGGTAAATATACACATACATATGCAATTATATATACACATACATATATGTATAAAAATAATTCCAAGAGGATATGATCCAGGTAGAACTCAATGTCCAGGACAGAGTAAGGACATAATAAAAAGACCTAAACACTAATATTCTATGGTCATAATTTATTCCATTGGAATCGTAAAAACGATCCAATTCATCAGACCTACAGATTCAATTTTTCTTTTTGAATCTGTAGGTCTGATGAATTGAATCGTTTTTACGATTCCAGTGGAATAAATTATGACCATGGAATATTAGTGTTTAAGTCTTTTTATTATTATTATTATTATTATTATATATATATATATATATATATATATATATATATATATATATATATATATATATATATGCGTGTGTGTGTGTGTGTGTGTATGTGTGTGTGTGTGTGTTTGTGTGTCCATGTAAAATGAGAAAGAATAGACGAATTTCGAAGTTTGTAATGTTAAATTTAAAAGAGTGCTCAATACAAAAGCAGAGCAATATTATTTCTTTTAGGATATTACATTAAGAATATGTAAAACAAACACTACACAAATGCATTCCTGTTTAGATGCGTATTAACACTCTCATCAATAAATTTTCTACTCACCAGTTATATTCTAAAGCCTGATAATACGCATTGAACAATGATTGCATTTGTATAGCATTTTCTACATGTTTTTGGTGTAATATCCTAAATTAAAGTATATATATATATTATGTAATGGACAAAGTCCGACAATTATTTAAAGACATTTTTATGTTTAACATTCATTTTATAGATACAAGTATTTAAGTAAATGCTCTTTTTTATAATAAACAGTATTAAATAACATTTACCGGCCTGAATGCCCGAGAAATTTTCATAGAAAATATTCGTCCTTAGACAGGATTCGAACCTGTATCCTATACGGAACCGTCATACAGCCTGACGTGCCTTACCGATCGACCACTTATGAATATAAGTGAGAGATTCATGGAAAGTTGTAGTTTATAAGCAGTAAATTCGACCTTGTCAACTGAACGATCCTTAGTGGCCGAGCGGTAAGGCACGCCAGGCTGTATGACAGTTCCGGTAAATGTTATTCAATACTGTTTATTATAAACAGAGCATTTACTTAAATACTTGTATCTATAAAAAGAATGTTAAACATAAAAATATCTTATATATATATATATATATATATATATATATATATATATATGTATATATATATATATATGTATATATATATATATGTATATGTATATATATATATATATATATATATATATATATATATATATATATATATATATATCAGGTGTAAGAGCAAAAGTGTCTAAATCGTGTAACAGCATGATTGTCCATCCCACAAAATGTTTAATATCTAAACAACCACTAAACTAATTGAATTTCTTTTTTCAAGGTTTGCAGATACGACATTTAGCCATTTTCGTATGAATCACTGAAAAAAAAAAACCTTCAAAATATTCAGCTAGAAATAGAACAGGCTAAAATCGTTTTATGTCACCTCCACTATTTTCCCAAATGAGAAATGGTGGAGAAAAAATTATTAAGGCTTTCAGTAATGGCACCAAGATTCATACTCTGCTTTCCATCTTCAATGTCCATTCAAGAACCTTCAAGAGATCGGTGAATAAGTTGAAAAAAAAGGAACTTCGAGCTAAATACATTCGTCAAAGACCAATAATGTTATAAAAACTTCGCAGAATTCCAGTAAGATATCGTTAATATTTCATTTCTAAGTGAAAACGTTTAAAAGCTTAATGTAACCATTGGTCAGTTTTGCTTTTACATGACTTATTTATTAATTTACATTATTATATATTAATTTCAAGATAGAGAATGAGACTATATATATATATATATATATATATATATATATATATATATATATATATATATATATATATATATATATATATATATATATATCTGTGTGTGCGTTTGTGGCACATTATTTGCACGGGTTCTTCAAACATTTGTAATTGGTTCTGCAGCAATATAATCAAAACTTTGGAATAGTTTCGATGTTTCTTTCTAAGAACTGAGCAGCTAATCCCTCCTATATCGACAAGGACAGAAACGTCCTTCATATATATAAATATATATATATATATATATATATATATATATATATATATATATATATTCATTTCACACTGACTCATCAAAAATCAAGGTACATCTGGTAAATATCTTGAAATTTCAATTTAGGCACGGTACCCAGGTATCACTTACCATTTCGTTTATATACTTGTTACCCCTGACATTTGACTTGTACCAAACTTCATCGGTAAGCATACTTGTAGATGATGCAGCTATAATAGCCTCATCTACATACTAAAATTAACGGAAGAACTAAAAAGAAAAAAAGAAAAAGGCAACGTTCATTAACATCAATTATGAAGAGGGCCAGAATGTGCTGACCGTTTTGGGAAAACTAAAAGATATCCTATAATTCTTGATACATACATAGTATGTAAATAAATCATTGATAATGGCTGAAAGAATAGACGGAAGCACTTGGATATACAGAAAATTAGGACAATTTATGCACACTTTATGCCCAGAAAAAACAACATTACACTTAAACAAAAAACGAAATTAAATAAAAACCTTAACGCAGTATTTATAAAATGGTTCTTAATGAAACTTGTAGAAATGAGGGATTGTCGCCCAAATACACAATTATATATATATATATATATATATATATATATATATATATATATATATATATATATATATATATATAAAGAATCACCTTTCAGATGTACACAGTCCGAACACAAGTTTTAGAGCTTTAAGCAATCGTCAGGCTGCCGGTTGCTGTAATGCGAAAATAGGAGCTTTTATACCCACAGACACGACTAAGTTAGATGAAAAAATATAGACGCGTACTATGCGTGGTAAAAAATTTCATCTGAAGTGGAGAAAATACCCATCCGACCAAGATTAAATTAAAGCTGTAAACACACAATTATACCCTTCCCTACTAAAATGTGTGTGTATATATATATATATATATATATATATATATATATATATATATATATATATATATATATGGTAGGTGCGTCAAAAAAGTGCCCAGTGACACAGACACACCCATGGCAGAGCTTTCAAATAGAAATAAAAATAAGCTGCTCTTAAAAAGAGTCTGTCGTGTATACATACCAGAAAAAAAAAGTGCTCAATACCATACAATTTGATAGAGCCTTTCTAATAAATAAAGAATCATCTTTCATGTATACACAGTGTGACCTCTACTATAAATTTCACGCCAAACGGTCGGCTGCTGTTTCTGCTTGATCCTCTTCAAAGTCTTCGCCTTAGAACCTCACATGCTTCTGACGGTCCTACTTCACAATCCAAACCGGAAATTCCTTTCTCGGGATCTCCATCAGCTGCCTCATCGCATTCTCTTTAATCCTAACTCAGATCCATTATCGACAGCGAAATTAATTTTGGCAAATGCTTGAAGAACCAGGGAGTCAGTCTGGGATAAATGTTGGCTGCTGTCATATCCGTTTGTGTGTGTGTGTGTGTGTGTGTGTGTGTGTGTGTGTGTGTGTGGTCTTGTATGAAGTTTGTCTTGGCTAGCGTTCCTAAAACACTGCCAATATGAACTCCATCCAAATATGTTCGCAACTCCTGTCTTATTGTATCATATGTTAATCATATGGCACGCTAATAATAAAAAAATGATGTGGAAATAAGGCCGGTTTTGTATTAGCAGCACAAAGATCACTATGTCCTTTTCTTATTTCAGAATAAGCTGCCGTTATTCGTTTTCGGCTAAACAGGATACCATTATTCGCTTTGAGGATGGCTTTAAATTTGTGTATTAATACTAAGTAAATTATTATTATTATTTTCATTTCTGGTCAGAGGAATTTTTATCGTAGTATTGTGATTATGATGAGGATGGGAATACGAACAAGAAACAAAAATCTAATCAATTTTTACAAACACATAATTCTGTGTAACTGAATGAAAAGAATAAAGAACACTTACTTTACACGTTTCAAGCCTCGAATGGACTTCTTCAGACGATTATTGCTAAATTAAATACAGACGACGGTTGCAATTACACATCGAGAAATGCTAAAGAAACAGGGACGCTTAGCGGTAGGTTTACATTTTAAAATATTTGGTGTTCAATGTAACTATATGCGTGGCCTATTCAACCGTCTTCTTCATTCTAACGCTTGTGTTTTAATTTTATCGCTATTTTTTAAAATAACCCATATTGTCATATAGTATTTTTAGAAATGAAATATTTTGAAATGGCATATTTTGTCTTAAGTCAAATTTAATGTCTTTATGGTAAAAGGTTAAAGCGTCGAATGTTTTGTTTTGTAAATGAATCGTCTCGTGTTCTTTTAAACATTTATTTACATTCAGAAGGTCTGTCACCTTTTTAAAATCATTTCACCTCCAGAAATGCAATAAAGGCAATGATGCAAAGGGTTAGAGAAAGTGAAAGAAACAAAGAGAACAATGAAATGAACAGGGATTAAGAAGACAGGAGTTAACGACTGATATTGCATTTCAAATTTTGGAGATTGTATTTGACAGGAAATCAGAAAGCCGGAAGTGATTTCCACGGGAAAGAAAACCGGAAGAAGGAAGCATTACGGTTAGAACTTACGACTAAAACTGGCTGTGTTTGTTTGGTTGGTTTGATAGATATGGATATATATTTCTTAAATTATATTTCTGCGATCAGTTTAATTTCTCTAAAAAACTGAAGTATGTAAAGTAGATCAGTGTTCTGAAAACATTCTTTTAAGTTTGTTGTTTGGTAGTATCTTAAGCCGACTGCAGTTTATTAGTATGTTTTATGGCGAATGGCTCTTGTCACATATATCAGAGGATCTTTTTAAGATATAAGAATAAATAAAGGTATTATGTCCAATATGGAACCTGAATATTATCAGTTCTTCTTTTCGAGTTTAGTGATTCGGATGCCATTGTCCGTTAGTCGATTTAATGGGATACGACTTGCAATTTCAACAATAAAATTATGAGACCTAGCTGTCCGTCTAGTACTGTGTTAGATTGATGAGGCCGAGGCACTAAAGCGAAAAACTCACCAGTGCGATCACCATGAAAATATTTATAGAGAAGCCAAAGGGAAACTATGTTATGACGGTGTAAAGGGACTGAAGCCGAGATTCCAAAATCGGAACCAGTATTATTCCATATTTTTCTTCAGATGCATCTTTGATTGGATTTGAACAGAAATACCAGACCCCATCTGGCAGTAATATTCGAACCACAGACGAATGGTAGATTTTTTATAAATGTGCAAGATAGATTCCAGCGAGAAAAATGGTCTGGTACAACATCGAGAACCAACTTTCCTTACAGAAGACTTAGCAGTTGATTCCATATCATTATTTTTTTTATGTCAGTGGAAGACTAACTCTGAACCTGGAGTTGCAGTCAGTATGTAAGCATCAGGAGAGAAATTTTAGTTAATGTCAATATGACGTTATCCCTAACTCTTAAAAAAACATTCATCTTCGATGTGCCGTGTCTTTTCAGGACATTGGCGACCATGGCTCTCCATAATTTGTCTTTTTGTTAACACTCCTACACCTTGTTCCGCTATCAATATACACATGTTCGCTAGGTAGGGTATTCGTTGTTGTCCACTGCCGCTCTTGTTCCTTATCTAACCCATGAGTATCAGATTTTTTAATCATCCTTTCCTCATTGTGCCATAGAAATTTCAAATGTCCCTTCTTGATGTTAAGTATAAATCTCCTTTTCTATTCCATTCCATTTTCTCTTCGTCGTGACTTGCATCACGGTATCCTCAGTATCCTTCTGCAGAAGCGCATTTCTGTTAATTCAAATCTCTTCTTTATCTGTGTTGAGATTGTCTAGCATTCACTGGCTTATAGTAGGAATTATATTACTTAGCAGTTCAGTACTCTTTCCTTTGTTTCTAACGAAATTTTCCGGTTTCTTAATACTTTCCTTAGTTTTTGGAAGGCTTCTTTCGTTGTCCCAACGCATCTCCTGGAATCAGTGTCGAACTTTTCATTTTTGGTTAAAAAATATTTTTTTTTTTAAATTATGAAAATCCTTTGGATTTCTTGGAAAATTTTTAAAGTCTATAGCTCAAATTACCGCTCCAATAATGTTTAAGTGTTGCATTAAATTTTCTCTTTGCAGTTTTTTGCGGCAAATTTTACATTGAATTCAGATATATTCATTTCGATTGTAGTCGACATTGAGCTGTATGTCACGTCTTCCACACATAATGCATAATTATGAAATAAGACCGAATATTCAGTGACCGTTAAATAGTTCAATCTATTACGCATATTTAGGCTCCAGTAAAATATGGCGTTTCTGAAAACTATTGGGATCACCTGATACAAAGGAAATACTTCAAAGCGGACGGATAAATACCTCCCATTACATTTTGAGTGATGAAATCTATTGATTTTTAACATGTTTTTGTTTCAATCTCATATAATAAATAACATATATAATGCAACATGAATACAGGAAGTTACAGGGTGTGAAATTCAAAGATGATTAGAAAGATTAAGAGAACGGGAGGTTGCGGAAAGGAGAATGTCTTTCTTTGCATGTCTAATGCATTTGATAAATTGTTGTGCATCAGGTCTCTTTTATGTTTGGCAATACTTACCAAAGAAATAATCGAGAAACCACTTTCAAAAGTCTAAAATATCCTTTCACGTATTCCAGAACTACAAAAGAGAAAGGGACTCAAAATATACGACCGCAAATAGTTAACAACATTATTAACATAAACTAGATAAAACATATGCATAATACTACCTACAAACACGATCCGAACAATTTGTTCAATCTGAACAACATGAAAATAATTACAGCCACATCAAAACCTATTATAATCTAATTTAAAACTATTATAAACTATTTATTATAAAACTATTATAAAAGTATTATAAACTATTTATTATAAACTATTATAAAAGTATTTATTATAAAATTATTATAAAACTATTATAAAACAATTATAAACTATTTATTATGAGTTATTATAAAACTATTATAATGCTATTTGAAACTATTTATTATAAAACTATTATAAAAGTATTATAAACTATTTATTATAAACTATTATAAAAGTATTTATTATAAAATTATTATAAAACTATTATAAAACAATTATAAACTATTTATTATGAGTTATTATAAAACTATTATAATGCTATTTGAAACTATTTATTATAAAACTATTATAAAAGTATTATAAACTATTTATTATAAACTATTATAAAACTATTATAAAATTTTTATAAAACTGTTATAAACTATTTAATATAAACTATTATAAAACTATTATAAAACAATTATAAACTATTTATTATGAGTTATTATAAAACTATTATAATGCTATTTGAAACTATTTATTATAAAACTATTATAAAAGTATTATAAACTATTTATTATAAACTATTATAAAAGTATTTATTATAAAATTATTATAAAACTGTTATAAACTATTTGATATAAACTATTATCAAACTATTATAAAACAATTATAAACTATTTATTATGAGTTATTATAAAACTATTATAATGCTATTTGAAACTATTTATTATAAACTATTATAAAACTATTATAAAACTATTATAATCTATTAAAAATCTATTATAGAAATATTATAATCTATTTATTATAAGCTATTATAAATCTATTATAAAATATTATAAACTATTTATTATGAGCTATTATAAAACTATTATAAAAGTATTATGGATATGATCAGTATCCGAAATTCTTGCAACAATAATCATTCTTAAGCAGGTGTATACCAAATAAATCGCCAGAATTGTTTCTCACAATACATTGGGAAAAATTACACAAATTTTAAAAAAAAAGTATCTACGAACATAAAAATGATATCATGCAGAATAATTTCTTAGTCATACATATGAATAAATTCGACTTCAACTTTGGCCCCGCGAATGCCACACTTATTAAAAAATAAAGTAACTAGCTTAGAAAAGAAATACTTGAAAGTTCCGCTGTCGAATAATATCAAAATATACATCTACGCCCAGGTTTCTTCCTAGCATCTCCTTTTCTGAAAGAATTACTACCATCCAAACATACATGCCCACAAGAAAGTAAAAAGCAAAACATAAGCACATGTTTTTCAAACCCCAATCCAAAATAATTCATATACTGATATATATATATATATATATATATATATATATATATATATATATATATATAATTCATGCACACTTTCGTTTATTCGGGATTGAACGGTGTCACCTCTTATCCACGAAGTTACCTGACCTTGCTGCGAACGTGATAAATATTCATGAGCAGACCTATACAAATAATAATAACATTTTAGGTACAGTATATAAATACTTACATTTGCATTGATAAAGTCCTTCAGAGGGCGAAATGCGCCAGGTATGAAAAATCTTTTTTTCGCTTTTATACATATTGTCATTTTACAGATATACTCTATTTGCAATTGTTACACACACACACATATATATATATGGTGGCTTCTCCTGTCTTATTCGACACGTATGAGTCAGGCAGCTCAGTTCCTAAGAACCGATAGCCAGACACCAGCACATATGATTTAATTATAGTGGGGAAGGCTTTATGCAGAACCAACCACAAATAGAGAGAACTGGTGCACTACGACCTTCCGAATGTTTTTAATTCAAAGCTGTCCTTATTCTTGGATGCCACTGATCTAAAAGAAGGACAACAATAGATACCAAATTTTCCTGGTATTTACCATAGCTGGAAGGAGAAGAAGAGGATTAATACCTTTCCGAAGTGTATTAGCACGTACTAGTATGTAAAGGATTCGACTGCAATTCGAACTCGTCTCTCCGATTCATCAATCCGAACCGCTCTCCACTACTCCACCGTGATCCTATAGAGAGAGAAGAAACATTTTGACTGAATATTCGGGAGACAATGTTCGAAAGTATTAAAGGCAGGTGAGAATGAAAATATGCAAATATTGTGAGGCATTGAAATTCGCTATAGAATCTGAAATATAAAGAATGTAGGACGATATAAAAAATATCATCATTGCTATTTCTCAAAAGAATTTATGTATTCATTATTGTCGTCTATTAAACAAATATGTATTTGTTTAACGTTTAGATCAAAACATAAGAGAAGAATGAGAAACGAACTCATTGGAAAGATTTAAAAAATCAATTGAGATGAAAGAAAAGCAGACGACTAATAGAGTAATCATAGCTCTCAACATTCCTGAAATTTACAACGGTTTAGCTAGTCAAAAAATATAGTAATTATCAATATGTATTTATTTATATATTTTCTAGTTTATCGTTAGTGGTAAGTGTGGTAAACCAACTCGAGTTAGTAAATTTATGTGTGACTACTTCTCTTATTCGTTTTAATAATATATACAATAAAAATAGTTATCTGCATTTAGACAAAATTAGTTCTCGAGCAAAATGAACCGTTCATATAACCAGCTTCTTAGATTACCGTTTTCTTTGTTCAAGCCTTTCATGAGAGGCACTTAGAAACCTGTTTCTATTAAGTGATGTTCTTCCTTCAAGTGGTCCTGAATTCGGTTTTGTCGTCGTGTCTTTGTCGTTCTGCTACTAAACTTTTTCTTATGTTGGATATTTCCTTTTCATTGTAATATTAAACACCTAACAATTTAACATACCCAGATATTCGTCAAAAAGCTATTTATATAATACCAGCAGCAATGAACGAATCGTAGATCCCGTCGAACTTTTAAAAATATAAAGGGAACGGATTAATTGAACGGTTCATTGGCCTCTATTTTAGTTGGGAATTATTTGTCTCTGCTTTATTGAACCTCGATACAATGTTTCAAGACTTTTGACGGCAATAACCATAATTACTTATAAGAAAATCTTTTTTTGTCCTTCTTTTTTTTTACTGATATCAGTGATTCTCCCAAATAAGAATATGTGCTGAACGAAATTATTTGTACACAAAATCTCTCTCCTCCGCAATGACACTGGCTGTCAACAATGACAATTGAAGAAGCAGCTATGCTGTTATTCTTGAAAGAGAAATGAGTATACCGTTAGGTTGATGGTTTAATACCGATTTCTTTTTTTAATAAATTTAGGCAAAGTTAAAAATAAAAGATGACTTGAGTATATACTTGAGTCTCTAGGCAAGTATTGACGGAGTTTATATTTAAATCTATATATAAACAATGGTTGAATTTCTACTTGAGGCATTGGTTGGATCTATAGTTGTGCCTATTGATAAAATTTCTTCGGGTTTCTAGTTTATATGTATGTAATAGTTGTGTGTATAAATGAGTCTGTCTGCATCTCTCCAGAAGTAGGCGACTTTGATAGGGTGTAACCGCTCAGCAAGGAATGCAGTCGGCGTACTCTGAGTATAGCCAACAGGAAATGTGCTCTGAAATTTTAAGGAGTAAGATATGAAGCGCTGCATATCACAACCCCTCATAACAATCTGATCCAAACAGATAATCCATGACATTGTCGACAGTAAATTATTTTCGCTGTCTGATGAAATATTTCAGATATGGTTCTCTTATATGTTCCCGAGTCTTGGAGAATCGACAATACGGTAGACATTTACGGTCAACAACGCCAGTGTATGAATAATACATGGCATCACAAATAGAAATTAGTAGAGAACATAAAGGCGTCGTTTACAAACTTGTCACTGCAAATCAAATATAGTAGCAGATAATTATTTTAACCGATATTTTATTCTCATCCAACCGAGTATCTTAGGGTTGATAGTTCAAACACAACAAAATTGTCTTAGCGTTAAGGCATCCAGAAGAGAGAGAAAACGTGCATTCAGTTTTCTCCTATATTTTTTAACTTTACTCTCTCTCTCTCTCTCTCTCTTTATATATATATATATATATATATATATATATATATATATATATATATATATATATATATATATGAAAGGAGGAGGTTATAGTTGTTCCAAAAGGAGGAAAAGTGTATATATTAAAAAGAAGAGAGAAACCGCAAAAGTTTTTGGTTGTAATGTGGATTTTCTTTTAAAACAATAGATATTATGCTTCATTTTCCATAATTTTACAATAGGTGTTTAGGGTCTCGCGACCTTCTTCAGGCAAAAATTGGATATTTCAACATATCATTAAAATGAATTAATTTCCCTTATGCTTTTCGATATTGAGCACTTTCGATGATAAACATTCCGTTTTTTGAGTGGTAGTGGCACAAATGTCTACCTTGAACTGGTAGTGAGAAAGTTCTTCTGCGTGCAGAGTAATAAAACAATTAAGAGTGGCCTGAGAAAGGGTGAGGAAAGATAGCTGCATTCTTGCCTTTTAATGACCCCTGTGTGTTCTTAGATCGATTTTCATTTTTTGTATTGTGTGTATTTTTGTCAGCATGCGTATGTAAAAGTATATTCCCTCTCCAGACATACATACTGTTTTATTATGTGGAATTAGTATACACATCCATGCACACATACATATATACAGACACATATATAAACGCACATACATACGCATACACATACTTACTTTGTTGTGTACGGTTCGTGCATGTGCATTTGAGTAGTCTTGTTTTTGTCAATATGTGTGTGTGTATATATATATATATATATATATATATATATATATATATATATATATATATATATATGCTAGTATGCGCATGTATACGCATATTCCGTCTCCATACATACATAATGAATATATATATATATATATATATATATATATATATATATATATATATATATATATATATATATATATATATTTCTTGAAATACCTGTGTGTTGTTTTGGCAGACATCATCTGTGATGTTTTTAGCGGAGGTTGATTTCGGGTCTGGGGTTTTTCAACATCATACCCACTCTCTGTGGGGACCCACTCTCTGTGGTGACCCACACAATATTGATGTTCCATTCGTCACCTACAACTTTTCTCATTTTTAATAAGACACTAAAACTCTTCTTGGCAATTTTAACTCCAATCACGCATAACTTCTGGTTCACCAGCAATCTACGCTCTTCCATAAAGAAAGGAAGCAAAAGCAGTAGCGGTTTTTCTCTGGTAAAGAATATGGCGATACGCTCGGCTTGAAGTGGTTAAGTAGAAATCTTTGTTACCATCATTGAGATATATACATACGCAACCACACACAAATACATAAATGAAACTGGTTCTGCTCACGCTTATCTTCATTTATCGTTCATGTTATTTATCAATTCAACAACAAAAAAATGTAACGCCATGCAATGTAATTGGCCCTGATCTGTCATCTCGTCTGCAGTCGCTCTCTCACAGACGCGACGTTGCCTCGCTCTGTCGTTTTTACAAATACTTTCACGGTAATTGCTCCGAGGAGCTGCTTTCCCTGCTTCCTAGGCCTCATGAATTTAAACGTTCTACGAGGCTGACATCCCGTTCCCACCCCGTCACCGTTGAAACTGTTAGATGTAGACGTCTCTTCTACTCCAATAGCTTCATGTCTCGCACATCTCGTCTATGGAACTCCCTTCCTTATTCCTGTTTCCCTGACAAATACAATCTCCAACTATTTAAGTGTAACGTCAATCGACATCTCCAGTTGCCTTGATCTATCCACTTCCCTCCTCCACATCCTTTCACCTTTCATTCCTATCTGCTCTCGCTCCAAATCTTCTGTAACCCCCTTGCCTTCATCGATCCACTATCTTTCTCCACATCCTCTCCTTTACCACTCCTATCTGCTCTTCCTCCAAACCTTCTGCAACCCCATGCGTGCTAGTGGCCTCCAGCCTTGCTTGGGGTGATAAGCTTAAAAAAAAAAACCTTCCACAAGCGTTCATTGCGTATATTTAAAAAACTCCAAAAAAATAAACTCTAACCCAGATAAGGGGGCACACAGCTTCTAGATCCCGCGGAGGTAATAATGGTTCATAGTATTCTTATTCTTTCTCTTATTCGAAAGTCAGGGGAAGCACCGTGCAATAATGGATAGCGACTCGGATTAAGGAATCGGTTAGCCGAGTTCGAATTCCAGTGGATTCATTAAATACACTTACGTGCTAATACCTTTAGAAAAGGTATGAATCCTCTTATTTCCCCCCAGCTATGGGTAAATATCAGGACAGACCGGGTTCTATAACTTTGAATGGCAAATGTTCTAGCACAGAAAGAAATGACAACCTACTGCGGTAAAAAATCTGCCTCGTCAGTCATGTACCGAAAGATACATGATCGCCTAATAGTGTATCACGCATCGCATATAAGCAACTAAATACCCTTGGGTAAGGTATAATCTTCTTCTTCTTCCCCCTGCTATGGGTAAATAGCATGACAGACTGTGTTCTGTAGCTTTGCATGGCAACTGGTCTACTGCATCCGATTTCAGTCGGTTCGCACTAATCCCGCCTTTTGTATTCCTCTGAAATATGCAAGTATTTGCAACAGCGTACTCTCCTGTCGTATTCGATGTATGAGTGTTAAGCAACTCAGTTCCTAGGAACCTCCAGCCCAGACACCTGCACATATGATTTGATTATAGTGCTGAAGGTTTTGTGCAGAACCATCTACATTTTTGAAGGGTCAAACACAGACGTCTGGTGCACTACGTGCCACGAATTTCCCAAACGACTCTCCGCGGGTTTTGAATTCAGAGTTGTCCTTCTCCTAGACAAGTTGCCAACCAAGGCTATAGAACGCAGTCTGTCCTGCTATATATCCATATCTGGAGTGGGAATCAGATGATTAATATCTTTCCCAAGTGTATTAGCACGTAAGTGAATGTAATGGATTCGACTGGAATTTGAACTCGGTTCTACTCAGTTCGAGCCGCTATGCCCTACTCCCCCGTGCCTCTTTTTAATATATATATATATATATATATATATATATATATATATATCAGAGAGTTCAACCAGCACAGATGGAGACGAATCTCCAACTAATTGCCGAAGATATGTCATTTACCTTACCTTCCCGCGAGGCAGGATGTGGCACAAGAACGTTTTTTTAATGCGGGAGTAAAACTGAGCCTGTAGCCTCGGGAAAAATTTCCTGGTAGACCCCCGTATAAAGCGGCGTCGGTAGCTGTCTACCACCCCTGACGAGACTCTGTCCTTCGGTCTGGGTTCCTCTCTGCCCGAAGGCAGAGAGTTTGACCAGCATAGCTGGAGTCGAATCTCCAATTAATTGCAGAAGAAAGATATTTGCCAACCGCCCCACACGGTCAGATGTGGCACAAGACCGAATTTAACGTGGGGTATCCGAGCCCGTAGGCCTGGGCAAAGATTCCCCGTAGACGCCGTAAAAAAACGGGGTCGGGTAGCTGTCTACCACTCTAGACGAGACTCTGGCCTTCGGCATCGGCATAGCTAAGACGAATCTCCAACTAATTGCCGAATAAACCCTCAGGTATATCCTGTGTTCACTATATATAGATACTGATATAGCCTATCCACAAAGCCAATAGGGAGTGTGACATTCTATTGCAACAAAAGTTTAGTTTCTCGCCTGTGGAACTATGTTCCGCATTTTGATTCCATGCCAAAGACGAATTTTAAAATTTAAATGCAACTTCACTCCCCATCTTCTGTCATTTTTTACTCTTCTTTCCTCCTATTAGTTTGAACATTACCATAACCATTCAGCTGTTCCCGCTGTTTCAGTTGTCTTACTAGTGAGTTTTCAGCAATTCTGCGGCATTATTTTAAAATGCACTGAACGTAGAATTAAATCAAACAATATCTGGTCGTGCTACCCAGAAGGGGAAACTATGATTGGTACAACCAAATAGAAAAGGTTTCTTGTCCGATTTTTATCTCAAGTGATTTATGACTGGCGATGAGTGAGATATGGTCTTCAAAGCAGTCCCCCTCCTTTAACGACATGGAAAATAATATACAAAAATGAACACTTTGCGAAAGAAGTGAAAACAAAACCGAACATAGAGAATTTTCGGTCACAGACTTGTGTTGAAATCATTGTTGGAATTGAAGTAGTTTCGTTCTGGGTATGACGATAAACTACGTCTAGTAGAAAGGATCCTGATCTATAATTTTGAGGAGCGTGGAACCACCTCTTAATTACTGTTGTTCCCAGGTTCACCCTAAGTTGGAATGGTAGCAGCAGTTAATGCCCCAACTATGGCAAATAGCAAACCCCACAAAATGGGGTCAAAACATAAAAGTATAGGGCGACCCAAAAAACGGGAACTTTTTAACAATCCAATAAAAGCAAGAGTGATGGTAGAAAAATATTTAATTCATAGTAATTGAAACCTTAAAACATGCCATTTAAGAAACAATGATGGGATTTTCATTTTTTTAAAAATTACGTCCTGTAGATGGCGTCCTCCTGTACGAATGCATTCTTGAAATCTGCTGTTGAGATTCCTCATTGACTGCTGCAACATCTCAGTTGGGATACTGCGAATTTCATTCTCGTTACTAAAATGGCGGAATGTTTACTTGCTCAGGGTCACTGTCTCGCAGTGTTGCCACTTGCTCATGTCTGGCAATACGCACTTCAAAAATTCCTGTTTTTTGGGGTCACCCTGTATAAGAATGCATTTCCATAGTAAAAAGTAACAGCAATACAGTTTTACAAGGTTTAAAAAAAAACAATACCCGTAATACATTTTTGGAAAAAAGATTACGAATGCTCCCAAGAAAATAAAATTTCGACTTTAAATGACCCATAAGGGGTTGACATACAGCTAAACAAACAAACGATTGAATTAGTTCAATTCAGAAACGCTCTGGATTGTTCCGGTGCCGCCCGGTGCCGCCCGGTGCCGCCCGATGCCGCCCGATGCTGTTGCCAGGCGCATGTCATTATAATGAGTATTTCGCAAGAGAAAGTTGTCCTAAGACACACCTACCCACGTACATCCATTTGGGCACCTCGAGGCGGTGTAATGGTTAGCAAGCTTGTCTCGCTAGAACAATTACGACTGAATAGTGAGTTCGATCCTCCAGGGTGCCCCCTACTTTCGGCCTTGTGCCACATCTAAGCCACGCTTGGAAAATCACTATATTTGAGTTTGTAAGCACCTCTCTTGAGGGGTATACGCATTCGGATACTTACCGGTCACAGGGATCCGTCCCTGCGCTGGTAGTATCACAGCTATGACTAACTTGGACCAGGCTCTGACCAGCTTGGACCAGCTATGACTAGCTTAGACCAGCTCTGACCAGCTTGGACAAGCTATGACCAGCTAAGACCAGCGGCCCGAGTGGAGACACTCGTGTCACCACGTTAAAAACTGACCTTTTGTAACAACCTGACCCTGTGGGTAGTTAAGTAAATCAATCCATATACATCGATATCAGGCAAATTATGCCTTCAATAAACATCTACATATACTGGAAAAAGGATTCATATCCTTATTTCTCGCCGAGGCGTTTATTTTCATCTTTCACTTCGTTGTGGGCTTCTTGTGCGAATAGAGACGCAACGTAGGATGACATGTGTCCGGTCGGTGAATATCGCACACCAACCGTTCGAATTATTTCTAAAAGAGTTGAGACCGACCAAAAGACGCCATATGTTGCGCACTGGAAATGTGATGAAATCATACAGATGCTCTCAAGCATTTAGCCCATGAATCAAAAAGTAAATACTTTTGATACACGTTAATTTTTATAGGACATTAAGAGACTTGTGCTTCGATGTTTCCTTTGTGTTTTTATTTTATTTAATTTCATTTTTTGTCTACGCCACAAAAGCAAAGCTTTGTATGGTTAATTTCTTGCTTGGCATCCTGAGAAATTGAAGAGGATTCCATGGATAAAATATAGTGTCCATCTATACAAGAGTCAAATCAAGGAATAAAGGGAAAACAATGTGTAACGGAAAACACATGTAAAGATAATACAAGAAAGAAAGAAAGCAAAAGGAAATGAAGACAAATGGAAAAAAGAGAAGGAAAACAAGGAAAGAAAGAAGGAAATGAAAACAAAAAAGAAGGAAAAAAGAAAGAAGGAAAGAAAGAAAAGAAGAAGCAAAAAAAGAAGAAAAGAAAGAAAAGGAAAAAAGAAAGAAGAAATTTAAAAAAAAGAAAATCATGAATACAGAAAGTAAGAAGGAAAGAAAGCAAGAAAAATATAAATAATCTATATAAAAAAAGCGCAGTGTGCATGTGTCTGTCTGTCAAGCCGTTAATGGATGAAAGAAAGAGAGAATGAATAAAATAAAGAAAGAAAGAAGGAATTTAAAGAAAATGAAAAGTCAAAGAAAGACACGTAGACAAAGTAAATACAAACATTAAACGAAAAGTAAAACGAAAGAATGAAAGAAGGAAAATAGGAAGAATAAGAAGACAATAAAAAGAAAAGAAGGAAAAAGCAAATACAAACGTGGCAAAACAAAACGAACGAATAAAGAAAGAAAGAATAAATAAAAAGAAAAGGAAAGTAAAGCAAGTAAACGAAAATTTAGGAAAGGAATAATGAATAACATAAGTAAAAAGAATGAAAAGAAAAGAAGGACAAAGCAAAAAAGTAAAATAAACATAAAACAAAAAGTCTATGAAATAAAGAATAATATAAATAAGAAAAAGAAAGGAAAATGTAAATGAATTAAGTAAAAAAAGGAAAAGAAACGAGGAAAAGTGTAATTAAGAAAAAGAAAGAAAGGAAAGAAAGAAAAGCAAAGAATGTCGATAAAATATAGAACAAGGAAGGAAAAGAAATGAGAAAAAGCGTAATTAAGAAAAAGAAGGAAAGAAAAAGACAGGAAAGATTAGCAAAGAAAGTCGATAAAATATAGAACAAAGAAGGAAAAGATATGAGGAGAAACGTAATTAAGAAAAAGAAAGAAAGGAAAGAAAGAAAAGCAAAAAAATATAGAAGAAAGAAGGAAAAGAAATGAGGAATAGTGTAGTTAAGAAAAAGAAGGAAAGAAATAGAAAGGAAAGAAATGGAAACAAAGTCGATAAAATATAGAAGAAAGAAGGAAAAGAAATGAAGATAAACATAATTAAGAAAAAGAAGAGACGAAACGAATACAAAGAAAAAAAGAAATAAAGCAAATTAAAACAAAACCAAAAAGGAAAGCATATAAAGTATTTAATACGTACTTAAAGAAAATGAAATGAATGAAAGAGAAAAAAAAAAGAAAAGTTAAAAGAAGAAAGAAAGGAAAGAAAAATAGCAACAAAACGAGTAAAAAAATATGAGAAAAAAGGCACGGAAAGAAAGATAAGGAAGACAATAAAAATAAGTAAAATTTAAATGAAGCAAATAAAGCAAAGAAGGGTATGTAACGCAATCGACATATTCCGGTCTTCTGTTAATATAAATAAAAATAATGTATCTATCCCCGGCTTGTTAGTCCTGTCGGATAGCTTCCAGTATTTGGTTTCCCCCCCCCCATTCCTTTTTTTATTTAATCATTTCACCACAAGCAATACCACTACTACGTAGGGGGGGGGGGTTACAGGGAACGAACGTGGGAGAAAAGACGGAGAAAAATGATGAACGGATTTCAAGAAGATAGAAGATTAGCGATTGATGCTGCATTTAAAAATTTTTATAGATTGTAGTTATCAGGGAAGCAAATAAAATGAAAATGGAGTTCCACGGGAGGGACGTGCGAGAAAACATACCGTCGTAGTAGAAGTGGCGGTTGTTATTTCAACAGTAAATCTGTGGGATCTAGATGTCAATCTAGTAGCACGCTTAAATTTATTTAGTCGGTGGACTAGCGAGAATGGTCCGTCAGCACAGTTACTATGAAAATATTTTTTTAGAAAAGGCAGAGGTAAGCCTCGTTACATAGGTAAATACGTACCTCCCTCTGTCTTTTCTACGTATACTTTCACGGTAACTGCTCCGACGAGCTATGTTTGCTAGTTCCCAAACTGCATGTATTTAAACGTGCTACTAGGTCGACATCTGAGTCCCCCTCTTTCACAGTAGAAACGGTTAAAGGTAACCGTCTATTCTACTCCAATAGTTTCATGTCTCGCGCTTACCGCCTGTGGAATTTCCTTCCTCTTACTTGCTCTCCTGATAGCTATAATCTCCAATTATTCAAATTGATCTATTCCCCATCCTTCTCTTCGTCCTTACCTCTTTCATGCCTCTTTATTCTTGCTTCCACTTTTTATAACCCCTTGCTTTCTAGTGTCGCCCCCCGCCTTGTTTGGGGTGAAAAGTTTTTTTTTAAAAAGTGACTGAAGTCGAGATGACAACTCAAGATCGATTACGCTACAGATCCTTCTTTGGATTTTGTCAAGAACCTCGAGACAAATAGCAGGAACAGCAGAGCAGAATCTGAGTTTTGACTAAGTTCAACGTTGCTCAACTTAACGATCGGACGAGAAGCGCTTTTTTAAACATGATATGTCAGTAAAAACAAGAGAAGAATGTATTAATGAAACGGGCAATAATATATATATATATATATATATATATATATATATATATATAAAGTGACAAAAAGAAACGACGGATATGCAACGTGTTCAGTCCTGATCTGGCATCTCGTCTACAGTCACTTTCTCACAGATGTGCTATGGCTTTCCTCTGTCTTTTCTACACGTATTTTCACGAAACTGCTCTGACTTTTTACTTTCACTGGTTCCTAAGGTGCATGAATTTAAGCGTGCTACTAGATTGGCATCTCGGTCCCACCCTTTCACTGTCGAAACGGTTAATTGTAGCAATCTCTTCGACTCCAACAACTTATCTCGACAGTGGAACTCCCTTTCTTTTACATGCTTCCCTGATAGCTATAATCTTCAAATGCTCAAATGAAATGTCAATCGACATCTTCTGATGCCTTGATCTGGATCCACGTCCTTCTCTTTATCCTTTCCTCAAATACCCCTCTTTACTCTTGCTCTCACTCTCTGTAACCCTTTGCGTGATATTGGCATTCTCGCCTTTCTTGTGGTGATATGCTTAATAAAAAAAAATGAAGACGACATTCTTTAAAGAAACGAGAAAACGAAAGAGAAAGAAAAGATTTAAATCAGGAAAGATTGTAGAAAGAATGGTGAACAAAAGCAAGCAACCTGGAAGTCCTGTTAAAAAAAGAAAATAAATCTACTAATCCAATAGTACAGAAAGAATAATAGTTAGATGGAAGACATTTAAGCAATTCGCTCCATTGAAAACTTCTCATCTAATCTAAGGATTTCTTTACCTCCCCACTGCATATCTTCACTACACCAGACACCGTTACAGATTCTTCGTTCATCGAACCTAAGAATATTAATGTCTTGCCGACTCTATCGACCATTTCCTTTCAGCCTTTACCTACCGGCATCACCTAACAAAGGTAATAGAATTTGAGAAATAAAGTTACACGTTACTATTAGCACATTTTCCGTTTCGCGTCTAGGGAAGAAATTCGATTTAATGTTTCTTTCGGATTAGACAGAATTCTTACGATTATATTTTTTTTTTCCTTTCCTCATTTTATAGTCAGGTGTTGCTGAAATCAAACTAGATAAAACAAATAACGTATTCCCTTGGTTCCAAGACACACCGGTATGCCTCGTTTATTTATTTTTTTATTTTTATTTATTTTATTTTTTTGGGGGAAAAAAAAAATCCGGGTAACAGGTGAATAGAATATGGATTCTCTTTTTTGCTTTAAATTAACCGGCAAACACTCTCTAACATGATAGGCTTGGAAATAAGACAATTTTAGTAAGTAAGCGTCGCTTGAAGATAAAGTTAAACACTGTCTTCTCGTTGTGGCTTCTGACGATTTTAAGGACACATTAAAACTGACAAAGAATGATAAAGGAGATCCATCTGTTTTGGTAGATCAGCCTACGGAAACCAGATGGAGATAGTGATCAAATATGTGTGAGGGAATGGAAGTGAGGAATGGGAGGGAGAGAGAGTTTAGTATCTATGTGTCAGAAAGTGTCAGAATATGTTTTCTTTTAAATGTGTCATTGTTAACGGATACAAACTTTTGGAGTGTGCAGTCGCAACGCTAAGGTTGAATTTTTTGAAAATTTAAGAGAGAGCGTTTTTTTTTTTGTCCTTGAGGACAATAGTCCGAATAATGTAAATAGTGTACATAATACCTCATCTCAAAAATATCGAAGGATTTTTATGTTGTAAACTGTTTTCTGTTTTTCTTCTTCTCCCGTAATTTACTAACCCTCGCATAGTTTGGCACAAGGCCACAGGTATGCGGCTCCTGGGGAGGGTCGAATTCCATAAAAATAATTCATGATTAACCAGACAAGATCAATATTTAGTCATCCTACACCATAGCAGTTGTGTTATTTACTAACCTTTGTCTAGTTTGGTATAAGGCAACAAGTATGGAGTACCCTGTAAGTATTAAAATCACTTTTCAACATTTATGGTCAAGGAGAAAACACCAAAGCATTTGTTTTGTTTCATAAGGTCGGGGTAGTTATGCTCTAGACTACAAGTATGAGTCAAACTCATTTCTTATTCATAACGGCAAATTACTGGTTAAACATTACCATACTCCGAAAACCCGGCTTCTAATGAATTTTCTTTTTTCGTTTTCTTAATCTCGTCTCTTGAAAACTCTCGACATTATGTTGCTTGATGCTTTAAAATAACAAGTCTTTTTTTTTCTTTTAATAATATAAAATTTAAATATAAAAGAAATGAAAAATCTTTGTGTGAAGAGTGAAGAATATCTTGTTTATTCCGCTTCAGATCTCGTCGAAATGGCAACAAAATGTTGTTGAACGGGGAGACGAGATAATTTGTTTTCTTGAAACAATAAGTGATTCAGAGTCAAAACACGAATGAAACAAATTAAAAAATAAAACCTCTTTGATTCTTCCTTCCCATCAGAGACACACAAACAGGGGAAAAACGGTATTAAAGACTCGTTTCTAATTAAGACAATGACTTCAGTGGAAGCACGACAAACGACGAACAATACTTTCAGAATAAACAAATAAAAAAAAAGAACTTTAATGTTTCCTTAACTAATATTTAATTTTATTGACTTTTTTTCTTGCTTTTTCAAAATATCAAAACCAGGGTCTGAAGAACTAAAATAGTTTTCTTTCAAATACGGAACCTTTAAAAAAGATAATCAAATATTTCTTGTGTAGAATTCGCAACTAAAAATTTCAATATGAATGAGAATTTTCGAAAAGAATAACTTGGATTCCGTCGTCCTTGCTAACAAATAAAAGAGAGAGACTGAGAGAGACAGAGACAGAGACTGAGAGAGACAGAGACAGAGAGAGAGATAGAAAGAGAGAGAGAGAGAGAGCACCTCAACTCAACCTACCACTTCAACGTATACCTACCTCTCCCCGCTCCCCAACCAGTGTACACCACATTTAGCCTGCCAGGTAGCCCATAACGCCCGGTTAAGGAAATCGAGTTGGTACGGAAAACAAGGAGATGACGTAAAAATATGCCTCCCTGACGTGTGAGTGAAGCACAGTTTTGGCAACATGAATTGCTGGGCTTCTGAGACAACTCTTGAAACATAATCGAGATTTATTTCCAGTCTAAAAGAGAAGACACGTAACACATTCCTGCATTTTGTCGGCATGTTCCCTTTCGAGAAAAAGACAACTTCATTTAGCTTCGCCTGATTTCTTCCTAGTTGTCTTGTTTTCTTTTATCTATGCAAGTGAAATCGTGCAATTGTAAAAGTGGGAAAAAATCCTTTTGAAATAAATTTTATAGATTAATATTAATTAGAGCTTCATCAAGTCACGACATTTGTCATAATCTAAGAATATTGATTATGTTATGATTTTAGAAATGGGGGTATTGTTCATAATATCGGTACAATGTAGAATTGATCACTGTTTTGTACAGAATTATTGCAACTTAATTATTCTGCGTATAAAACAGCATTTTTTTAATTTTTTGCAAAAAAGCGTTCATACATTTTCTAAGAATCTTATCCTGGTTATCGGTCCGATAAATCCAGTGTTAAAATATAGACTTCTAATTCAAAATTAGCATTATTTACTGTACCTTTTATTTGTTTATTTAAATTGTCTTTTCTCGTCTAATATTTTACGTAATATATGATTGTTTTTATAATTTCTTTATGTCTGTCAATAACCATGATTTCTAGGGAAAGGAAGTGGAGATATTTGCCCTACTTTCTTCACAGTTTTGAATTCATAGTAATCCTTTTAAATGAAGCTTTAGAAAAATATTTTAAAAGTGTCACATATATATATATATATATATATATATATATATATATATATATATATATATATATATGATGGCCTCTCCAGTAGAGTTCGAAGTATGAGGTTCCGACGATCACAAACTAATTAAATAACACTTTGAGGTTGATATGCCGTAAACCAAACAAAACATCCTCTAGTTGGCGGCTGACAAGGGCACTGTATCGCACGTGCATTCACACATTGTATGTAGACAATTATGAAGACAGGCGATTTTGCATGTGGGCTATTTTATAGTAAAGCAGTGAAGGCGTTATAGTAAGAGTTTTTATTAGTTTTTTTACGCAATTAATAGGGGGTGGATTATACACAAGTATGCTTCGATGAGCTTAAAATTCATACATTTTCGGTGAATGTAACTTACCTGGTAGACAGACATTGTGGATAGGGTGTTGCTCTTCATATAGCGACGAAAGGGAAATAACTTAGACTATGTTGGAGGCAGGCTCGAAGGAAAAGGCGCTACTGTAGTCAGACATGTATTAAAACAAAGGTACGGTATCTAAATCTCGGTATCAGATATTTTACGGTAAGTGGTTTTTCTCATCATTTTGGGGCAACTTTGAACAAAAATTATCTGCATGCCTATGAAGGGCATGGCTTTTGAGACCGGTACAAGAATAGCACAAAAGACCAGATACAGTACAAGAGAATGTATTGTATCAAGCACAGCAGGAAAACTGTTAGCTGTTTTATTTTGCTTTCGTGTTTCACGTAATCACATATGCTTCCTTCTTGATGGTGCATTATTCCTGAATGGCAGCTTGAACGATACTCTGATCTCTTCATAGCTACCTCTTCAAAGTTCTTGAATGGAATGTTTACGCTAGAAAGATTGCTCTTCGGTTTATCTTTATAGATTTGTATGACGACTATGGAGTAGACTGTAAAAAAGAACTTTTGGTATGTGATCATCACACATCCTTGTCATATGTCCAGCCCAACGTAGTTGTCATTGCATTATGAAGGTCACGATGGTAGCAATCTTGCATTTCTAAAAAATGTCGGCATTTGACACTCGATCATCAAACGTTTGGCCACAGATTGTACGGAGACAGCCTTTATGGAAGACATCTAACTGATTTATATATATATATATATATATATATATATATATATATATATATATCAATTATATAGTGCGTGTTCAATTTATATAACGTAAATCATTCATACGAAAAACAAATAATGAAGTTAATTATATGGCAAGAATCACTCTCGCTAACAATATTTAATAATAAAATACAATCAACCTCGAATCCGTTAATGAATGGTATGATCCTTGTTTATAAATTCCGGTTTTATCAGGTCTTATTTTTGCTACTAGCGCGGCTTTCAGTCGTTTCTTCCGACCATCATCAGATAGAAAATTATGTAAGTTTTTTCAAATCCAGGTAATAATGAGACATCGAAAGATAGTGAAGACCGAAAGAGGTGTTTTTAGAAATGTGATCTTGTTAACTGTAAGAATAATTTTCGAGCGTGCAGTCACGACGCTAAGGTTGAATTTTTTAAAATTTGAAAATTGTGCGTACTTGTGCTGTAGAAGTATTTTTTTTTGTTTGTTTTTTTTTTGTAGTAAAGGTGGCATGAACTAAATTGTTCAATAATTAGAGTAATGTCACAGTTATTATCAGGTATTCGCACTTAGGATCAGTTATTTTAATATCAATTATGTAGTGCGTGTTCAATTTATATAACGTAAATCATTCATACGAAAAACAAATAATGAAGTTAATATATATATATATGTATAGATATATATATATATATACATATATGTATATATATATACATATATATATGTATGTATATATATACATATATATATACATATATATATATGTATATATATACACACACACACACACACATATATATATATATATATATATATATATATATATATATATATATATGCTATTAACACTTCCGCTGCTAACTACGGAGATCTTCGTTTTTCTTATCTTGCTCCAGCTGGCTAAGTACGGAAACTTACGTTTTTTGCATACCGCTGGTATGAGTGTCCCGTTGCGCAATCTATTGTAAAATACGGAATGTTCTAACTGTTCTATCATGCAAATTATTAGTCAGCCTCGATTTTTCTCTACGTCATGGTAGTTTCGTATCTAAGTGCACTGGGAAAATGAGTAGCAGTGAAAGTGTTAACAAGAAAGTCAACAAATTTTACAAAACGGCAACCAAAAACTGGAAAAACAACATCAATATAAAAAATCCAAAGAAATAGACACAAAACTTAAAATCGATGACAGAATCTAGTGATCAATAACTGTCAAAAAAGAATTCATGCCTTAGAATTATTTAATAAGATAAAAAGAAAATATGAATACGCGTCCATACAATTCGATATTTGCGACTTTTACACGTCCATCACTGAGAGGTTACTAATGGTGTCTATAAAGATCTCTAGAGAATATTGCTCTATTAGGTATCAAGAAATTAATATCGTAAGGCTGGTACAAACACCGGTATTTTTCCACAGCGACTGTCCGTGGACTAAGACAAAACAACCCAGAGTTTAATATTGCTCTGGGTGTGTAAGATTCTGCAGAAATGTAATATTGTTGGAATTTTGTTGCTATGACGTCATAGATTTGTGTTCTCGATAAAAAATACGTTAGTTTTATTGAATTTTTATTTTATTTTACGCTTCAGTTTAGGATTTCGGTAACTGGGTCCCTGTTTTAGAAAAGAAAAAATATACAAATTAAGCCATTTCATAAAATTAAATAAGGGGGCGTAACAGATATAAAAATAATCCAAAATTTTCTAGAAAAGAAACATGCCTAACATAATTTCATTCAATTGTGAATAAGTTCCGAAGGTTTCATTAAAATCCGGCAATTATTTTATTTTGCAAGAATTTCCAAATCAATGTCTTCACAGCAAAACACGCTTGTTGTGAGTAATTCCTACAACCTGCTTCCCCCTCTGTTAGGTAATGGACAGACTTCATATGCTTACAAATAAGCTAACTTAATTCTTTTCTTTTTCTTTCGTTCACCAGTTCTTGCCGGATTCGCCTTTTTTTTTGTTTGCTCGCCGGCCGGGCGGTTGTTATTTTTCAGACCATTCTTGACGAGTGAACGCGTTATTGACTTTGTCCTTTAAGTTAAGTTATTGTTTAAGTTTTTATTTTTCATTTGTTTCATTTGAATATATTTTTTTTTTCTTGGCTTCGGCCAACATTTTGTATTTTTAGTTCGGTAAGACAGAGTCTTACCGGCTTTTTTATTTTCTGTTGTTGTGACATTTGAAGAAAAGAAAAAAGAAAAAGTTTTGTTTTAATTTATCTTCCTTTTCGTTTTTTACCCTCCCCCGTTTTATTTAGCGACTTCGGTCGCAATCCTTTAATTTTTTAAGTTTCAGCTTTTGGTGTTTAATTTATTTCTTTAGCGGCTTCGGCCGCAAACCTTTATTTTTTTAGTTTGGTTTGACTAGTGTCAAACCAGACATTTTTATTTCTTTCCTTTTTCTTTCTGTCGTTTAATTGACGAAAAAAAAAAGTAGGAGTTTTATTTATTGTTTTTTTTCTTTTATTTCGGCTGCCTTCGGGCGCCATTTTTATTTTTTTTTAAAAAGTCTTACGAGACTATTTAGTTTCTAGTTTTCTTTTCTTTTTCTAGAACTTTTAGTTTTCCAAGTTTATTTATTTTATAGCCTTGATTTAAAGTTTATTGTTAGTGGTACTTCTTTATCTTTAACTACTTTTGTTTTTTATTTTTATTTTTATTTTTCTCTCTTCCTATCTCAACTCCTCACAATTGGGCAAGTGTTTCTGCCTTAACTGTTAAATGGCCGACGAAATGAGTCGGTCAGGGGTCAAGAAAGACCTCTTTGGGGCGGCTGCGAAAGCCGACCCCCCGGATAAGGATAAAGATAATAAGAAATCCAAAAAACGGGGTAAGGTTTCCCCAAGCAAACCTGACCAGCCAAATGACAAGGAGGAGGCCATGCAGGTCTCCAACTCAAGTGAAAAGACGCCGAAAGTGGTTCAGTCAAAGTCTACAGCCGAGGAATCGCCCTCTTGCTGGAAGTCCCCTCCGAGTTGTATTGTGAACATCGCGGAGTTCCTGGAAAAGGCAAAGGATTTTGCCCATCTTGTAAATAAAGATGGCATACTAAAAGACGTCCAGGAACTTCAGAAGTTCGAACAAAGAATGGTGACCGTCTTCGCGGTTGACAGGCGTACGCGCAAAATCTGTCGATCCACGAAAGACACTGTGATCAAATCACTTATGTCCCTGGGGATAAAACCCCAAAGAGTAATCAAGGGAGTGAAATTCTTCATGTGGGACGTACTGCTGCCCACGCCGGAGGATTGCCTGGAGATGGCGAAAAGAGAATTAATAACAAAGGACCTGATTCTCCGTACCGAATACATGGGTAGGCGAAGGACCAGGGTGGCAGTATTTGAGGTTCCTCCTCAAATTTCCGGAGAGCTCCTGGCTGCATTCTTTATGCAGTACGGCCAAATTTTAGGGGCTCTCTCGGACAATCTGAACGGGGGGTGGACTTTTGACATCATGATTGATGAGGCGGCCTTCAAGTCCATCCCCAACTGTCTGGATTTTGGCAATCGGAGATTGCCAGTCATTGTGACTGGCAGAAAACCAGTATGCTGGAGGTGCGGAGTGACTGGTCATCTCTCCTCCTCCTGCCCAGGGAAGAAGGCCCCTGGAGCTCCGGTTGCTGGCGACCCAAATTCCCCTTTGGCCGACACTGAAAAAACCGCGGCGCCTGTAATGGGCCTACCTACTAAGCGGACCGGTGTGGAAAATCCCTCGGTTGGGTCTTTGCCCTCATTGCCCCTCAAACCAACGCCTTCCACAAGTGTGGATAAGGAGAAGGATGAGGGGGGATGGCGCGTAGTGGGTAGGGCCAAAGGGAAGGTCCAGACAGCGGGACCTCTGTCTCAGCATGACTCCGGGGACAAAACCACCTACAGCCCCATTCCCTCTACCAGCTCGGAGGGCGACGCCTCGGCCTCTTATGAGAAGAATGCGACTCCTGCCCAGAAACTTAACGAGCCAAGCTGGCAAAAGATATTGGACCTCAAAAAATTAAAGCAGAAATTGGAAGACAAAAAGGCAAAGAAACAGAAGCCGCTGGGGGTTCCCTGCCCCTCATCCTCTGCCCCGTCTTCCCCTCCATCATTTGCTAAACCTCCAGCACCAAAATCACTATCTAATTCCCCAACAAAAAGTAAAAAATCTGTTTCAACCAAGCCTTCCCCCATCAAGACCCCATCTGGAATGACTCCATCACATACACCAGCTTGCACACCTACCCCAACACCTACCCAGACACCACATAAAAAACGTAATAGAAGTCCAGATGCTCAGGTCGTGGGGGAAAAGGGGAAGAAAAAGCTGAAGCCTCCATACAACTTAGGGGAAGACGTCTGCCGCGTATCCCGGGTCCATGTGGAGAACGTGTTGGGAATAACGAAGAACCCCAGGCCCTTAAAGGTCCTTTTCAACTTTCAGAAGTTAAGTGGGTTGGACATAGAGGACCCGAAAAATTTCCAAAAAGCAAAGAGACTCCTAACAGTTGTGCGTTCGGGCCCGGGTACGCGGGAGATTTGGGGCATGATTGAGGAGGCAAACTCATCTTTGAAATTAGTGCCCCCAGCGGCTGTATTTGAGCCCAATTTGGATCCGTCTAAATCGTGCAGAGGGAGGGTCCCGGTTTTTGTTCACCCTTCCCTGTATAGGGCTCTGAAGTTAACATTTCCAGCGGACATCGGTGGCCTGTCTCATGGTGATACCGTCGAAAATGAGATGGCGTCAGGTTCAATGGGACAGGCTGTCGGTGTCCTCACCCCAGCAATGTTCTACTCGGATGGGCGACCCTAGTCGATTTGATAATGGCACTCTGGTTAGCTAGTGTGAATGTCCGAGGCCTGAGGTCGGAGTCTCGAAGGGTGAGACTCGTTCGCGACCTTCAGAGCCTCGGTGTGAATATATGTTGTGTACAAGAGACCCGTTTTTCTTCTCGCGATCATGAAGACATTCTGTCTAAGGAGTTTACTCTTTATTCAGCATGTTTTGATGGACACTCGAGGGGTGTCTCTTGGCTGGTGAGCAAGACTTTGAAGGCTGCGTGTGCTCTTGTCTTCGCAGATCCGGCGGGCAGGCTTTGCGTGCTGGATGCTACCATAAAGGATAAGGCTTTGCGTCTCATTGGGGTTTATGGGCCCAATACCCAGGCTGAGCGACCTGCTTTGTTTCGGCAGATCGAGCCGTTTATGACGACATCACGTCGGTTAATTTTAGCGGGGGATTGGAATGCCGTCCTTGACCCCGATATAGATCGTATAGGGTCCAAATATAAAGCGGGTACTAAAAACTGGGGAGTGGAACATTTTCGGGGCTTTGTCGATGGGTTTGATCTCATCGACAAGTACCGGAATGAACACCCTCAGCGGGTAGTGTGGACTTGGACAAATAGTGGCAGCTCGGCTGTAGGTGTGCTTGCGAGCTACCTCGACCGAGTTTTAGTTAGGAGAGTCGATGTAGGGCTCTTAGAGTGTCCAAGTTTTCATTATATAGTTTATTCGGATCATAGGCTTGTCCGGGTCCGTGTAAACTTAGATAAGCCTAATGTTAGGATAACTGGCTACTGGAAATTCAACTGCTCGTTATTTGGCGAGCAGCATTTCCGGGACCAGTTTTTACTAACCTTACAAAGGGAACTGACGGGGGCTGTGGTGGGAAATGCCTGGTGGGACAAACTTAAATCTAAGATTCGAACGTTTGCTGCCGATTTTAGTCGTCGACTCAATGTAGATAGATTAGCGGCGCAAACGGCTTTAGAACAAAGAGTTGATCGGGCTGTGAAATCCCGTGATAGTGGGGAAGTAGTCCTAGCTAAGGCAGAGTTGTCCTCCTTGCTTAGCAAGAAGGATCAAGCTCTGGTAGTTAGGGCTAGGTTAAAAAGAATGTCCTCTGAGGCGACGAATATGGCCGCGGAACTGCGTGCAGAGGAAAGTAGGAATGCTTCAAGACGGCATATCGCGAGCGTCACATTGCCGGATGGGCGGACAGTGACTACAAACTCGGGCATATGCGAGGCTTTTCGGGATTACTTTCGGGAGCTTTTTACCAGGGAGCCCGGTCTGAGCTCTGCTCGGTTCGACACCTATTTAGCTGACTTTCCCTGCCTTGAGGCAGCTGAAGCGGCTGGGTGCGAGGGTCCCATCACTGAGTCGGAAATCTGGGAAGCGCTGAAACAGGTTGGCCTGGATAAATCTCCGGGATTAGATGGTCTTCCTTACGAAGTTTACTTGAGGCAGTCGCCCGTTTTTGTTCCTTTGCTGCAGCTGGTCTTCAACAACTGGATGAAGCAGGGGTCTATACCTCAACGCTTCACCAGGGGTGTGATCAAGTTGGTGCGTAAGGGCAAAAGCGGTGGGGATGGGATAGGTAACTTTCGCCCTTTAACTATGTTAAATACAGAGTTAAAGATTTTGGCTAAGGTCTTGGCTAACCGTTTGCAGCTTGTCCTGTCTAGTCTGATTGGCTCCGAGCAGACTTGTTCTGTGAAGGGCCGGACTATTCAGGACAACCTTCATATGGTGCGCCTGATCATCGAGAAAGTCGACAGTGAAGCCGCGCTGATCAATTTAGATCAGTCCAAGGCCTTTGATAGGGTTGACCATCGATTCTTGGAGGCTGTTCTTTCGGCTGCCGGTTTCGGGCCGTACTTTCGCTCCTGGATCCGGCTCATGTATGCGACTCCCGGTGCGCTGGTAGAAGTGAACGGGGTAAGATCGGAACCTTTCGTATTGTCTCGATCTATTCGTCAGGGTTGTCCGCTGTCGCCTATGCTTTACGTTCTTGCGTTGGAACCTTTCCTTCGCAAGTTAAAGGCGAATCCGGTCCTACGCGGAATCTCTTTACCTGGTGCTACCACCTCGGCCAGGTATTCTGCCTATGCTGACGACGTTTCGGTTCTTGTGTCGAGCAGAGCCGAGATTAACGAGGTCAGCAGAGAAATCGGTGGGTATGAGATGGTGACAGGGGCCAAGATCAACCGCGATAAGTCTGTTGGCTTGCGGTTGGGTGCGTGGAAGGGGGTTTCTCTTCCCGGACCATTCAGCTGGACGGATGGACCGATCAAGATACTCGGCGTCTGGTTCGGTCCTGATATCCAGTTGGATATGAATTGGTCGGAGGTACGAGAGAAGGCCGAGAGCGCAATTAATTTGTGGTCTCGGAGGAGGCTTTCCTTGAAGGGGAGGGCGGAGGTATGTGTTTCACATATCTACCCGATTCTCCTTTACCGACTCTCGGTACTTCCACTTCCGTCTGCCACAGTGCTTTCATTAGTACAGCTCTTGTTCTCTTTCTTGTGGAGAGGCAGAGCTCCTAGGGTATGTCGGGAGATCTGTTGCCTTCATCCTACTGAAGGCGGTCTAGGTATGCCTAGCATTGAGATTCGTCTCGATATGCTTCGCATCGGGTTCCTGGATCGTTTGTGTCGCGATTCGGATGACGGGGGCGCCTTCTGGAAGGAAGACGCCCGTAGATCCTTCCCATCCTTGAGAAGTGTGCACTCGGCCGAGGAGGAGGCTGGCCGTTTGCCTCGTGGCGAGTGCTCCTTCTACCGTGAATGTCGTCTGGCTCTGAAACACCTCTTACGGGCGACGGTTGGCCTCCCCAACGTCCAGGCGTTGTCTCGTAGGGCATTATATCGGGTGGTAGTCAGGGGGTCCGTTCATGATGATTTGATTGACGAGCTCGGTCTTACGAAGCAGGAGGCTCGCTCAATCTGGCCTTGGGCTCCCGGGTTGAAATGTCTCAACAACGATGAGGCATCCCTCACCTGGCTGGTGATACGTGGGGCCCTCTGGGTCGGCAAAAGACTTTGCACAGCGGGTTTGGAGAAATATCCAAACTGCCGACGTTGTGAGGGGGAAGTCGAGACCCTTGGTCACGTCTTCTTTCATTGCAAGTCGGTAGCACCATTGTGTAAGTTTGTTGAAGGTCTCATGGTTCGCATGTTGCAGGGAAAGTTTTTCGTCCTTGAGGCCGCTTCTGTTTGTAGCAATGTGGCCCCGCCGCTAACGGAGTCTGAACTCTATGTGTTCCACTGCTTGCTAGGAGTTATGAGAGTCGTGATTTGGGTGACGCGTCAGAAGGGATTCTATGAAGGTGAGAAGTTCACTTCTTCCCTACTAATCTTGTACTTTAAGCATCAGCTTAAAGTCAAGATTAGGACGGAAAGGCGGCGACTCCCTTCATCAGAATTCGCCAAAAGGTGGGTAAATCTTGCGCGAATGTGTAGAGTGAGAGGAGCTGACTTGGAGTGGCACTTGGACCTCGGCTAGGTGCAGGATTTCGTCCCTCTAGGGTTCAACAGACGCAACCCGTCCCGATATTAGACTAGTATAGGTTTATTTTTGAATTTTTAGTTTCTCGTTTCTGGTTAACTTAGCTAGAGTATGTATGCTCATTAGCCCCCCTTTTATTTCTGTCCCTATTTTTTCTTTAGTTTAATTCCCCATCCCCTCCCGCGTTAGGTGGCCAGTGACGTCAGTTCTCTGGTAGTTGCGAGATGACTTTCGTTTCGTGCGTGTGTTTCTTTTCTTCGTATTTGTTATTGCGTCTGAATGAGTGTGTGTCTGTGTGAGTGATTTTGGATGGATAACTGTTTTTCATACTTTTATAATCTCGCAATTTTTTCGTCCAGTTAACTGATGTTACTGCCACATTTAGGTACTGTGGGGGGTTTTATTACTAATCTTATTTTGTTTTGTTTTCTTGTAAATAGTTCATTTGTTTTTGTAAATATACATTGGGGTTTTTTAAATTGTTATTCCCCCCCCACTGACTTTGAATTGTACATATGGGGACTAGTTAGATTTTCATAGAGAATTTGTGGAATTATGGTGGATGTAGTAAGAAAGGTATGGAAGAATGTGTTGTTTTGGTGGTAGGACTATTGTTGATATGTTTGGGGCAGTGGTTGTGACTAGCTAAGTTTTTAGTTTAAGACAGATGATGACCGTCCTTCCCCATCCCCCTTTTTAGGCCTTGTGCCACATTTTGTATGTGTTCTTCATATGCAAATAAATACTTCTTTCGTTTAGCAGTTCTTGCCGGATTCGCTTTCCTGCCAGTTTGTCCTTTTTTTTGTTTGCTCGCCTGCCGGGCGGTTGTTATTTTTCAGACCATTCTTGACGAGTGAACGCGTTATTGACTTTTTGTCCTTTAAGTTAAGTTATTGTTTAAGTTTTTATTTTTCATTTGTTTCATTTGAATATATTTTTTTTTTTTTTTCTTTCTTGGCTTCGGCCAACATTTTTTATTTTTAGTTCGGTAAGACAAAGTCTTACCGGCTTTTTTATTTTCTGTTGTGACATTTGAAGAAAAGAAAAAAGAAAAAGTTTTGTTTTAATTTATCTTCCTTTTCGTTTTTTACCCTCCCCCGTTTTATTTAGCGACTTCGGTCGCAATCCTTTAATTTTTTAAGTTTCAGCTTTTGGTGTTTAATTTATTTCTTTAGCGGCTTCGGCCGCAAACCTTTATTTTTTTAGTTTGGTTTGACTAGTGTCAAACCAGACATTTTTATTTCTTTCTTTTTTCTTTCTGTCGTTTAATTGACGAAAAAAAGTAGGAGTTTTATTTATTGTTTTTTCTTTTATTTCGGCTGCCTTCGGGCGCCATTTTTATTTTTTTTTTAAAAAGTCTTACGAGACTATTTAGTTTCTAGTTTTTCTTTTCTTTTTCTAGAACTTTTAGTTTTCCAAGTTTATTTATTTTATAGCCTTGATTTAAAGTTTATTCTTTATCTTTAACTACTTTTGTTTTTGCTTTTTATTTTTATATTTCTCTCTCCCTATCTCAACTCCTCACAATTGGGCAAGTGTTTCTGCCTTAACTCTTAAATGGCCGACGATATGAGTCGGTCAGGGGTCAAGAAAGACCTCTTTGGGGCGGCTGCGAAAGCCGACCCCCCGGATAAGGATAAAACCAAGTCTAAAAAACGGGGTAAGGTTTCCCCAAGCAAACCAGACAAGGCTAACGCAAGTGACAAGGAGGAGGCCATGCAGGTCTCCAACTCAAGTGAAAAGACGCCGAAAGTGGCTCAGTCAAAGTCTACAGCCGAGGAATCGCCCTCTTGCTGGAAGTCCCCTCCGAGTTGTATTGTGAACATCGCGGAGTTCCTGGAAAAGGCAAAGGATTTTGCCCATCTTGTAAATAAAGATGGCATACTAAAAGACGTCCAGGAACTTCAGAAGTTCGAACAAAGAATGGTGACCGTCTTCGCGGTTGACAGGCGTACGCGCAAAATCTGTCGATCCACGAAAGACACTGTGATCAAATCACTTATGTCCCTGGGGATAAAACCCCAAAGAGTAATCAAGGGAGTGAAATTCTTCATGTGGGACGTACTGCTGCCCACGCCGGAGGATTGCCTGGAGATGGCGAAAAGAGAATTAATAACAAAGGACCTGATTCTCCGTACCGAATACATGGGTAGGCGAAGGACCAGGGTGGCAGTATTTGAGGTTCCTCCTCAAATTTCCGGAGAGCTCCTGGCTGCATTCTTTATGCAGTACGGCCAAATTTTAGGGGCTCTCTCGGACAATCTGAACGGGGGGTGGACTTTTGACATCATGATTGATGAGGCGGCCTTCAAGTCCATCCCCAACTGTCTGGATTTTGGCAATCGGAGATTGCCAGTCATTGTGACTGGCAGAAAACCAGTATGCTGGAGGTGCGGAGTGACTGGTCATCTCTCCTCCTCCTGCCCAGGGAAGAAGGCCCCTGGAGCTCCGGTTGCTGGCGACCCAAATTCCCCTTTGGCCGACACTGAAAAAACCGCGGCGCCTGTAATGGGCCTACCTACTAAGCGGACCGGTGTGGAAAATCCCTCGGTTGGGTCTTTGCCCTCATTGCCCCTCAAACCAACGCCTTCCACAAGTGTGGATAAGGAGAAGGATGAGGGGGGATGGCGTGTAGTAGATAGGGCCAAAGGGAAGGTCCAGACAGCGGGACCTCTGTCTCGGCATGACTCCGGGGACAAAACCACCTACAGCCCCATTCCCTCTACCAGCTCGGAGGGCGACGCCTCGGCCTCTTATGAGAAGACTGCGACTCCTGCCCAGAAACTTAATGAGCCAAGCTGGCAGAAGATATTGGACCTCAAAAAATTAAAGCAGAAATTGGAAGACAAAAAGGCAAAGAAACACAAGCCGCTGGGGGTTCCCTGCCCCTCATCCTCTGCCCCGTCTTCCCCTCCATCTTTTGCTAAACCTCCAGCACCTAAATCACTATCCAATTCTCCTTCAAAAATCAAAAAATCTAGTTCAAACAAGCCTTCCCCCATCAAGACCCCATCTGGAATGACTCCTTCACACACACCAGCTTGCACACCTACCCCAACACCTACCCAGACACCACATAAAAAGAGAAACAGAAGTCCAGATGCTCAGGTCGTGGGGGAAAAGGGGAAGAAAAAGCTGAAGCCTCCATATAACTTAGGGGAAGACGTCTGCCGCGTATCCCGGGTCCATGTGGAGAACGTGTTGGGGATAACCAAGAACCCCAGGCCCTTAAAGGTCCTTTTCAACTTTCAGAAGTTAAGTGGGTTGGACATAGAGGACCCGAAAAATTTCCAAAAAGCAAAGAGACTCCTAACAGTTGTGCGTTCGGGCCCGGGTACGCGGGAGATTTGGGGCATGATTGAGGAGGCAAACTCATCTTTGAAATTAGTGCCCCCAGCGGCGGTATTTGAGCCCAATCTGGATCCTTCTAAAACGTGCAGAGGGAGGGTCCCGGTTTTTGTTCACCCTTCCCTGTATAGGGCTCTGAAGTTAACATTTCCAGCGGACATCGGTGGCCTGTCTCATGGTGATACCGTCGAAAATGAGATGGCGTCAGGTTCAATGGGACAGGCTGTCGGTGTCCTCACCCCAGCAATGTTCTACTCGGATGGGCGACCCTAGTCGATTTGATAATGGCACTCTGGTTAGCTAGTGTGAATGTCCGAGGCCTGAGGTCGGAGTCTCGAAGGGTGAGACTCGTTCGCGACCTTCAGAGCCTCGGTGTGAATATATGTTGTGTACAAGAGACCCGTTTTTCTTCTCGCGATCATGAAGACATTCTGTCTAAGGAGTTTACTCTTTATTCAGCATGTTTTGATGGACACTCGAGGGGTGTCTCTTGGCTGGTGAGCAAGACTTTGAAGGCTGCGTGTGCTCTTGTCTTCGCAGATCCGGCGGGCAGGCTTTGCGTGCTGGATGCTACCATAAAGGATAAGGCTTTGCGTCTCATTGGGGTTTATGGGCCCAATACCCAGGCTGAGCGACCTGCTTTGTTTCGGCAGATCGAGCCGTTTATGACGACATCACGTCGGTTAATTTTAGCGGGGGATTGGAATGCCGTCCTTGACCCCGATATAGATCGTATAGGGTCCAAATATAAAGCGGGTACTAAAAACTGGGGAGTGGAACATTTTCGGGGCTTTGTCGATGGGTTTGATCTCATCGACAAGTACCGGAATGAACACCCTCAGCGGGTAGTGTGGACTTGGACAAATAGTGGCAGCTCGGCTGTAGGTGTGCTTGCGAGCTACCTCGACCGAGTTTTAGTTAGGAGAGTCGATGTAGGGCTCTTAGAGTGTCCAAGTTTTCATTATATAGTTTATTCGGATCATAGGCTTGTCCGGGTCCGTGTAAACTTAGATAAGCCTAATGTTAGGATAACTGGCTACTGGAAATTCAACTGCTCGTTATTTGGCGAGCAGCATTTCCGGGACCAGTTTTTACTAACCTTACAAAGGGAACTGACGGGGACTGTGGTGGGAAATGCCTGGTGGGACAAACTTAAATCTAAGATTCGAACGTTTGCGGCCGATTTTAGTCGTCGACTCAATGTAGATAGATTAGCGGCGCAAACGGCTTTAGAACAAAGAGTTGATCGGGCTGTGAAATCCCGTGATAGTGGGGAAGTAGTCCTAGCTAAGGCAGAGTTGTCCTCCTTGCTTAGCAAGAAGGATCAAGCTCTGGTAGTTAGGGCTAGGTTAAAAAGAATGTCCTCTGAGGCGACGAATATGGCCGCGGAACTGCGTGCAGAGGAAAGTAGGAATGCTTCAAGACGGCATATCGCGAGCGTCACTTTGCCGGATGGTCGGACAGTGACTACAAACTCGGGCATATGCGAGGCTTTTCGGGATTACTTTCGGGAGCTTTTTACCAGGGAGCCCGGTCTGAGCTCTGCTCGGTTCGACACCTATTTAGCTGACTTTCCCTGCCTTGAGGCAGCTGAAGCGGCTGGGTGCGAGGGTCCCATCACTGAGTCGGAAATCTGGGAAGCGCTGAAACAGGTTGGCCTGGATAAGTCTCCGGGATTAGATGGTCTTCCTTACGAAGTTTACTTGAGGCAGTCGCCCGTTTTTGTTCCTTTGCTGCAGCTGGTCTTCAACAACTGGATGAAGCAGGGGTCTATACCTCAACGCTTCACCAGGGGTGTGATCAAGTTGGTGCGTAAGGGCAAAAGCGGTGGGGATGGGATAGGTAACTTTCGCCCTTTAACTATGTTAAATACAGAGTTAAAGATTTTGGCTAAGGTCTTGGCTAACCGTTTGCAGCTTGTCCTGTCTAGTCTGATTGGCTCCGAGCAGACTTGTTCTGTGAAGGGCCGGACTATTCAGGACAACCTTCATATGGTGCGCCTGATCATCGAGAAAGTCGACAGTGAAGCCGCGCTGATCAATTTAGATCAGTCCAAGGCCTTTGATAGGGTTGACCATCGATTCTTGGAGGCTGTTCTTTCGGCTGCCGGTTTCGGGCCGTACTTTCGCTCCTGGATCCGGCTCATGTATGCGACTCCCGGTGCGCTGGTAGAAGTGAACGGGGTAAGATCGGAACCTTTCGTATTGTCTCGATCTATTCGTCAGGGTTGTCCGCTGTCGCCTATGCTTTACGTTCTTGCGTTGGAACCTTTCCTTCGCAAGTTAAAGGCGAATCCGGTCCTACGCGGAATCTCTTTACCTGGTGCTACCACCTCGGCCAGGTATTCTGCCTATGCTGACGACGTTTCGGTTCTTGTGTCGAGCAGGGCCGAGATTAACGAAGTCAGCAGAGAAATCGGTGGGTATGAGATGGTGACAGGGGCCAAGATCAACCGCGTTAAGTCTGTTGGCTTGCGGTTGGGTGCGTGGAAGGGGGTTTCTCTTCCCGGACCATTCAGCTGGACGGATGGGCCGATCAAGATACTCGGCGTCTGGTTCGGTCCTGATATCCAGTTGGATATGAATTGGTCGGAGGTACGAGAGAAGGCCGAGAGCGCAATTAATTTGTGGTCTCGGAGGAGGCTTTCCTTGAAGGGGAGGGCGGAGGTATGTGTTTCACATATCTACCCGATTCTCCTTTACCGACTCTCGGTACTTCCACTTCCGTCTGCCACAGTGCTTTCATTAGTACAGCTCTTGTTCTCTTTCTTGTGGAGAGGCAGAGCTCCTAGGGTATGTCGGGAGATCTGTTGCCTTCATCCTACTGAAGGCGGTCTAGGTATGCCTAGCATTGAGATTCGTCTCGATATGCTTCGCATCGGGTTCCTGGATCGTTTGTGTCGCGATTCGGATGACGGGGGCGCCTTCTGGAAGGAAGACGCCCGTAGATCCTTCCCATCCTTGAGAAGTGTGCACTCGGCCGAGGAGGAGGCTGGCCGTTTGCCTCGTGGCGAGTGCTCCTTCTACCGTGAATGTCGTCTGGCTCTGAAACACCTCTTACGGGCGACGGTTGGCCTCCCCAACGTCCAGGCGTTGTCTCGTAGGGCATTATATCGGGTGGTAGTCAGGGGGTCCGTTCATGATGATTTGATTGACGAGCTCGGTCTTACGAAGCAGGAGGCTCGCTCAATCTGGCCTTGGGCTTCCGGGTTGAAATGTCTCAACAACGATGAGGCATCCCTCACCTGGCTGGTGATACGTGGGGCCCTCTGGGTCGGCAAAAGACTTTGCACAGCGGGTTTGGAGAAATATCCAAACTGCCGACGTTGTGAGGGGGAAGTCGAGACCCTTGGTCACGTCTTCTTTCATTGCAAGTCGGTAGCACCATTGTGTAGGTTTGTTGAAGGTCTCATGGTTCGCATGTTGCAGGGAAAGTTTTTCGTCCTTGAGGCCGCTTCTGTTTGTAGCAATGTGGCCCCGCCGCTAACGGAGTCTGAACGCTATGTGTTCCACTGCTTGCTAGGAGTTATGAGAGTCGTGATTTGGATGACGCGTCAGAAGGGATTCTATGAAGGTGAGAAGTTCACTTCTTCCCTACTAATCTTGTACTTTAAGCATCAGCTTAAAGTCAAGATTAGGACGGAAAGGCGGCGACTCCCTTCATCAGAATTCGCCAAAAGGTGGGTAAATCTTGCGCGAATGTGTAGAGTGAGAGGAGCTGACTTGGAGTGGCACTTGGACCTCGGCTAGGTGCAGGATTTCGTCCCTCTAGGGTTCAACAGACGCAACCCGTCCCGATATTAGACTAGTATAGGTTTATTTTGAATTTTTAGTTTCTCGTTTCTGGTTAACTTAGCTAGAGTATGTATGCTCATTAGCCCCCCTTTTATTTCTGTCCCTATTTTTCTTTAGTTTAATTCCCCATCCCCTCCCGCGTTAGGTGGCCAGTGACGTCAGTTCTCTGGTAGTTGCGAGATGACTTTCGTTTCGTGCGTGTGGTTCTTTTTTTTCGTATTTGTTATTGTGTCTGAATGAGTGTGTGTCTGTGTGAGTGATTTTGGATGGATGACTGTTACCATACTTTTATAATCTCGCAATTTTTTCGTCCAGTTAACTGATGTTACTGCCACATTTAGGTACTGTGGGGGGTTTTATTACTAATCTTATTTTGTTTTGTTTTCTTGTAAATAGTTCATTTGTTTTTGTAAATATACATTGGGGTTTTTTAAATTGTTATTCCCCCCCCCCACTGACTTTGAATTGTACATATGGGGACTAGTTAGATTTTCATAGAGAATTTGTGGAATTATGGTGGATGTAGTAAGAAAGGTATGGAAGAATGTGTTGTTTTGGTGCTAGGACTATTGTTGATATGTTTGGGTCAGTGGTTGCGACTAGCTAAGTTTTTAGTTTAAGACAGATGATGACCGTCCTTCCCCATCCCCCTTTTTAGGCCTTGTGCCACATTTTGTATGTGTTCTTCATATGCAAATAAATATTTCTTTCGTTTAGCAGTTGTATTAAGTTGAATAAAGCTTTCTTAAGTTTTTTCGCCTCGAGTTATTCATTACAACGCTAAAATTTTCTATTCTAAAGCAAGAATAAAATTGCCAAAATTTTGAAGGCCCCCCAAAAGATTTAAAAATGTAATTTGCACTCCCCTCTTAATACTAACATGGTTAATTTGCAGTTCGCGTTAAAATTTTCCCGAATACTTAAATTAATATTTAATTGTATATATGCTTCATTCGAATCTGGCTTGATAAATTTGATAAAATCTACCGTTTTGGAATTATCGACAGTAACATTTCACATTCATTGGCGTCGTTACCGGCAGTCATTACTGACGTTGTTTGCATACATTCGCTGTGGAAACCTAAGCGCGGAAGAAAATGTATTTAAAGGCCTTGTTTACTGATCTCTCGTCGTATCTTGTCTAATTTACTGCGCAAGGGAACTATATTGTGTGCACAATATTCAAGACAGGTGAATATCCTACTCATAGCTATCCGCATTCGAATATATATATATATATATATATATATACATATATATATATATATATATATATATATATATATATATATATATATATATATATTACTCCACGGTGCCTCCGGCTTGGATTGAGGAATCGGAGAGCCAAGTTCGACTTCCAGTCGAATCCATTACATTCACTTACGTGCTAACACCCTTGGGAAAGGTGTGAATCCTCTTCTTCTCCCTCCAACTATGGGTAAGTAGTAGGACTGGGTTCTATAGCCTTGGATGGCAACTGGTCTAGGAGAAGGACAACTCTGAATTCAAAACCTTTGGGGACCTTGTGGCATTCGTTGCACCAGGTACCTGTATTCGTCCCTCCAAAAAGTGTGGATGGCCCTGCACAAAGCCTTGACCACTATAATCAAATCCTGTGTGGGTGTCGGGCTTTCAGTTTCTGGGAACTGATCTGTCTGGCCCTCATACGTCGAGTTCGACAGGAGAGTCCATCATATATATATATATATATATATATATATATATATATATATATATATATATATATATATATATTATATATATATATATTACAATGTATCATTCCTACAAAAAGTATATGAGTAAAGTTAATGATATAAAATGGCAAAATCCCTTCGCAAACATTTTTTATTCTGCATTAACTTACAAGTTACTCGACGAATGTTATGATCCTTGTTTTTAAAGATTATATGCTGTATAAGGTCTTTCTTTAACGCGGAAATACTTTCAACTGTACATTCAGCAATCATGGAAATTATTTTGTTTTTGGTAAAATTCAGGTATCATCCGAGACGAAAAAATTAAATGCTAATCGAAATATGTTTTCTTTCAAATGTGTTGTTGTTAACGGACACAATCTTTTAAAATTTGCAGTCGCAACGCTGAGGTTGAATTTTTTGAAAATTTAGGATAGCGCGTTTTTTTTGTGTCCTTGACGCCAATAGTCCGAATAATGTAAATAGTGTACAGAATACCTCATCTCAAAAATATCGACAGATTTTTATGTTGTAAACTGTTTTCTGTTTTTCTTCTTCTCCCGTAATTACTTGTCAAAATAATGTATATTATTCACCCGGTAAATCCTGTCGCTTTTACCTCGAATAGAAATAGTCATCGTAATAAATTAGCGTTGCACTAAGAACAACATGACACAGTGGATCAAGCCGTTAGTTAGATCCAGTGACAGGACCCAAAGAGTGTGAGTTCGATACCCGGTTAAGGCAGTAGAGAAAACCTTGTATAAAATAAATTCAATAAAATAATCCCAGCATGCAACATAAATTGTTCCTGCCGGAAATGCGGACATCTCACCAAAAGGCATTAAATTCTAGACGAAACTCAGCAGAATGCAGCGAGCACTGGACGGCTGTTTCGTCTTTTTTGGGACTCATCAGCAGTGCGCATCCACTACCGAGAATCGAACCCGGACCTTGACGATACGAGGCAACTGTACGATACGGTACCAACTGTACCAACGGAACTCGGTGACGAAGAGGTAAGTAATTAGATTCGATATCATGTGTTCTCTATTCTATTCAGGATTATTCTAGACTCGATGAATTACTTAATTACTTGACTTTGACCTGACTTGTATAGGTTTTCACCCTGGTCGGGTTGAACCGGCTTCCCCCCGAGCAAGTACAGCATCTCGGGCCATCGCTGCTCACGCCCGCCGATCCTGATCCAGGTCACACGAAATCGTCGAAGACCAACTAGTTGCGGACCCGATAGTACTGCTAGTTCATCCTTGATCGTGCTCGCCCACGTCTTCAGCTGCCCACCGACTTAATTATGATTATTTCGAATCCTCCCAATAATTTATTTCTTGTGTATATCCTTGCATGTATCGTCCCGGTTACAATTCTCTGTAGTGGATGCGCACTGCTGATGAGTCCCAAATATAGGACGAAACGGCCGTCCAGTTCTTTCTGCAATCCGATAAGATTTCTTCTAGACTAGATGAATTACTTAATTATGATATATATACACAGACACACACATATATATATGAAGAAATATATATATAGGAAGAAATATACTCTTCAAATGTGGTATATTTATGGGATAAAGTGCTCAATATCAGAGATAGAGCGTGTGTAAATAGAAAATTAACATTGAAGGTAATACTTAGAGTCGACAGGCTGTTTCATGCTAGAAGCAATCGTCAGGCCACGTTTGCGTCTACTAGGAAACAGCCTGTAGCCTCTAAGTCTTGACTTCAATGTTCACTTTCATATATATATATATATATATATATATATATATATATATATATATGTGTACAGACAGAAAGACCGACAGAGACGCAGAGGGGGACCATGGGAGAAAACACGTTTATGCAATTCCTTGATTAATTTATATTACCTTTTGAAGCATATCTCTACAAATTTTGTTTTCGCCATATTGAATAGATTATAATAGAATCGACTGACAAACGCTTTCTCGTTTCCTATAGATGCCTGCATCTGGGAAGCACCTCCCAGTGGGCAAGATAATGTAATCGTGTCTTTCAAATCTTTACTTTCCGAAATAGAAGGCCCGTTGATCGGTAAAGGCCTGTATTAAAATACATATTTTTCAGTTCGTAACTTACTCCATGTGCAATGTAATGGTCCCGCATACGAATAATTAATCGCTTTTGCATTATGCGGCCAAAATAGAGAGAATAAATGTTTTCATATCCCTTTATTCTGCAATGAAATTCAGACACCTACCTGCCAACTTCGAACACAATTCAGCTATTTAGCAGGGTTCGAATATTGGTCCGTGACCCGCTTCATTAGAAAACAAGATATTATCTAGTATGGTCAAATTGAAATTGTGGCATTTTCAAGACATATATATATATATATATATATATATATATATATATATATATAACAGTATATGGTTACATTTGGCGCCAATAGACATTTATAATATCGAACAGGCACTATACATATATAATAATTTTCCATATCATATAAATCTTCATATATATATATATATATATATATATATAGCTAGCTAGCTAAATATTTTTAAGCTTTTCACCCCAGGCAAGGCTGGAAGCCACTAGCACGCAAGGGTTACAGAAGATTTGGAGCGAGAGCAGAATAGGAGTGTTAGAGGAAAGGATGTGGAGAAGGATAGTGGATAGATGAAGGCAAGGGGTTACAGAAGATTTGGAGCGAGAACAGATAGGAGTTTGAGAGGAAAGGATGTGGTGAAGGATAGTGGATAGATCAAGGCAACTGGAGATATCGATTGACGTTACATTTGAATAGTTGTCAGGGAAACAGGAATAAGGAAAGGAGTTCCACAGGCGAGAGGTGATAGACATGGAGCTATTGGAGTAGAAGAGAAGTCTACATTTAACAGTTTCAACAGTGAAAGGGTGGGAACGGGATGCCAGCCTCGGAGGACGCTTGAATTCATGAAGCCCGTGAACCAGCGAAAGCAGCTCATCGGAGCAATTACCGTGAAAGTATTTGTAAAAAAGACAGGGCGAGGCGACGGCGCGTCTCAGAGAGCGACTGCAGACGAGATGACAGATCAGGGCCAATTACGCTGCATACCCGTTTCTGAATCTTATCAAGAACCCCGAGGCAAACAGAAGGGGCTCCAGACCATATATGGCAGCAACACTCCATGCAAGGGCGAATGGTTGATTTGTAGATTTGAAGGATCGATTCCGGGGAGAAAAATTTCCTGGCCCGGCAGAGGGAGCCTACTTTCCTTGCGGTGGATGAAAACAATTGACTCAATGTATTTGCTCCATCTCAGGTCAGCGGACAGCGCGAGACCGTGCAGCCGCAGAGAGGAGCTCCCGAGAAGTTGATAGAAATATATATATGTGTGTGTGTGTGTGTGTGTGTGTATAATTTTATATATATTATTTATATATTATATATGCGCGTGACTTATTGGAAAAGGCTCAATATCAGTGATAGAGTTAACATATTTAGTTAGATTGAAATGCAAGTGCATGAAGCCCAGGGTCACAAACTCATATCAATCCAACTAAATATATATAGAGTCACAAACTCACTCATCAATCCATATATATATATATATATATATATATATATATATATATATATATATATATATATATATATTTTTAAAGTGGATCCTGAAGTCAGTAAGGATCAGCGAAATGATTTGTGTCAGATCCACTGACTTCTCAACTGTTCAAACGCTAGATGAAAAAAGGTCATTCGCGCCTTCAATAATGGTACCAGTAATGGTATCAACATTATACTCCGGTGTCCATCTTCAAATTCCATTCAAATAGCATCAAGAGAATGGTAAATAATTTTAAAAAGAGTGAACAGTAGAGAGGGAACCTGGACCAGGAGGTCACAACAGGGAAAGAGATCGTCATTTCACCTTCGAGCTAAAGATAGAAATTAGAAAATATACACCCCAATTTATATGACGTTTGGCACGTGAGAGGGGAGTTTCGCTGACGGCAAAAAAAAACAAGAAAAACTTGAACATGAAACCGTACATGAAAATTTTGAGGCAACTTGCTAGTCCAGGGCAAAAGTTTAGAATGTTAGGTAAGACGAATACGTTGCAAAATGATCCTGGAATATATATTCATACACACACACACACACACACGCACGCACGCACGCACGCATGCACGCACACACACACACATATATATAGTTTGAAATTTATTTCAATACATTATTAGCTTCGGATCGGAAGCTCAAGATGTATTGATCTTTGCCGAGTAGAGTAGAAATAACTCTACGAGTGTGCTAAGATCGGCTAACAATAAAATAATATATGTATATTCTCGCATATATTCGGTGTTTGGTTAAATTTTTGTCCGCCATATTGTTGACATTTTCATATTAACGAAAGACACAATCGAAATAGAAAAAAATAATTAAATCTTTGTGTATAACGCCTTTCTCTATATACTTCTGTATAAAACTTTTTTTAATTTTGTTTACGTGTCTTCTATGTGATAATTTTGTCCCTGTACTATGTAAGCCATATTGCCGATTCTTTTCTCAACTATCCCTTGCTCCCAGTAAGATGTATTATTTTTATATACTTTAAAAAAAACTTTTTCTCCTGGGAGGAATTTTATTTTTGGTACGTAGGACTTTGTTACTTGTTTCGTTTGACTTGGTAGCAATTTATCAAATGCTGATCTGATTTTTCTAGCAAGCATCAATTCTGCGGGTAATAATGTCGATGTTGTAGCATTATTTGGCGTTATTCGATATACCGAAAGAAATTGCTGTAATGCTTTCTCCGTAGGCACATCATAGGCTTTTCGTAACGCTCTTTTGAGTGTATCAACAAATCTCTCCGCTTACCCATTTGATCTTGGGTGATAAGGCAGTGATGTTATATGTTTGATTTGATAAATTTCGCAAAACTCTTGGAAGTCTACTGACGTGAATTGCGTTCCATTATCTCTAACTAGGCAATCCACTACACCAAACCGAGCGAATAGCTCGTGGAGGCAAGTTATGGTCGTTTCTGAAGTAGGATTTTTGCAACAAAACACCTCCAGGCATTTACTATAGCTATCCACTATGATTAAATAGTAGAAGCCGTCAATTGGTCCTGCATAATCTGCGTGTATTCTTGACCACTGACGATCAGTTTCTGGTCATGGCTTATGTATCATTGGCGGTGCTTTGGTTGCTAAGTTACAACCCTTGCACATTTCCACCATCTGAGTAATATCCTGGTCCATATTCTTCCAATATACATAGCTTCGCATTAGTGACTTCATTCTATTTTTACCAGGATAGCCCCTGTGGAAATCCTTTAAGATTCGCTTTTGTAGTGTTTTGGGAATTACAACCCTTTCGTTGTAAAGTAGCACATTATCGCATAGAGAAAAGCTGTCCGATATTTGTTTATCTTTTTCTGCTATTTTTGCTTTGGTTTCATTTATAAATTCGTCATTTTTGGCTTCATTTTTTATATCTTGTAGTGTGACTGGGAGGTTTCCTACTGTACAACATAGTACTGTCCTGATATCTTCTTCATTTCTTAGGGCTGCGATTACCGTATCTTCCAATGACTCTGTCTTTGTTGGTATAAGTCTAGACAGACCATCCGCATGCCCGATCTTTTTCGTTGGTAAATACTCCAATCTGAAATTGTAATTCAAAAGAATCGATCCCCATCTAAGTAACCTATTTGCAGTGTAAACCGGTAGACCTTTTTTCGAACCAAAAATTGTTAGTAACGGTTTGTGATCCGTCTGCAGAGTAAAATGTCTGCCATAGATATACCTATGAAACCTTGTGACTGCGGGAGATAATTCCCGGAGCTTTTTTCTCTATTTGTGAATAATTTTTCTCCGCTGGTAAAGGGTTCGAGAAGCATGTGCGATGGGTTTTATTGCCCCATCTGGCATTTTATGTAATATACACGCTCCGACTCCGTAGGCACTCGCGTTACTTGCTACAATAACTTCTAGTTTAGGATCGTAGTGTGCCAAAAATAAATCTGAAGTTAACGTCTTAATTATATATTCAAATGTTTCCTGGCACTGATCTGTCCACTGCCAAACTTTTTCTTTCTTTAGCAGCTCGTTCAGTGGTGCGCGAAGTTTATGAATTTGAGGTATGAATTTCTGGTAGTAACTCACTAACCCTAGAAAATTGTAGTTCTGTTATGTTCTTATGAACTGGCATTTTTTTTATTGCTGTTGACCTTTCAGGGTCTGGTTGTCTATATTCTTGATCTCTGATCACACTATGATCACACTACGATCCTAGCCAAGGTATTTAATTTCCTTCATGAAAAAATCGCACTTGTTTTCTTTTACTTTGATTCAATAGCATTGCATTCTCTTAAACACTTCTTGTACATGTTGCCAGTGTTGTTCAACGCTTTCGCTATTAATCAATACGTCATTCAGGTATGCAATCGTGTACTCTAGTCCGGCAAGCATCGTATCCATTGTCTGTTGGAATATAACCGGCGCGAACTTAATGCCAAAAGGTAATCTTTGGTATCTTTACAATCCTTTGTGTGTGTTTATGCATAGTAGTTTTGAACTTTCCTCATCGACTGGAATTTGCAGGTACGCTTCACTTAAATTAATTTTTGAAAAAAATTTTCCGCCATTTAATTTAGTGAATACTTCTTCTGGACTGGGTAGAGGATATGGTAGTCCTTTATTACTGCGTTCAAACCTGTAGAAAAATCAGCGCAAACTCGACTTTCTCCTGATTTCTTTTTGACGTAGACCATCAGTGCGGCCCATTTACTGTATTCTACTTTTGTCAATATGCCAGTGTTTTAAAGTCTAGCCAATTCTTGATCAATTTTTTTCTATGACGCAAACAGCACGCTCCTTTTTTTTCTTGAAGATAGGTTGAACGTTTTCCTTTATTTCGATATTTGCTGCCATTTTCTTACATCTTCCTAGACCTGCTGAAACTACTTCGGGGAAACTCGTTTTTAGATTCTCTTTTAATTTGTCTGCCTCGGTTGATAAGCTTTTTAGATTTTGACAGTACGTACGTATAGGTAAATCCCACAGTTTGAATTTTTGCATCCAGTCTGTTCCGAATAGGTTTTCTGAATTTCTTAAGACGTACATTTTTAGTTTTTTTCGTCATTACATTAAATGTTACATTTGTAATTACTTCACCTTCAAATTCTATCTTTCTCCCCGTAACTGATCTAGCAATTTTATCCGTTTTTAACATGGCAGGTTTGTTCAGTTTTCTCCATGATTGTAGGTTTATAATAGTTAAGCCTGGGCCAGAATCAAGCTGTAGTGTATCTTTTCTGTTTTGCATTTCAACTTGTACGTATTTTCTTATTTTAGTCTCATCTGCGTGGTCAGTTCTCGTAATTCTTATTCTGCTTTTGCTTTCTCTTCTATTTCAACAATGAGAACTTTTATGGCCTATTTTTTACATGATAGACAAGTTTTAAAACGATATGTACAGTCTTTAAACCAATGCCAAGTCCCACAACGATAGCATGGACTGGGTGGTAGCTTTTTCTGATATTGATTTTTATAGTTAGAAAATTTTGTTTTACCTGTTCTTGAGGGGGGAAATCGGTTTGGTTTGTATGTGAGGCGGGAAAGTTGGTTTGTCTTCGTACTTTATGTATGTGCGCGGTGCCAGCTTCTTCTATGTCTTTTGAGTATTTCTTACCACTGATGCATCTCTGGCAGTCTTCGGCTAGTCTTTGGAGTGTCAAATCTTGTTCACTCTCCAATTTAGTAAGGATTCTGCGTCTCATTTCCACGTTTTTGGTTGAAACCAGACCTTGGACGTAAATTAAGCAGTGATCAATCTTAGGTTCTTCTGTAGTTTATTGATGCCTATCGCATCTACTCCTCCATAACTATTGTGATGGTGACGAAACCATGAGTCCCCACAGGAATAAGCTTAAATGCTGCCCGATAGAGCGATTTTAAGCTAGTTTATTATAAAACGTGCACTGCAATTTTAGATACAAAAGAAAAATAAGATTACTTCCCTTGAACCATGAAAGCAATAATATATATATTTAAACACGTATGATCGGGCAACCCTGAATCTGAGCTAAAAAAAAATTGTTTCCTCCGCCTAACTTTTCTAGGGCTTTTGAATGAGTTAGGAATCATTGAAATCTGACCAGTGGGTGCTGAGGGTGTTGTCTGGACACACACACGCACAAACGCACACGCATACACTGTACTTTATATATAAGATGTGTTGAGCATTCTTCATCGAACAAATCTTTGAAAAGTGTTATGGGAACTTACCCATAATAGGAATGGACTATCCCCTACCTCATAAATACTGCGCCTCAAGAGGAAGCAGTAGTGTAAGACACTGAGTCAGTCAATGAGAGAGGCAGGCAGGCAGGCAGGCAGGCAGGCAGGCAGGCAGGCAGGCAGTGAGTGTGTGGGTGAGTCAGTCAGAGACAGAGTCGCGTCAGACGATTACTGTAAGACATTGGAATAGTGATACTGGTCGAGACAACATAGTTCTCTCTAACCTAACCTGATTGTTATTACTAACACTTCTACTTCTTTTGTACATATTCTGTTTGTAATATATCTGTGTTATTCCATACCTGTGTTCGAGTTATTCTTCATTGGTTCTACCTTGGACCATCACCGTGGTACAAGGACCCTGGATCATAACAAAAAGTATACTAACGAACCCTTTGAAAATGGTTATCGATTGGCTTAGAGCACCAAAGAATATAATTATTGTATCAGTCTCTTCATTCCCTTTTCAGTTCCATAAAAGAAAAAAATAACCTTAAAAAACTCAGTTAAAGCCTTATAAAATTTACCTATATATATATATATATATATATATATATATATATACATATATATATATATATATATATATATATATATATAGCCAAAACCTAATGAGCCAGACAAACCTACCAAGGTTTCACTTAGGCAAAATTTATAAGGATATAGACGATATAAACCCTAAACTATATATAGGAGCTACTCGAATACTTTTAAAAAAAGATATTATAATCACACGAGTAGTTTCAATAATGAAAAAACTAAACATAGCACCACACTATCTAGCTATATATGGAAAACCAGACAAGAAAATAACAAAGACCCCATCTTGAAATGGGAAATATTAAAAAGATGCACCAAATGTAAAGCGGGCCATAAATTCTGTAAGCTATGCACAGAGGAAAAATTAGCCATAGCATTATATAACAAACCTAATGATCTACTAAATTCTAAAACCGAGATCCTTAACAAAGGTAGGCACAGAAAAACTTGGTTACTGAAATAAGCCCCTCTCCCATGATTGTATCGTTATCGTTATTGTATCGTTATCGTTATTGTTTGTGTTTTCTTAAAATGTCCCCTCCCCTTTTAGTTATTTGAATAAATTTATACCCCATCCCCCACGGTGTCGCCTTTTCATTTCTTTATTCTTTTTACCTTGGTCACGTGGTGTTGTCTTGGTTGTCGCCTATATATATACGCCGTTTTCTTTTGCCCCTTTAGACAGCTGGCCCTGACGATCTGCCTAAGTGAAACCTTGGTAGGTTTGTCTGGCTCATTAGGTTTTGACTAGGTCTGCTCTACGTTTGTATCGAGCTCTTTAGTTAGTTAGTTGTTTACTCGTATCGGTTTTTTTTCTTTGGGCCTTGAACCTGTATCTGTGCGATTATTTTCGACAGACTTTCATGTTCCTGGCTCTTTCTTTTTTAAAACCTTTTTTTCCCTTCGAGATTGATTTGGCTATTGTTAAATCAAGAATTCGAAGGTTTTTCGACACGAGTATAGTCACCTATATATATATATATATATATATATATATATATATGTAATTTGTAATGTTTTAATTTTTACTGGCCTACACACACGCACACACACACATACTCTTTGTAAAACATGGCATTGAATGAAAAGTCACTTGAGAGAGAGGGGGATGCTAAGCACTGAGTACTGATTTTGGCAAAGGAACGTAAAAATCTCAAAGTTCTATATATTACCGCGTGAACTATTCTAGAAAAAAAATCATAAGATATGTTTTAAAGTTACACCTCGGAATTATACAACAGCTTGAAATGTAAGATTTAGACGTAACAGTAGAACAGAAGAAAAAAATTTAAAACTTGCACATAACTTTATTATAATGTGTAGATCATTAACATTTTTTATTTTAAGAAAAAGTTAATTCATTTTATTTTTTGCATGAAAGAGAAAATTCCCGGAAAGTTGATTTCAATGTGTATTTCACTTGCGTAATTTTCCCTGCTTCTTTTTTTGTTAATCAAAAATACAGCTTAGAAAACATTGGACTTTTGAGTCTTTATTTAGTTTATACCTTATGGACATTATCAGGAAACTGACAATCGACTAACCCGCGATAGTTTTAATCGTTATTAATGACAGATGATCGATTCTAACGAAAAGGGTTTTAACCAGTACTGATCAACATTAAAACCACTAATTTTATTAATATCGATTCATTATCTTACTAATTGGAATCGATTAAGTTCTATATCGATTTCTTAGTCCAAAATTAAACTGATTTTTCTTTGAATTTAGACTGAAAGGTAACAGCGATTTGAAAATTCAACTCCAATATTCATTAGATTTGTTCTAATGATTTTTATCCTTCGGTTCCTCGACTTCGTGAATTCAAACGTATTGCTAGATTGGCAGTTAGGTCTCATCATTTTCCAGTTTCAAATTACTGGTATTAATTACTGTGTTACTTTTCGCCAGTGGAACATTTTTCTAGCGTCTTACTTTGCTGTCAACTACAATAGACAAAAATTTAAATCCAACGTTAATCCTCGCCATCTGTTTCTATAAATACTGTTACTTTTATTCGTTAGTTTATACCTACATATACAGGGTGTCCATAAAGTTCATGTGCACTTTAAAAAAATTATAAATTTTATTTGTATTTGCGATAGAAATAATTTGTAAAAAGGATTAGAAAGAAGTAAATCTATATTTTTTAAGGTTTTATTGAAATTTTATTTAAGTTTCCCCATGTCCTCCATTAGCAATACAAAGGGTAATACGATTTTGCACTTCACAAATAAATATTTTGCGAATACAAATAAAGTTATAAATTTTTTAAAGTGCCCATATATATATCAAGCAACGATCTTTCAGTGGGACTGTGGAAGTGCAAACTACTGACTTGCCTTCGGAATTTTTAGACAGAAATTTACCAAGATGATAATTTTTAAAAGAATTTGTATGTGATTATGGCATGATATGTCTCGCATATAATGCGGGATACAAGACATGATATCATGGCATATTTTCCTATATATTTTTACCCGTGTGGATATAGATATAAAAACTTACATTCATATATATATATATATATATATATATATATATATATATATGTATATATATTTTTGAATTGGACGTAGTCCGACAATTTATTTAAAGACATTTATAATATGTTTAACGTTCTTTTTATAGATACAAGTATTTGAGCATTTGCTTAAATACCTGTATCTATAAAAAGAACGTTAAACCTATTATATATATATATATATATATATATATATATATACAGGGTGTCCATAAAGTTCATGTGCACTTTAAAATTTTATAACTTTATTTGTATCTGCGATAGAAATAATCTCTAAAAATGTTATAATGTTCAATGTACCTAGTTTTAAGTATAGCTAAAATAACTAATGTGATTTCAGGCATTACTGTAAATCAGTTGGCAAATGTTTTCCGTGAACTGCAAAATCGTATTACCCTTTGTATTGCTAATGATGGAGGACATGTGGAAACTTAAATAAAATTCAATAAAACCTTAAAAAATATAGATTTACTTCTTTCTAATCCTTTTTACATATTATTTCTATCGCAAATACAAATAAAGTTATCAATTTTTTAAAGTGCACACGGACTTTATGGACACCCTGTATAAAATATGTTGTTAAAAAAAATAAGACATTTTTTTTTTCTGTTTTTTAATCAATCCCATATTGCATATTTGTAAAATAATATTTTTGAAGTTTACTAAATGAGTGACATATCGGTGAGTATGTTGCATCGGAAAGATACCGAAAAAAAATAAAAACATTCATAACTGTTTATTTATTTATTTCAATTCTGGGCTTTCTTTAAAAGTAAATGTTATCACCATTAAGCCAGTTTTGCATAATATAGTCAGGTATATTATTTACATTATTCGGACTATCGCCATATTTATTACAACGTTTCGGTCGTTGTACGTTCCGGCCTTTCTTCAGGTGGTTGGAATGTTGAACTGAACCCTTTATTTTGCTCACAGGGGTAGACTGTTCTAGTTCTACTGTCATTTATCTCCTGTTAATTTTCCCCTCTGAAAGTTCTCCTTAACCGGGTATTGAAGTCACATTCTTTGGGTCCTGTCACTGGATCTAACTAACGCCTTTATGCTCTGCACCATGTGTCCTTGAGGGCGTCTGTGTATGAATTTCTGTGTATTATAAACCTAATGTCTTCAGCAACATATTTTTACCAGTGCTCACTCATATTGCATTTTTTTTCTGTTATCAATACATGTTTTTACCAGAGCTCATATTGCAATTTTTGTTGTTATTAACGCTTTTCTCTAGCACTCTTTATTACTGGTTCCCATAGTGTATTCATTTCTATACTTGGTTGACTCAAGAGTCAGATATCTTCTTTTTTTTTTTAAATTTCCTTCCACGAACCGAGAAATGTGTTTTTTTTATTGATTGATTGATTTTCTACGGCTTATACGCTATTTGCAGGATATTTAAAGCCAGAAAAAAATTTCAGATAATAATGATTTAGTGATACAAGTCTTACTAAGTAACCCATAGCTGGGGGAGGAACAATGGTGGAGTAATATATTTCCCAAGGGTTTTTGTATGTAAGGGAATATAACAAACCTGACTGGAATTGGAACTCGGTTCTCTGATTATCTATTCCTGGCCGTTATTTATTCCAGTCGCACATCCAAGCATACATCACGTGGTATACCCAAGTAGTCACCTATTTAGATACTGGCCAGACACGACGTTGCTTAAATTCGATGATCGTACGGGGACCGGCGTTTCAACGTGATGTTGACGTAAGTCCCGAAAAATGCGAGTAGCTTAAGCAGCAGTATAACCCAGTTGAAGTAAGCCCTCAACACTACAAGTAATTAAACACATGGATCCGCCGTTAAAATATCTGAAGCCAGAGATAAAGTAAAAAAGAACTGATAATCATATGGCAGTTATAATATATTGCTTTGATTCTTCTGGTCCCCAACCTTCGTTAACGCAACTGTTACGTCCTGCCAATACATTATAAGTAATGAACTATTGCCGTTTTGATCGCGTGGAAACAGGGAAAAGACATATAAGAAACGCTCCATGGTTTCTGTGAGGAAAGAAAGAAAGAAAGAACGAACGAAAGAAAAAAGAAAGAAAAAAGAAAGAATAAGAAAGTAAAACGAAAGTAAGAAAGAATAAGAAAGTAAAATGTAAGTAAGAAAGAAAGAAAGAAAGATAGAATATAAAGTAAAAAGAAAGAAAGAAAGAATAAGAAAGCAAAATAAAAAAGGAAGAAAGAATAAGAAAGTAGAACGGCAGAAAGAAAGAAAGAATGAGAAAGTAAAATGAAAGAAAGGAAGAAAGCATATAAAGTAAAAAGAAACTAAGAATAAGAAAGTAAAAAGGAAAGAAAGAAAGAATAAGAAAGGAAAATGAAAGAAATAAGGAAATAGAAAGTAAACCGAAAGAAAAAAGAATATGAAAGGAAAATGAAAGAAAGAATGAGAGGTAGAATAAAAATGAAAAAAGAAAGAAACAAAAAAGACAGAAAGAAAGAAAAAGAAAGAAAGAAAAGAAAGAAAAAGAAAAAAAGTGTTTAATGTCTCTGAACAATGGTTCATCAATAATCTACTATTCCCTTATGCTCACGTGGAAAAGCGAAAAAAACAAATTGTCAATTTCAAATCTTTTCATTTGCACCCCTTTATTTCTTAAAATAACGACCAGCATTCATATTTATGATTGTTATTGTAATATTTTATTAAAGTTATTTATTTCAAATATATGACGATGCGATAGCAGCAATTATACTGATATTTTATGGTAGAACTCGCCATGGGCTTATTCATTTATTAACTTAAGAACTGATATTTCTAAAAAAATTAAATAGGTGATATTTTCATGTCTATTTCTAGTTAATATTAATAAGAAATAAGGAGACAGAAGTAGTTCCTGATGTATAGATGAAATATCTATTCGAGTAAATGTCAATAAAAACAAAACTACCTTTGATTATCTCTAATCTTTAAAAATAATAATAATAATGATAATAATAATATGTCCACTGGAAAATTTGCAACTCCTATGGGAAGGAAACTGAAAGAAACTGGTACGAACACCACCTTGACCCGGTTACGGAGATAGAACCTGTTACAATTCTATGGGACTACACAATACACACTGACAGAACAATCAAAGCCAACCGCCCAGACATTGTTATTAAAGACCACAAACAAAATAAGTGCCTCCTTATTGATATGGCAGTCCCTGCAGACTGCAATGTATCTTTGAAGATATTCGAAAAACTGTCAAAATACAAGGACCTTGAAATAGAAATCTCAAAAGTGTGGC
>OZ038508.1:48313023-48358023 GCA_964036315.1 Acanthosepion esculentum | reverse complement strand
GAAGATCAAAGATGAATGAGAAGCAAGAAACCGAAAAGGAAGGCCACAAGCGAGAAGTGCGAGAAATATAAGCTGTAATCATCGAACTTACGGCTACATCTAGCTATTAAAACTCTAAAAAGATGGGACCTTGCCGTCAATCTAGTCCTGAACTGAAATTCATAAAGTCTAGGTACCATAGAGGAAATTTCTAAACTTACCCTGAAATTATTTCTTTTGGAAAAGGCAGAGTGAAACAATGTTACTGTGGGGAAAAAGCGATTGAATTCTAGATGCCAGATTGGGATCAATACCAGCGCAGATTCTTCTTGTTTTTTTTTATTAAGAATCTCTAAATATAGAGTAGGGACGCCATACCAGCTATAGTATCAATTTTGAAGTCAAATTTTAGATTTATAAAAAAAAGTAATGTATATTTCTTTGGCGAGAAAAAAAAAATTCACACGACACAATGACTCAAATATCCTAGCAGCAGACCTAGCAATTGATAAACACACACACACACACACACACGCGCGTGCGCATACACATACACAAATTTTCCTTGTCCATTCTAGAACCATCCAGTGAACGATGAATAAGTTTAAAAAAGAGGGAACAGTAGAGAGCTAAAGATTTCAATTAGAAAAAAAAGCCATAAGAAGATTGAGCCGTGAGAGAAGATTTCCAGTAATGAAAGTCGAAAGATCAGTGAAAAAAGACTGGGATATATATATATATATATATATATATATATATATATATATATATATATATATGTCATTCACAGACAGTACTGTTTCGCTGTATCACAGCTCCTCAGTGCGACTAGACTTCCGAATGCCTCAAGCCAGGATTGAAACACAACTAATTAGGTGTCAGCCAGAGCTATCTTCACTCGGTAGAGTTACACAACTAAATCTAGCGTATTGTTTTTACAAATGTAAACAAATGCCAATTAGCCAAAGTGCTCCATTAATTTTACTGAAGAGCTTTGCATTAGTGCAGGTGGCTGTTGTTTATAGAATTAGCTTATCACTCAACAGTGCACAGTTGAAATGTATTTTCAAGAGCTAAATTATGTCATTCACAGACAGTACTGTTTCGCTGTATCACAGCTCCTCAGTGCGACTAGACGTCCGAATGCCTCAAGCCAGGATTGAAAGACAACTAATTTGTTGTCAGCCAGTGCTATCTTCACTCGGTAGAGTTACACAACTAAATCTTCTGTATTGTTTTATACAAATGTAAACAAATTATAATATATTTCTAAAATAGGATTCCATCGCTACATAACAGTTCTCATGTTTCAAAAACAGATGCTAAAAACTTCAGTTTAATTATAGAAATTAAATTAAATTAAAATACCTAGTTCTGTTTCATCCTCAAGCGAATATGGAATAAAAATTAATTTCTATAGAAACGGAGAAAACCAATCATTTTAATAAGGGGTGTTAGGGTCTATATATATATATATATATATATATATATATAATATTTATTTATTTTAGGATATTATACAGAAATCATGTAAAATTACTACTTTCAACTCAATTCGCTGGAAATGTACCCTATTCGTTCACATACCTATATATATATATATATATATATATATATATATATATATATATATATATATATATATATATATATGTATATTCAATAAAAACAGACCACTTTAAGGTTCCATGTAATAAATTATTTCACCACAGCCCTTTTAAAGGACTGAGGATCATCAGACTTTACTTCCAAAGGTTTGAAACGAGAGCCGAAACCAACAATATAATTATTAAAATTAAATTGAATTCTTGAGGATGAAACAGGACTTGATACGTTAATTCAATTTAATTTTAATTATTATATTGAGGGTTTCGGTTATCGTTTTTGAAACATGAGAACTCTTATGCAGCGAAGGAATCATTTTTTTTTAAATAATTATAATTTAAGCTCTACTTCTCTATGGAGCACTGTTTTTAAAAATACAAACAAAAATACTAAAGAACTCCGGATTATTTACCTAACGTGTTATTTTCTATTTTTCTACTTACCTACACACACGCACACGCGCACACACACACACACACACACACACACACACACATATATATATATATATATATATATATATATATATATATGCAAGTTTCATTAAAAACGACAGACAAGCTACTACGATTGAGCTTTTTATTTAATTTTTTTTCTTGTGTTCGAACCAGAGCTTTCTTTACAGGACAAAGGGTGTGTAAGAACTGTCCAAATGTTTTATGCTTCCGAGCGCTTTCGGCTATACCTTTAGCCATTATCAGGGATGATTCGAATTTTCAGCTTAATTGAGTGTGTGCATTATGTGTATGTCTTAGCGTGTAGTAGTGGTGTTTTTAATTTTCGAATACGGTTAGCACATTGTGGCTTTGCTTGTAGTTAATATTCTTAAGAGTTGGCTTTTTCTTTTTTATTATTAAAGCCTCCATTATTTTTAATCTTTTTTTGCAGACGGAAGCAGTTAATATATTTGTGTTTTCTACTAGTATGTTTCTAACGGAGTCTGGTAAATTTGTGTGCGTGTTCAAATGCATTCTAATGGAGCTGTGGTCGGATAGGTGTAACGTAAGACGTCTGGATAAGCATGATCTCCCTTCAACTCAATTCACCAATTTTTTTTTCACGACCACAGTCGTAGCGATTTGGTAGTCAACACTTTGGGGAATGTCACAGGATCCAACCAACGCTTTTATCCACTGGGTTCAATTCGTAATTCCAATCACTGAAGAAGGCGGGAACGTACAACGTTCGAAACGTCGCGAATATAGCAATAAAGATGAGGACAACAGTCGGAATAATGTAAATAATGTCAATAATTAAACTAACTCATCTCAGGAATACAGAAAAAGAAAAACTTGCAATAACTTTTCTTTCTCTTCCGTCCTCTTTTACATATTACAATAATGCACCCTGGAAAGATTAAACTGTAAACAGGCAGTGAATTTTAGAATGGATAAGGTAGAGAGGATACTAAGAATCTATAGCGGATTAGATATTTGAGTTAATCTATAATCTTTAAATGTCATCAGTTCATTAAGTTGAATGTTGTTGTTGTTGTTGTTATTGTTATTATTTCCTTTGATTTCTGTTGTATACACATTTCCTTCCGGGTCCCAAACTGAAACCTAATCTTCGTGAAAAATTAAAAAAACAAACACACACACACACTCACACACACGTTTTACATATATAAAGCTCTTTGTAATGTGTGAGCTGTACTTGAGAGTACAGTTACTTGTATTTTTAAGATATGGCTACCAGGAATACCTTCAATGAGTCTATCTGAACCATTTCCTACCAACCCGAGGTCTCCAACTACTACTGGAATTATTGATATCCTCGTGTTCCACGTCGTTTGAGATTTCCACTTCATGATCTTTCTATTCTGATAGTCTTTTGAAAAGAATTTTGAAGTGGAAATCTCAAAAAATGTGGCACATGAGGACATCAATTCTAGTTGCAGTTATTATTATTATTATTATTATTATTATTATTATTATTATCAATATTATTATTATTATCATTAACATTATTATTATTATTATCATTATTATCATTATCATTATTATTATTATTATCAATATTATTATTATAATCATTATATTATTATTATTATTATTATCAATATTATTATTATTATTATTTTTTTTATTTCCTTTGATATCTGGCGTTTACACATTTCTTTCCGGGTCCCGCCCAGGGACCTAAGGTTAGAAATGGCATCATGACACTTTCCACTGCAAAAAAAAAAAAAATTACATAGATAGAGCCCTTCGTGAAGTGTGGTCTGTACTTGTCAGAACAATTTTTTGTATCTCTTTGAGGCATGGACTTCCAGGGATCCCTTCAATCAGCCTACTGGAATCTTTTCCAACCAGTCCAAGGGCTCCAACTACAACAGTCATTGTTGATGTTCCCATGTGCCACATTTTTGAGATTTCTATTTCAAGGTCCTTGTATTTTGACAGTTTTTCGAATATCTTCAAAGATACATTGCAGTCTGCAGGGACTGCCATATCAATAAGGAGGCACTTATTTTGTTTGTGGTCTTTAATAACAATGTCTGGGCGGTTGGCTTTGATTATTATTATTATTATTATTATTATTATTATTATTATTATTAATATTTTTAGTATTATTATTATCATTATAAAAATATTATATTTGACCTGCATTTGTCTTATAATCACATAACCAGTGACATAAGGCAAGAGAATTATGGTATTTTGGCTGTTTCCATGTAATTAAACAAAACATTTATTAACTATAAAATCTATTATTATTATTATTCTATCATAGCATTTCATAACACACACAAGCACACAAACACACATATATATATGTATGTATGTATATATATATATATATATGTATATATATATATATATATATATATATATATATATATATATATGTGTGTGTGTCTGTGTGTGTGTGTGTGTATATGTATATATATGTATGCATATATGTATATATATATACGTATATATATATATATGTATGTATATATATGTATATATATTCATACATACATACATACATACATATATATATATATTTATATTGTACTTTAACATGTTTTTGTTTCTGATTTTTACAATTGTTTTCTCTTTAGTGTGATTAGTAAGCGGAACATATTATGCTTCGTCTCTTACGAGTAAAAAATTATCGACAAGATCGACTGAAGCGTTATAAATGACGCGGGACTTCTTTTATAGCGTCTGTGCACGCCCTTAATTCGGTAAAATCAACGAATAATTCTAGCCGATAATTACTGTTCACCACATTTAATCCCTTCAAATTTCCAACAGACGCAATAAATACATTGACTGGGTCGATTCAAATGATGGCCTTCCTCTGAATGCGAACTCCATATACAACCTTCTAAACGCATGAAACGAGTAGATCGCCATGTTTGAACAATGAAGCTGAAAATTCCTATCTGTTCTACTGAACAGCTTCAAATGTTAGTGTTTTCTGTTCAGTTGTTAGAAAATAATTCATACTGAAAAAAAGACTAATTCAACACATTAAGAATTCTTGTCCTCCTGTAACACAGATTGCTTCAGTCCAATCAAATTAGTTTTATACTCTCAGTTTTTTAATAATTGTTATGGTCCAAGTTCCTTGTACCACGGTGTTGGTCCAAGGTAGAACCAATGAAGAATAACTCGAACACAGGTATGGAATAACACAGATATATTACAAACAGAAATATATACAAAGAAGTAGAAGTATTAGTAATGACTATCAGATTTGGTTAGAGTGAACTATGTTGTCTCGACGAGTATCACTATTCCAATGTCTTACAGTAATCGTCTTACTCTGCTGACTGTCTCTGATTCTGACCTCTGACTCTGAACTCTGAACTCTGACTGACTGAACTTCTGTCGATATTTATCAACACTCCCACGTGTGTCGAATGTGGCACAAGGCCGGTTTAATGTGGGCTCCCCGAGCCCGTAGGCTCGGCCCAAAATATGACCATTAGAACCCGTATACACGGCTTCGGGGACTGTCTACCTCCCCAGATGAAACTTTGCCCTGCGGCAAAGCCTCGTCCGAGTTCCTCTCCGCCGAGGCAGAGAGTTCGACAGCAAAGAACACAGGCTCCCTAGCCGTGCCTCCTGACTGAACTTCTGCCTTCTGCTTCCTCTTGAGGCGCAGTATTTATGATGTACGGAATAGTCCATTATTATTATGGGTAAGTTCTTATAATAATAATAATAATAATAATAATAATAATAATAATAATCACCTTGAAGTAACTCTTTCAATGCTCTTCAACACTTAAGAATAGAACGCGATTTCAGAAAAGAAAGAGAAAAGACAGTATTTTACACTGTTCAACAATGTTTCGAGACTATGTCTGTCTTCTTCAAACAAATACTTTCACATATGATAATAATAATAATAATAATAATAATAATAATAATAATAATAATAATAATAATAATAACGGAAGATGACAATATCATATGAGCAACAGCTTTAGCAGATATTGGGAAGTTTGTAGTCAAGGCAATGAAAAGATCAAAGAACAGACAGAGAGCCAGCTTGGAAGGCAAAACAGATGCGGGAAATAAAAGAAATCAGATGTGATACTTCGATACAAGGATGAGCTCAGTAGAAACCCAAATGTCTCAACACGTAAATGCAGGAAGATCGAGCGGAAATATAAAACCAAATCACTAAATGAAATTCCATCAATCAAGAATATGCTAAAACAGAAACTGCAGTTAAAGTCACAGAGAACAAGACAATACGGAAAACATTTTAAGTTCTATCGCCAAAATAAAATATACGAAACGGACCGTAAGAAATTTTACAGAGTAATTGGAAAAGCAACCATCTATTGACAAAGTGCAGAAATTTTGGTAGAATATTTGGAGCAGCCCAAAGTAATATAATTCCAATGCAGAATGAATTCAACGTGGAGAAGAATGAATACTAGATAAACCTCTACAAGAGTGGGAATATATATCCACAAAGAAATATTGGGCAAGCTCTAAAGAAATTCACAAAATGGAAATACCCAAGAAATGACAAGGGAAATCCAGGAAAGGATCAATGAGGGTATTACATATCTCATACCAAAATCAAATGAAGCAGATGGCCCGAAACATTACAGGCCAATATCATGTCTGTCCACCACGTATAAATTGGCCATGTCTTACTCTTTTCTCGAAACAAGCAACTTTCTTCCACTGGAACAGAAACGATGCAAAAGAGGTTCATATGGTTGCAAAGACCAACTACTGATAAATTGCAGGAGACGATGTAGAATCTTAGCATAACATGGAGAGATTACCGTAAAGCCTTTGATAGTGTGACAAACTCTTGGATACTTAAGACTTTGGAAATGTACGAAATCTACCCCTGATAGTAAATTTCTTTAAACACAGCATTTGAATGTGGAAAAACCATATTATACTTAAATCACACCAGAGGCACTGCCATCTCCAACCGACTGAATATGCGTCGAGAAATCTTTCAAGGAGTCTTCCAGTCACTCCTTCTGTTTTTTTTATTACCTTAATCCCCCTTACCCATGAACTAAAAAATAATAACTACGGTTACAAATTCAATAAGAAAATATTCAGTCACCTGCTCTACATGGATGATCTAAAATTCTTTTCCAAAGACAACAATGAGTTGAAGGGTTTCCTCAATACTGTTTCAGTGGCGACTTAAATATGAATGTCGAATGAGATAAACGTGCATGCAAGAGAAACATTCACGAAAGGGAGAATTACAGAAACACATTCAATAGATTTAGATTTATGCACAAAGATTAGACAACTGGAACAAGAAGAAGCATATACTCGTCAGTGGCTACGTAGTGCAGGGTTAAAAGCTGAAACTGAAGGTATTTTTCTTACTACACAGGACCAATACTTACTTATAAGTAATTAGCAAGCACACATACTGAAAAATTGTGTTAGTCCAAAATACAGATTCTGTGATAAATATCAAGAAACAATTGTCCATCTTGTATCAGGTTGCGCGGTATTGGCACTCACTGAATATAAAACACGGCCACGATAGAGTGGGCCAATATCTACACTGGAAAATCTGCAAGAAATTGCTATGAACACTACCCAGGCCCGGTTATGGTTATAGGACCTATAACAATTTTATGGGGTTTTAAATACACACAGACAAAACAATCAAAGCTAATCGTCCTGACATCTTTCTTAAAGGCCACAAAACAAAATATGCCTCCTTATTGGCATGACAGTCCCTGTAGACTGCAATGTACCTTTGAAGATCTTCAAAAACTATCGAAATACAACGACCTTGAAATCGAAATCTCAAAAATGTGGCGCATGAAGACATTAACATTTCTAGTTGTAGTTGGAGCCCTCGAATTGACGAATTGATTGAAAAAGATTCCAATAGACTTCTTGAAGGATTCCTTGGTAGGTCAGCCTTAAACAAATACAAACAAAATTGTACTCACAAGTACAGCCCACACCTTACGAAGGGCTTTATCTATTTAAAATATGTGCGATTTTTTTATTCAAAGCTGCTCAGTAGAAAATATCATGAGGAGATTTCTGACTTTTGGTCTCTAGACAGGACCCGGAAAAAATGAGAATACACCAGAAGTCAAAGGAAAACGTTAATAATAACAATAATAATAATATATTTGTGATGTCAACTAACACACGTTGCCACTTTTGTGATGTCAACGAATACTCGTTGACACTTTCGTAATGCTCGTTGTAGCAGATACCACTATAGTACGCCGTTGAACAATACTGACGTCAGGCGCCTTCGAATAATCTCGTGCTAATAGTACTTGCTCGATAATACTCGCTCGAAAGTAACCACCGTATAGTGATATGAATAGAGAAATAGTATAGTGAATAGAGTAGAGAATAGCTGTCCATATAGTCATAGACGATAGAGTAGAAATGGTGATCCGAATGATAATAGTAGATAGAATAGAAGTAGCGGTCAATTAGACAGACGCTATATCCCACATATGCGTTTTCTCTATGGTCTGGTAGTCTACTTAATTCAATAATTGGTCACCTTTGTTTGCTCACTGGCGATCTATGTTCAAACTCAAGTGTCGGCAGCGATACTTTATTCCTGTATAACAAATAATAATAGGCAAAACAATTGGCGTAACTCTTAAAGTTTTAAACACTTAAAACAATAGCGTTATTTCAGAAAATAATAGCGGAAAAGACAGAGATTTCGAAAATATTCAGCAACATTTTGACTCTATGGCTGTCTTCTTCAAGTTATATTTTAAACAAATCAAGTATCAAAATATATAAATTTAAAAGAAATTATAAGTCTTTGTACAAAAGTTGCTTGTAATGAAAAACGGCTGCACTGGTAATGGACGCCTCAAAACGAATGAACCGTCGCCAGCCTGAAGGCATGCAATTGAAACGTGCATAATATGATGCTGATCTTGTTCATCCTGAAAGAATCCGTTAGTTAATTTTAAAAAAAAATTATTGTATTATTTAAAAATGGTAGAATTGTAAATGTATAATCGTCTAGGTTGTTTTTTTATTATATAAGAAGGCCAGACTCTTCGTGTAAAAATCGCTACATTTTTTTAGCCCTTGTAGTTCAAGCGGTTCATAATAATAATAATAATAATAATAATAATAATAATAATAATAATAATAATAAACAAAATGATTGACGTAATCTTCCAAATAGTTGTCAACAGTGAAGTGAAGAGCGCCACTTTTAGAAAAGCAAAAAAAACCCCACAGTATTTGACAATGTTAAACAATATTTCAACAGAATGTCTGTCTTTTCAAGTATAAAGGTACATAAATCTACAAGACATTGTAGGTTTTGTACAAACGTTGACTCTCTTGTAATTAAAAAATACGGTTGCACTGGCAATGAACGCCTCAAAACGAATGAAACAACGTCAGCCTGGAGGCATGCAACTGAAACGTGCATAATATGATGGTATTGCTGTTGATCTTGAAATTTTTCATTAGTTGATTAATTACTCAAAGGAATTAATCAAACAGCTTAGTACAGATCTTATGGAACTTACCTGTCTTTTTTTTTATTCCTCCAGAACGGGAATTTAATAATTTGTTTACGTAACTATTCTCATGCGTTTTAATGCTCGAAAGTCCGCAGATTCAGAATATGATTTCTGAATATGAACCATAAAATGTTTCAAGAAATTAGTTGTTATTCCTAAAATGTTCTGCAACCTTCGTTTATGTCACATTATTGCCTGACATCATACCTGTGCCTTTTGAATCTTTTATCTAATTTTCCATTGTGCAACTTACATAAATCAAGTCATCTTTGGTACATTGGGCGTTGTATATTAAATGGGAGTCTGTATAATTGCCACCTTTTCTAGAAATCGTGATGCTTCTCTTTGAATTTCTGATAGAACTGTCTCATGCTGTTGCCCAACAAACAGGGCTTTCCCTTCTATGAGTAAAACGATCCGAAACTCCAAAGTTATTTTGAGTGTTCACATTTGTTAAAATTTGTCTGATGTTTTTATTTCTTTTGAAAGAAACGATAGGCAGGTTAGGAAAAAAATATCATATCGGAGGTGTAGCATTTTTGAGGTTCCTGCAAAATTTCAATGCCAGTTGATGGATAATGGGGCTTCTATCAGAATATTCATTTTTATCGGTGTTTTGATCTGGGGTAAAATTTTGTTAATCTTCATATTTAGATATTTCATTGTCAATCGATTTCCATCACGACTCTTCATTGCTACATTTACAATAATGCCGAATCAAATCATTAGCATGTTTTCAATGATCTTTTATCCCCGTGCAAATTCGCCTTATGCATAAAAATTGGCACTTCGAGTTTGATTTTATCGTGTGATAACGATAGTCAGAACGGCGCTGTAGGTAAATGCGTGATGAGAGGCTGGTAAAATAGTTCGTACGACAAATTGAGAACTTTTCTCTAGTATCTAAAGTTCAATTCTAGCTTTGGAAGAAAAATGGATGTAAATTTTATATTTGATCAAAAATGACCTTCATGTGCAAATGTATCACGAAATTATAAATGATACTAGCAGCATGGACCGGCGTTGGCCGTGCTTGATTCAAAAATCGTACGACTCATACAGCAATCGCTATCACTTGACTTAAAATATTTTTGCTATTCCTTGCCTTTAAAGGAGTGCCCTTTGCCGTGCTGATGTTGCTACATGCCTTACTTCTTGCCTATCTCACACTGCGAATGTTTTCTAAGCTCGATACTAAACATTAAATCTGTTACGAAAAAAAGAACTAAACAAAATGAACACAAAACGATCAGCTTTAAAAAAGGAATCTTAACTGGAAAGAACCGAATGAAAAAAAAAATGCTAACAACAAATACTTTTTCACACCCAACCCAGTTCTGCGGTATCAGAATCAACGTTGACTTTAAGCAAGCGAATGAGCCAATTGGAGTAGAGTGCCATGTAGATTTAAATTTTTCCCACTTGTGACGAATGCAGTTATCGATTTTTTTTGCATGCTAGTTAACATTCATGTCGGTCAGCTTTTGGCTCTCACGCTGGTCAATAAAATCTTCCTGCCTATCTAGAAGAAGAAGAAGAAGAAGAAGAAGAAGAAGAAGAAGAAGAAGAAGAAGAAGAAGAAGAAGAAGAAGAAGAAGAAGAATCACCACCACTACCACCACCATCATCATCATCATCATTCATTCATTCATTCTGACCCGAAAGTTTGCAAGCATTACAAAACTACTGCAGGACAGCTACCAACATATTTCGCCAAAAAAAATATCCGTTCTTTATGAAGATTTTTCCTAACGCGTCTGTCGTTTCTTTCGATATGAGACAAAGTTTAACGAATACAAACGCTCACCCTCAAGACTCTATTGCGGTTTCTGTTATTGTAGCCCCTAAAACACCCATAGAATGGGAAAACACTTCGTTTTGTATCAATGTGTGTCACGTCAATTCCATCAGAAATTCTAAGCGAAACATGACGATCCAGAACGTGACAATCGTGCTGACTTATATTTGATATACTCTACACAATGTACCAAATATAAATTGATTCAAGTGGGTTGCACAAGTGAAAAATTAAACAAAAGATTTTATGGCAACAGGTATGATGTCTCACACAATACTATATCAACAGAACATTTTATCACGAACAATTTTGACTTCGAGTAACACCTTAAGGAAAATATTCTGGAAAAATATCCAGAATTTACCAACGTTTTAACTCTTCAAACGTATTAAGAAAATGACATCTGGAAACTAATAACGTCCCACCGCGGAAGAATTAACAAAATGACAGGAAATTTCCATGAAATTTACGTTAAAAGTTTTAATTAATATCTCTTAATAGCTAATCAACTAACGAGGAATTTGAAGATAACAACATACCCGATCATTTTGTTCGCGTTTCAGTTGTTTTCCATTCACGCTAGCAGCGTTTCCATCGGTTTTTCACGTTGATTACCAATACGAAAACAACAACAATAATAACACTGGGAACAAATTTCAGTTTTTTCGTTTATTGAATTAGATTTCGCAGTTAGTTCTATGTAATTTGGCAGATAATTTTTTCAAAGTCAATTAAGGCCTGGTGATAGCTTCTCCGGGCGATATCTCCTCACTGAGGGAGTATTTCACCATCGTAAAATGATATTTTATTTTTTTAATCATTTCATCCCATGGATATCCGGCTTGGGTAATAATAATGACTCGGAATTGGAAAACGAAAACTCGAGTTCCAATTACAGTCGGGTTCGCTGTATTTTCATACGCGCTAGTACCATTGTTAAAGTTATTAATCCACTTCTACCCCCTCTAGATATGGGTCAAATAGTAGTATTTGTATCAGTAAATCATTATTATCTCTAAAAATTCGTACAATATAAAAATATCTTCTGACTCTTTGTTATGGGAACTTACCTATAACGACTGAATGAAATCTTCCTGACACTAAATACTGCGCCTCTCAAGAGAGACGTAGAACGAGTCGAAACGGAATTGAGTCGAGCCAATAGTAGTTCACTCCAAACCAGACTGACAGTCATACTAACACCTTCAACATCTTGTATTATTATACTGTTTAATATATCTTTGTTATTTCTACTCTTGTGTTCGTGTTGTTCTTCCTTGGTCCTAACCTTGGACCATAACACTGGCTACGAGGATATTGGACCATAACAGTGGCTACGAGGATATTGGACCATAACAGTGGCTACGAGGATATTGGACCATAACAGTGGGACGAGGATCTTGGACCATAATACGGGGACGAGGATCTTGGTCCATAACAGTGGGACGAGGATATTGAACCATAATACTGGGACGAGGATCTTGGTCCATAACAGTGGGACGAGGATCTTGGACCATAATAGTGGCACGAGGATACTGGACAATAACAGTGGCTACGAGGATCTTGGACCATAACAGTGGGACTAGGATCTTGGACCATAACACTTTACATGACATGAGAAAAGGCTGGTAAACCGTAAAAAATAAATTATTCACTCATTCTTTGCTTGAAGAAAGGTATTGCGTACAAACTTGTCTACAGCAACTTTCTAACATTTGTAGCAGGACAGACTGGGCACTCTAGACTTGGTAGTAACTCCAGTATAATAGAAGCGGAACTTATGCTCTGTTCTGTGTACATTCAGAAAGTGGACGATCATGCCTCTCCAACACTTCCTATTCTTTGTAGTTATTAATAACCTTTGTCTTTTTTTACCGTCTCTCCCACTCTCCATTCTGGCGTTCACTCACATCCCAGGTAATTGCCCCGCCCCGCCCCGCCCCGCCCCGATCTCCTGCTCTCTCTACCTGACCCTTTTTCTTTCGATACGTCTCGTCAAATTATCTTAACGCTTCTTTCTTGTAAGACGTTCTAGAAATTTCAGCGATCTTTTCCTGATTCTAAATGTAAACCTCCTTTTATTTTGGTTGTTATTTAACTTGAAACATCTCCCAAGTTTAAACGCCAACGTCCATTATATTCTCAGCATCCTTCTGCAGAACCAGATCTCTGTTGCTTCAAGTCTCCACAATTTGCAGTCTTTGGCCGCTCTTGGTAAATTTTCTCTCATAGAACATCTTCTACCACCCATTTACACAAGCTCGTCAGGTCGGCTATGTGCCGTTCTCTTCTATCTATCTTCAATATATCCAAGTTCTCTTTCATCCTTATGCGCCTCTAGTCTCCTATCAAGAAATTGTATACTGTCAGGAAATTGTCCGGTGTTCCCTTCCAAATAGGAGGATTGATATTACATAGAAAATCATCATTGAAACCAAAAGTAACCGGAAGTGACTGCTGTAGGTGCGGTGATCATACGGATCTTATCGTTTATATTCCATATGACGATTGTGTTGGTTAACCCAAATATAAAAATATTTCTACCTTTATTTCTTTCCACGAGTTTATCCGAAAAGGTTTCATGAGGGAAATCGTCATATTTATATTATAAAATTACGAAAGAAAGAGCAGAATTAGAATTTGCAAACATAACTAAATAAGCAGTCATTATTATATTCAATTACTCCATCGAGCATGCGTTTCCATTCGCGGGAAATTACTACTGATAACCGATGATGTGTTCGCCATTTTAGTAATAAACTTGAAATTCTGGAGTTAATAGGTCTGAAGTAATGGACAAGGTCCAATGAGAAGCACATTAGTTTCTTGGCTCAGGCCATTGACAATAGAGCCGCCCCGTCCGATACGTGAACGGAATAGAGTGTGAATATTTCTTAATTGATTTCACTTGTTTAAATACCGAAGGTAAATTTGAGCGCGTAATTTAATAGCTTAATATCAATCCAGACAAATTAGATTAAATGAATTAGTTGACAACGCAGTCTGTCCCAGCCGGCTTTGTTTCTACATGTAAACGGTGCAAGAGATAGACTCTGGTAGTTGTTCAAAACCGTTTTCATTCCATTATTCCCCGTTTATATAGCTTCATCGCACCGTAAGTGTCCAGGCAAATTAATTAGAGGTTATCATTTTATGAGCAGCATCGCTCAGCGAAATTCGGTTTCTTGCAGCCTGGCTAAATTATCGCAGTATTTGGAATTAAATATCGTATTTTTGAAGATGTGATAATACAGCTCTTCAAAGCCATCAACATCTTTTCGGTTAATAATAATAATAATAATAATAATAATAATAATAATAATAATAATAATGTTATATCTATTGAAGTCCCAGTTACATAGGGCAACACTCAAATGTCACAAATCGTGGTGGCGTGACTATGCCACGGCATATCCCAATACTCACACATAGGAAAATTGATGCAAATTGAGGACATTAAAATTACTCTCTGGTAATATGATACCATGCACAATAATAATAATAATAATAAGGTTATAGCTCTAATTATTATTGTTATTTTTATTATTGTTGTTGTTGTTATTGTTGTTCTTGTCATTATCTTTGCTGTTTTCTTTATTAGTATTATTAATTTTCTTGATATTGTTATTATTATTAGTATTATTGCCTTTGGTTTCTGTTGTATACACATTTCCTTCCGGGTCCCAACCAGAAACCTAAGGTCAGAAATAACTTCATGACATCTTCCAATGGTCATTTTTTAAATAGAGAAAATGGCAACCAAAGCTCAGACACTTAACATGAATAAATCCCTTCGTAATGTAAGTTCTGTACTTGTGAGTACAATCTTTTTGTATTTCTTTTAGGCATGGACTACCAGGAATCCCTTCAATGAGTCTGTTGGAATATTTTCCAATTAACTTGAGAAATCCAATTCCAATTAAAATTATTGATATCCTCATGTGCCACATTTTTGAAATTTCCACTTCAAGATCCTTGTATTTGAGAGATTTTTGAAGATATTTAAAGATACATTACAATCAGCACGGACAATCTGTCTGTGTGTATTGTTAACGTCCTTAAAATTTTTACAGGTCCTTTTTCTGTAACCAGGTCTGATTGATATTCATACCGATTTTTTTGCTGTTTCTTTCCCGTAAAACTGGCATATTTTCCAGTTCGAATATTGGCCCAATCTATAATGCTAAGTTTTATATTCAGTTGATGCTAAACACTGTGCCACCTAATACAAGATGGTCAATAGTTTCTGGATATTTATCACAGAATCTTCAGAATCTTTATTTGTGATTAACACAATTTTTCATTATCACTGTTAATATTATTTATTTATTTACTTATATAATCAAATGGATAGCGGCTAGGACTGAGGAATCGGGGAGCCGAGTTCGAATTCTAGTCGGATCCATTACATTCACTTAGTTGTTAATAGTTGGAAAAGTTATGAATCCTCTTCTTCTCCCCCGAGCTATGGGTAAATAGCAGGACAGACCGTGTCCTATAGCTTTGGATGGCAACTTATCTTCCGCGGAAAGAAATGGCAACCTACTGATGGGAAATAATCTACCTCGTCAGTCATGTATCGAAAGATACAAGATGGCTTAAGCGTGTATCACGCATGGCACATAACAGACTGATCGTTTTCTTTGATTTCTTTTGAATACTCAGTCCTCCCGTGACACATCTAGACACCCAAAGTCATAAATTGTAGCTTCACAGCACCAACTGTATATATGATTTAAAAAGAAATAGTATAGATACTTAAAAAATAATTTTCGAAAGAATTGTTTAAAAAATTATTTATCTATATTTCTAAAATGAGGCCAGAGAGCCGAGTTCGAATTCCAGTCGAATCCATTACATTCACTTACGTGCTAATACCCTTGGGAAAGGTATGAATCCTCTTCTTCTCCCCCCAGCTATGGGTAAATAGCAGGACAAAACGCATTCTCTAGCCTTGAATGGCAACTGGTCTACCGCAGAAAGAAATGGCAACCTACTGCGAGGAAAGTAATCAGCCTCGTCAGTCATGTATCGAAAATATGCATGATCGCCTAAGCGTGTATCACGAATGGCACATAACTAACTGACTCGGGTTAGATCTTAATATCTCGTAATTAATGTATGAAGAGCAGGCAACATTTGGGTATCATGCAATTTTTCTGTAAAAGCTTTTCTGGATTATTCTTGGCCTTTCTCAGAAACTTCTTTATCCCTGTCTCCATTTTGTCAGTCACCGTATTCACGTGCATCAACGAAAACTGGTATGATTGTGACCTTGTTCAAGTTGTAAACCTTTGTGCGTTTAAACGTCAATGAATCATAATTGATTACATTCTGTTCCCCAATTTTCTCTATCGATGTATCAGTAATTATCAACCCCTTCGTTTTCTACTTTATCTTCCACTCCTATGTCCGGTTTGCCATGCTCCATGATCTTATCTATTTACGTTGAAAATTCTCACTAAATCTTGCATGTTTCTTACTCGGGGACTTTCTAAGTTTTATGGATGTAGGATTCGTTTTCTCGCCGAAAATCTCACATCTTACAGAACACCCAATGAATGATTTAAAACTGTTATGGTTCAAGGTTAGGGCCAAGGAAGAACAACACGAACACAAGAGTAGGAATAACAAAGATATATTACACAGAATAATAATAGAAGATGTGGAAGGTGTTATTATGACTGTCAGTCTGGTTTGGAGTGAACTACTATTGGATCGACTCGATTCCGTCTCGATATTTAACAACCCTCCCACGTGGGTCGCATGTCGCACAAGGCCGGCTTAATGTGGGTTCTCCGAGCCCGTAGGCTCGGCCAAAAATATGCCCATTTAGAACCCGTATAAACGGGTTCATAGACTGTCTACCTCCCCGGACGAAACATTGCCCTTCGGCAAAGCCTCGTCCGGGTTCCTCCCTGCCAAAGCAGAGAGTTCGACAGAAGTCGCACACAGTCAGAGACTGCTTACGACTCGATTCCGTCTCGATATTTAATAACCCTCCCACGTGGGTCGAATGTGGCACAAGGCCGGTTTAATGTGGGCTCCCCGAGCCCGTAGGCTCGGCCAAAAATATGCCCATTAGAATCCGTATAAACGGGTTCAGGGACTGTCTACCTCCCCGGACGAAAGTTTGCCCTTCGGCAAAGCCTCGTCTGTGTTCCTCCCTGCCAAAGCAGGGAGTTTGACAGTAGTCGGAAAGTCAGAGACTACTCATGACTCGATTCCGTCTCGTCCCTCTCTCTTGAGAGGCGCAGTATTTATAGAGCCAGGAAGAATTCACTGTGTCGTTATAGGTAAGGTCCCATAACAAAAAAAAAAAAGAAGAAAAAAGTTTACTTTAGAGGAGGTTCTGATCTGGCATCTCGTCTGCAGTCACTTTCTCACAAACGTGTTGTGGCTTATCTATGTCTTTTCTACAAATACTTTGATAGCAACTGCTCTGACAAGCTACTTTCACTAGTAGCTCAACTGCATGAATTTAATTGTGCTAGTAGATTGGCATCTCGGTACCACACTTTCAGTGTCGAAACAGTTAAATTTAACCGCCTCTTCTACTCCAACAGCTTCATTTTCTCGCACTTCCCGACAGTGGAACTCTCTTCCTACTATTTGTTTCCTTGTTAGCTATAATCTTCAAATATTCAAATGTAATGACAAGCGACATCTTGTGATGACTTGATCCTCCACCGCGTCCTTCCTTATATAATAAACAGACACTTGTCGAAAATTACCGAGACGAGGAACAAAATTGTTTGCTAAATGAAGGCCCAAGAAGTGAACAAATAATGTCAAAGGATATAGTATTTAAGGATGTTCTCTACTACGATTGCTCCTTCAGCACGAACAATGATACCGTGGTTTTATTGAAGAATCCAACAATGTCTTTCTTTTCAAAATAAACATGGAATTTCCTAGAGTCAGCCAATAATGTGCCATGCGTGATACATGACTGACGAGGCAGAATTTTTCAAAGCAGTAGGTTGCCATTTCTTTCTGCGGTAGACCAGTTGCTATGCAAGGCTATTGAACACGGTCGGTTCTATTATTTACCCATCGCTGGGTGTTAGAGAAAACGAGGATTCATACCCTACGTGTTAGGTAAATGTAATGGATTCGACTGGAATTCGAACACTGCCCTCCGATTCCTCAATCCGAGTAGCTATCCATTACTCCACCGTGCATCCCTTCCAATCAAGACGATAAAGCCTCTGAGACGCCAGAGGTTAAATGAGAGTGAAGGCTACTAAGAAAACCTTACTGAGGCTTTTAATAAGATCAGGCTTTAAGGAGACAAAAATGAAGTTTGACCCTTAATTGAAATGCTTGCGATGATATAAGCTGACAGGAATACAAGAGGCGGGAAAAGACATATTGGCCATGTTTTTCCCCGTAGAAAGGTTTCAATATAGCTATAATGTAAATTGATTCTTAATATGTTTAAATCAGAAAGTGATTGTCAGAACGTAATTAATTAAAGCACCCACATGTCTTTGTGCGCTGCACGAAATAATAACAATCTTACATGTATAAAGTAAAAATAGGTGTCAGATAAGATCTCTGTAGCGTCCGAATATCGCCGCATAACCTAGGCTGTGGGAATGGTAGCTACAATATTCGTTAGTACTTACAAGGACAGATTCAGCGTTCATTGACAGAGCAGCTTGTACGAATTTCGGTTGAGATGTATATCTTTCGCTTAAAATATTTTTTACAAGAAATAAGGTTTCTCAAGTCCAGTAGATGTTATCGTTCTTTCCAGTATTGAGGGGTTTCTTCCAGACCTTTTATTTGAAGTAATGTGACATGCTAAGATGTTTATCATCTCTTCCATTTACACATGGCATCTCTTTTAGCTCTTGCTGTCTTTGAAAGTCGTCAAGTCATGGTGGTTTCAGCTATGCGCTACTGTTCTTTGCGATTCTGTAGCGCCAGTCCACATTGTTCGAAGAAGAGTAGCCTTCAGCTAGACGCATTGACTTTATTTTTCGTTAATTGTTTTTATAAATCGGTTGTGTACTGCAGAGCTTAAATGTTTCTGAAGACATCCATATGATATTCTCGATCTGATGCGGTTATTTAAGAACATGACTGTGCCACACTGAAATCCGAAGTCGCATTTGGATAACCAAACATTCATTCCAAAAGATATTATGAAGAGTTTTAAGAAACAGAAACATTTCCTTCAAAGCAAGAAAGTAGGACTGAACTATTTCGTAATATCAGTCCTCCGACATGGCAGTAAATGCTGAATATTCTCCTCAAGATGGCCGTTAACAATTAAGTATGACTTAAGACTTCGATGTTAAGATAAAACAATATTTTTAATTACAGCCGCAAATAATACTTAACAAGAACAAAGAAATAAAAGTTAACCAAAGATACTTAACCATTTCATGAATACCTTGTGAGTAGCGCATCGTCTTAACGTCCGGTAAATCCTAAATTAAAATCATCGACGCACAATAATTCACACTAATTCGACTGGATAGTTCCACTCAATAGTCACACAATAATCCCTCGCAGTCAGTAGCCTGACACCGCTATTTATACACCTGGCAGAAAAAGTATACTCATAAAGCAAAACCCAATCATCGACGCACAATAATTCACACTAATTCGACTGGATATTTGCAGTCAATAGTCACTCAATAATCCCTCGCAGTCAGTATCCTGACACCGCTATTTATACACCTGGCAGAAAAAAGTATACTCATAAGTCTAGAGTATCACGCTCGAACATCGATGTCGATAGTTACATCCTAAAGCAAAACCCAATTCATCGACGCACAATAATTCACACTAATTCGACTGAATAGTTCCGCTCAATAGTCACTCAATAATCACTCCAGTCAGTAGCCTGACACCGCTATTTATACACCTGGCAGAAAAAATATATTTCATAAGTCCAGAGTGTCACGCTCGGACCTCAGTGTCGGTAGTTACTCATTTTCTTCCTATATGACAAAGAGACGGAAATGTGGTTCTACAGATTGATTTTGAGCATACCTTAGGCCGAACATGTGAACAACGACGAAGTTTTAGGTAATATGAAAAGAAAAAGTAAAAAACCACTTAATATCAGAAAGAGACAACTGAAATTTCTACGGCAAATAATTACGAATTTGGAAAATTTGATACAAACAAGACAGATTGAAGACGTGAGGGACAGAGCAGTTTCCAGCAGTAGGTTGCCATTTCTTTCCGTGGTACATCAGTTGCCATCCAAGGCTATAGAACCTGGACCGTCCTGCAATTTACTCATATTTGGGAGGAGAAGAAGAGGATTCATACCTTTTCAAGGGTATTAGCACCTATGTGAATGTAATGGATTCAACTGGAATTCGAAATCGGCTCTCCGACATTATTTCAGAAATATAGATAAATAAATTTTTAAACAATTATTTCGAAAATTATTTGTTAAGTATCTATATTATTTTTTTAACATCACATATGCAGTGGATACTGTTAAGGTGGAATTTCTGATTTTGGGTGTCTAGTTGGCACACGGGAGGACTGAGTATTCAACAGAAGTCAAAGGAAATGATCAGTCAGTGTTGTACCATTCGCGAACAATCTATCCCATTCGAAATAAGAGGTTCAGTTCGAAATTCCAATGCATATCAACTGAAGAAGACCGGTGTGCACAACGGCCCTAACGTCATGAATATGACAATAAAAAGAGGACAACAGTCCGAAGAAATTAAATGCTGTAAATAGTTATGATATCTCATATCAGAGATATACATAGATGTTACTGTATTGGGTCTGCAAGCTTAGCTTGTAAACCATCACACAATGTTTTGCATCAGTCAGTCACTTATGTGCCATGCGTAATACACGCTCAGGCGATCAGGTATCTTTCTATACATGACTGACGAGGCAGACTTTTTTCCCAGAGTATGTTAACAATTCTTTCTGCAGTAGACTAGTTGCTATCCAAGGCTATAGAACCCGGTCTGTCCTTCTATTTACCCATAGCTGGTGGGAGAAGAAGGTGAATCATACCTTTCCAAAGGGTATTAGCACCTAAGTGAATGTAATGGATTCCACTGGAATTCGAACTCGGTTCTCCGATTCTTCAGTCCGAGCTACTACCCATTCTTTCTTTCTTGTAGCTCTCAACATGTTCCTTCCATCTGCTTCCTCCACCAGACCACGTTTTGTCATCTACTTGTTTAAGTCCGGCAGGTATGTCACGCGTTGTTTTCCCTTGTCTCTCTTTCCCTCAATTCGACCCGTGAGTATCAGATTCTCCAGGCCCTCCTTCCTCATTATGTGTCCTAGAAACTTCAGCTGCTTCTTCCTGATATTAATTATAAGCCTTCTCGTTGTTTGCAACCTCTCTAAGATCTCGTCGTTGCACACAAATCGGTCCATGATATCTTTAGCATAACAGTTCAGTATTTCTTTTCTTTACTCCACCAAAAAGGTGAATATCTGCTGCAAACAAATCTGTAGTTATTTTCTGACGTTAATGGATATTTTTCATCTGTAAAGTATAACTCCTGTCTCTTCTATTTATCAACCTTTGTATTGGTTGACATCGAGAAAGCCGTCATCCTAGTGAATATCGTGAGACGAGCACATTAGCTGACACGGAAATTCCGAATGGCATCTTTTGTTTTGTATTAAGGAAATCGTAGAAATGTCTATGAAGTTCACTCACCTCAATATTACTTGTGCAATCAACTCAATTAATTTGCTTTCAATCTTAGTGAAAAATTCAAGATCTCCCGAAATGGCTTCCCCGTAAACTTATGAGAAACGAACATTTAACAATTTTGTAGTCTGTTTCTGCTCGACATATGAAAGATATCACCAACTGGGACCACATATATATACTTCCTTGTCCCTCTTACAGAAGTGCAATGAGTAACTTGTCGCCATTTTATATTTTGAATTTTCGCGCATGCTCCTTATTTGTTTTCGATTTTTGTCGACTACACGTTATAGTAGGGTCAGTTGGGCTTCGTCAGTGAGAAAAAAGAGCAGCATGACGCAATTCAATCCGCCTGAAATTTGGAAGCTGCATTGTATGTATGTATCGGAGTGTTAATCTGGGGACGGTGCATGAAGACCGTCCTGGGTATGACGATAAACTACTCCCGCAGCCTGGGTAAGACGTTAAACTACATTCGACAGAAATCCTCTGATCAAGAGGTTTTGAGGAGCGTGGAAACACATTTTATTTGTTAGTGTTCCCAGGTCCACATGACCCAGTGCGGTAGCACCCGTTAGGGGGTCCCAGCTAAGGGCAAATAGTTAGCCTCAAACTGGGGTCAAGATGCTATGAAAGTGTCAAAATAGTTTTTAATACAAGCAATACATTTTTGTAAAAATTATTACCAGCAATGATTTTTTTAGGAATATATTATTACCAGCAATGGATTTTTGGAAAAAGAATATTACCAGCAATACATCTTTGAAGAAAAAATATTACCAGCAGATCATTTCTGGGGGTTAAATATTACCAGCAATACATTTTTGAATAAAAACAATGCAAGCAATAAAATCTTGTTAGCATTAAATAACCCAATGAGGGTGATATGCATAAAGAAAACAAACCAAACCAAACTTCTTTGAAGAAAATATTCTTGTGGAATATAGCTTATTTTATTCAGGAAAAATGTCCACTCATGTACTTACTGTGTACTTATGAAATCCTGGCTTCCCGATTAAAAAATAATGACTATAGTTTCAAGCGGGAAAAAAAACATACCGATAAAAATGAATCCGCAACACACGATGAAAATTAGGTTAAATTAAAAGAATCCAAAACGATGCAAAAATTGGTCATTTTTTTTTTATTATTTTTTTTTTTTTTTTTAGAATAACACATTATTTAGTGGGATTCAAGCAGAATTCGACAAAGTTTAACCGTTTTAAGTGGTTCACATATAATGTTGTAAATATAAAATCAATCCTGTAAATAAACAATCTATCGACTAAATAGTGTATAAAACGTTTGTGGTCATTAAACCTCTGAACAGTGTTTCAAAACCATTTGATAATAACTGCCAAGGGAGGTAAGGTAGTGCATCCTTGTGCAAAATAATTAAAACAAAACAAATAATTCCTTTATTATTTACTTTTTTTCTTAATTTTCCAATGAAACATGACACAGTGGAGACGTTAGTAATTCGTACGTCCATTCCAGGAATTCGGATTGACTACAGATTCTCGATTGGATTTAAATCTGGAGAGTTTCTGTGCCAGTCTATAGTATTTTGATTTTCTCAGTGGTAAAGTGTTACAACTTTCGTACGCTTCCTTGGAGTAACGTTCATCGCAGACAATGGGCGCATGACTACTAATCAACAGTCGAGACAATAGTGTCTTAGCGTGATGATACAATCATGGATGAGGCAATATTTTTCAAGGTCAAACAAATTTCATCACACAACACATCACATAGAATTATATTACTGCTCATCACTGCAAATGATCTAATCTGAGGAAAAAATAGAAATCGATTACACCCTGTGACCCCGAAACTGACTCTATGGTGAGAGAAAGGAAGCTAAAGCGGTTGTTTGAATTAATTTGCACAAGTTATTTACAATAATAGTGTCATCGTTCTTTTCAGCCATCATTTTACTTTTTGCGTGTCCGACGGTTAAACAGTGTCCTGAATTCATTATCATGACTGACTTCAGTTTGACCAAATAGTTTCTATGCATAACTAAAGCGGCGTGTTGGAATAACACCTTGAAAGAAATTTACTTTTTTTTGGTAATCAAGGAATGAAACTGTAATATATTTGTTATGGTCCAATATCCTCGGACCACTGTTATGGTCCAAGGTTAGGACCAAGAAAGAACACCACGAACACAACAGTAGGAATAACAAGATATATTACAACGGAATAATAATACAAGACGTTGAAGGTGTTAGTATGACTGTCAGTCTGGTTTAGAGTGAACTACTATTGTCTCGACTCGTTCCGTTTCGACTCATTCCACTTCCCTCCTCTCTCCGTCTCTCTTGAGAGGCGCAGTCTTTATAATGTCAGGAAGAGTTCATTATCATTACAGGTAAGATCCCATAACAATAATAATAATTTATCGCTGAGGACACTTAAGTTTGAACATAGATCGCCAGTAAGTAAATACAGGCGATCCCATTATGGAATTAAGTGGATTATGTGACCATAGAGGAAACGCATATATAGGAAGTCGCGTGACGTCAAGATTGATCGCTATTTCTAGTCTGTCCTCTATTACTATACAGATCTGTATTTCTACTCTATCCTCTATTACTACAGGGATCGCTATTCTCTACTCTTTTCACTATACTATTTCTCTGTTCAGATCACTATACGCTGGTTACTTGTCGAGCGAGTATTATCGAGCAAGTACTATTAGTGCGAGTTATATTCGAAGGCGTCTGACACCAGTATTGTTCAACGGCGTTACTATAATTGGTCACAGAACCTTCAGATCGGAAGATCTGTACCTTTGAGATGAGTCCGGCATTGGCGGGTCACAGGTCCTGGATAACGGGGCCCTGAATGCTGTCATAGATGATGACAACTGCCAAACCTGTGGTGAGCTTGCCGAACGCTTACAGGTTTCTGATGAAACAATCAGACTTCACCTGCACCGCATAGGGAAAGCATACAAAGTGTGCAGTTGGATACCCACACACTGTCAGGAGTGAACAAGTAACAACGATTGACGGCCTGTTTCTTGTTGCTTTCTCGGCACGGCAACCTACCCATATTTGATGATGTGATCCCTAGTGACTTAAGGTGGATACGGTATGACACTCCGAAGCCTGTCAGACGTTGATTTTCCCCGCAGAATCTTGTGCCTCACACCACAAGACCACTTTACGAATAGATGAACAACGACAAAGTTATAATGAAAATGGAAACAAAGAGGACACATATTCGCTATACTGATTACTATTCGGTGGTTACGATTCGAGTGAGTATTATTTTCCACGGCGTTACTATAGTAGTAACGGCAATTACAAAGTCTCTACTGCAGCGAGCATTATGACAATGACAACGAGTATTCGTTGACATCACAAATGTGGCAATGAGTGTTCGTTGACATCATAAAAATTAGTAAGACCTGTATCACTAAACCATTATTATCTACAAAAAATTCATACATTCTACCGTGGCCACAAAGTGAGAAATCAGTTTATATAATGATAGCAATACAGAATTAATCCCCCACTTTAAATCCAATTTATTTCTTGTTTATCAAATTCTGATTTGGTATGAATCCACCTCTTCCTTCCCCCAGATATGGGTTCATTAGTGTTATATAGGAATAAAGTGTCGCTGCCGACCCTTGAGTTTGAACATAGATCACCAGTGAGCAAGCACAGGCGATCCCATTATTGAATTAAGTAGACCACGTGACCATATAGGGAACGCATAAGTAGAAAGAAGCGTGACGTCTAAAGGATTGTATTTCTATTCTATCCTCTATTACTATAGGGACCTATTCACTATACTATTTCTCTGTTCAGATCTCTATTCAGATGGTTACTTTTCGAGCGAGTATTATCGAGCAAGTACTAATTGTGCGAGTGTTATTGGAAGGCGTCTGACACCAGTATTGTTCCACGGCGTTACTATACTAGTAACCGTGATTACAAAGTCTCTACTACAACGAGCATTACGAAAGTGACAACGAGTATTCGTTGGCTTCACAAAAGTGGTAACCAGTGTTCGTTGACTTCACAAATATTATTTATAAGAAAAATTCTCATAGTCTAAAACAAAAAAACTCTGGCTTTAAATCACCAGAAAGGGTTTGATAAGCTGTCAGCAATGAATCAATCAATGAACGAATCTAAAGATGTCGAAGAAATGCAAATGTGCCTGAGCAATGCCGTCTGCAACAGGGATTATTCACTCACGTGTAAAGAAGCGGCCAATTGTACATTTATTCGAGTAGTATTACTTGTCGAGATTTATCAAGCTAATTTTCCTTTTAGTTTTTGTGGGTTTTTAAGCTTTCCTCTTCGAGTTATATATGAAATAATTAGGACACTGGAGGAAATTGGAAAGTATTTTCAATATATATTTTTTTTCTTTATTATGTAAATATTGAAAGATGCAAATTCTAAGTGCTTTTAATTATCTTCCACACAGAAGGATGGTGAGAATACCATGGACCGAACATGTGAACAACGACAAAGTTATAATGAAAATGGAAACAAAGTGGACACAAATTCGCTATACTGATCATTATACGGGTTACTATTCGAGTGAGTATTATGGGGTAAGTACTATTAGTGCGAGTGACATTCGGCGTCTGACTCCAGTATTGTTCAACGGTGTTACTATAGTAGTAACGGCGATTACAAAGTCTCTACTACAACGAGTATTACGAAAGTGACAACGAGTATTTGTTGACATTACGTAAGTATTCAAACGAGTGCTCGTTAACGTCACAAAATAAACTCTTTAATTAATTTGCATACAAATGCTCCAAAAATTATTTTATGGGGAAATAAAAAAAATATTAAATATGAACAGTCATAAAAAATGTTATAAATATATATTTATAATAATACAATTTTATATTGATAAATATGTGTGTGTGAATTTTAATGCTGGATACTCCAACATTAAACAAACGTATCAATAAATATTGGTTAGTTAAAGAGTATTTAACTGTGTAAATACTCATATTTGCAGATGAGGATAATAGATCTGGTAACTATGAGGGCGACTCCCATAGTAATACTCCATATTGTACCACTGCGTCACAGTGCTATCGGAGTAGAGACTAAACTGTCCCACCAGTAACTAATGATAATTTAATTTTTATTACGGATAGTTGTCTGACAAAGTAGACTCTGACATGAAAGTGTGTAAGAATTCCTCTGCGACGAAGATCATACCCACTGACATCTATCTCCTCTCGGTAAACGCTCATAGAAATTATATGTAGATTGGAACACAGGCAGTGGGGAATGCGTTTCATTAGTGGCAATACGGATAGAAAATGAATGCAGTGAATATACAAAAATAGAAAGGGGTGACATTCAACGACGTGCTTCTCACCAGAGTTAATCAATCTATACAGTGATGCGATTTTGAGAAAATTAGAAGTCCTACCAGGATTCAGTGACATAATGTTGTAGCATACCTACGGACGATAATGGGTATGTCCCCATTCACATAAATACAGTAGTAAATACTGTATGTTGGTCTGCAGTTGGAGATTCGTCCCCAGCTATGCTGGTCAAACTCTCTGCTTCCGGGCAGAGAGGATCCCCAGCCGAGGCTATGTCGAAGAGCAGAGTCTCGTCTCGGGGAAACAGCTACTCGAATCCGTCTTCTAAGGGGTTTATAAGAAATTCTTGGCCACGCATACGGGCTCGGATGCCCCACATTAAATTCTGCCTTGTGCCACATCTGAACGCGTGGGGAAATTGGTAGATATCCTGCAATTGGAGATTCGTCTCCAGTTGTGCTGGTCAAACTTTCTGGCTCCGGGCAGAGAGGATCCCCAGACGAGGCTATGTCAAAGGGCAGAGTCTCGTCTCAGGAAACAGCTACCTGACTCCGTCTTAAACGGGGTCAACGGGAGATTTTTGGCCAAGCTTATGGGCTCGGATACCCTACATTAAATTCGGCCTTGTGCCACGTCTGACCGCGTGGGGCGGTTGGTAGATATCCTGCAGTTGGAGATTCATTGTGGAATTCACTTGACTCACTTCTAGCAGTTTATCGTTCATTACCAACCTTCGTGTGACTACTCTATTCAGTAACCTTTCCTTGAATACAACACATTATTAGCGGCAACATTCTTAACAATACAAGTGTTGCTGATGAAACAGACACTGAAAGGAAACTACAAAAGGTAGAAGAGAAGAAAAGACTAAACAACAACTGCAAGAAAACAGAGTGCATGGTTGTCAACAAATGGAACAGCTCAACAGCTAAATTACAAATTGGGGATACCAAAGTCAAACCAGTACAACAAATTAAATATCTGAGAAATGTTTTAACAGAGGAATGAGCAGTGCGTTAGCGAATAATGACTTCCAGAATTAAAACCAAAGGAAAGTATTAAGAAACTGGAAAATTTCGTTAAAAACAAAGAAAAAAAGTACTGGAGAATGATATGATATCAGCCCTCATATATGGCACTGAATACTGGACTATATTCTCGCAGATGAAGAAGCGACATGACAAAATAGAAGTGCGGTTCAACAGAAGGATGCTAAGAATGACATGGACCAAACATGTGAGCATGAAGTTTTAGAGACAGGGGAAACAAAGGGGACACCTATACTTAACATCAGAAAGGGACAGGTGACATCACTAGGACATGTAATGAGGAAAGCGTGCTTGGCAATTTTGACACTCACAGAACATTGAGGGCAAGAGAGACAGAGAAAAACAACACATGACCGACCGAGTTTGTGCAAGTGGTAGGCAATACAGGTCTTACAAGAGGTAACAAAAAGAGAAAATTTAGTAAGAGCAACAAAAAAACAAGAAGTCGTGGAGAATTATGATCGCCAAACACTTGAAGACAAGCTACATTTATGAGTGCAGTTTGCAGACGCCTGTGAATCGCTTTCGTAAGTCTTTGGCCAATGAAGATGGCTATGTGGAAATTTCCCATTTTTGTAGCTGAAACTATAGGAAGATCTGATTGTGTTTCTTGTACCTGCTGTCATTTCCAAGGAAACAAATAGCAATGTATTACCCGTAGGATATAATGCCGTTAATATAGCATTTGTGACAGTGTGCTGTTGAATAAGAAGTGATTAAAAAGAGAGACGAATTGTTCCCTATTTGCAAGTAATTCATTCACATTTATGAGGTGAAAAATTGAATTTGGATTGGGCGGGGGGGGGGGGGCGATTTTGTGATGAAATAAGCTTTTCCTTTTAATATATTCGTATTAGTGACTTCTGTCTTCTGAAGGTTTCTTTCTCTAGCTAAGAGATTACCGTCTAATTAACGAGACGTGGGTAAGAAGTTAGATCTGTCAAATATTGTTATCGACTTCACTAAAAGGAGACAAATATATAAACAAGAATAAGTGACACCTGTTGAAAACTGAATGAAGAGGAACTGCAGCAGTTGAAGGCCGTAGAGTGTGCCAACGGAAACGGTCAGTGCGGAGGCATATATAAGAATACGCTATCGAATAAAGAAACAGATTCTTTTAAAGGATCTATACGGTCAAGTTATTTCTCTAGTTTGGCTAGGAGTAAAGAATTCGCAACAAAAGGGAACTACAGTCTTACGACATTGATTCCTTAATTCTTCTTCTTCTATGTGCCGTGTTCTTTCATGACGTTTGCGATCATGGTTCTTGACAAATTCCTGTCTCTTGTAGCTCTTCGTAATATTTATCTTTTTTTTTATATCTGTTTTTTGACAGTCGTTTCTTTTCATTCTGCAATCTTTCACCACTCGAATCCATTACATTCACTTACGTGCTAATACCCTTATGGTAATGGGTAAATATTCTATAGCCGTGGATGGTCTACCGCAGAAAGAAATGTCAACCTACTGCGGGAAAAATCTGCCTAGTCAGTCATGTATCGAAAGATACATGATCACCTCTGCCTGTATCACGCATGGCACACAACTGACTGATAGTAATAGAGGATAGTATAGAAAGGGTGATCCGTATAGTAATAGAAGATAGACGAGAAATGGGGGATCATTTAGTCGTCACGCTACTACCTACTTATGCGTTTCATCTGTGGTCACGGGATCTATTTGATTCAATAATGGGATCTATGTTCAAACTCAAATGTCGGCAGCGACACTTTATTCCTGTATAACAACCACATTTAGGGCACCTCGAGGTGGTGTAATGGTTAGCAAGCTTCTCGCGCTAGAACAATTATGACTGAGTAGTGAATTCGATCCTCACTACTTTCGGCCTTGTGCCACATCTGAGCTACGCTTGGAAAATTACTATAACAACTATAATATAATGTTGCCTCTTTCATCTGTGAGGATTGCCCAGCATTTACTACCATATGAGAAAGTCTGATATAACATACCATTCCAGTATTCTTTGTTTCTATGGAATTTTTTTGTTTCTTAATACTTTGCTTAACTTTGTGTGGGCTCTTTTTGGCCATTCCAATGCGACTTCAAATTCTGGTGTCACCTATTCCGTCCTAAAGATTTAAATTTTTGTACTTGATTGATGTCTCCATTTCATAGTTCGCATCTTGTGTCGTCCATTTTCCTGATAACCGCACTTCTTTCTTCTTACAACTGATGCTTAGTCCATTCCTCACTCTTTCCATTAGTAATTTCTCGAGGAGTGCCTGTAGTTGACCTTCCGTGTCTGCTATTGTTGTAGAGTCATTTCCTCAGTGGAAACTGTATTTGGACTAAATTCGGTCCTAAGTAGGTTCAACGTACAAAAACGTTAGGAACTTGTTATAATAAGTATTATGCAGAGTAATCTAGTTGTGGTAGCTGACTACTTTCGTATTCGACTCCCGTCGACCCTCACTGACTCCTACTTATATTAGATGGGAGAGTCTATTATCTATAGACAGGGTGTGTTTCACCATAACAGCTATTAACACTCCTTCATCTGTAGAGCTTATATTGTTAAAACTGCAGTCGTGAAAAATGAATCCTGGTAGGACTTCTAACAGTCTAAGAATCACCAGACTGTAGTGGTTTCACATAAACAAATTCAGTCCTGTGATATAAAAAAAATGATATGATGAGTTTAAGCAACGCATTAACATCCTCGTCTTGTAAATCAAATGTGGTTTCCTAGAAGAGCGCTTGAAAGGGACTTACGTCTTACGTTTTCTGCTGGAGGTTCCTTCCTCTATGTCGTTGGTTTTTTCTTCTCTGGTCAGCATTTTCGGAAATAAAATTTGCTCGCACCTCACCCAATTTTATGTGATAGAAATTACATTTAAAAATAAAAATAAAAACAGAGAAGGTTAAAGGGAGATAACTGTGAATTCGAAGTCAGAACATTATCATTGTTAACTCTCTCCTCCAGTTTGCGGACCCTATATTCTTAATACCTGATATAATGCAAAAATATCACAATGACAAAATCGGTCAATAATTATTTATAGCTATTTATATCGAATCTCATGAATGCAATTACAAGTAATCCATAATAATTTTGAAATCATATTTATTTGTCACATATTATATTTTTTAAAACTGTTTCTAAATCTTTGATTGTATTTCAGTCACTCCGCCTCACCTGCTATCCTCTTTCGTCACTCCTCTGAGGCGCGCCGCACAGTTTGGGAAACACAGCTCTCAGTAGGCAATACAGATGGCTCACATGTTCTACCGTTTTTAAGGTCTTTGCTTAATGTAAGGTTAACTTGAGCCAGTCTTAAGTAAATCTCCATGAAATAGCTATATGAGCGATATGGGTTTTACAAAGCTATTTTTAATGAATTGTAACTTGGTGTATTACTTGAATTTTATTATATGAAACACTGACAGTCTTTCTCCGTTAAATCTCCAATATCTACTTAGGTTAAAAAATAATCTCAATAAACCGGGGGGGGGGTATTTATAACATGTGATTAACTCCATTGATGATATAGAGAGTCCGCCAAAAAAAAAAAAAAAAAAATGTGAATATATACACAATTCAGGAAAGGAAAAATTGGTTTTACGTAGATTTAAGACTTTTAACCATAGGCAACCCTAAAGGCTGTTGTTTATTGCTGAAAAATGACTACAAGAAATTGAAAATGTATATTCAGCAATCCCACTGGATACTTCGGCCAAAGTTGCCCAAGCAATAGTTCGCTGTACTTATAATTATTTGCAAGCTAAAGGCCACCATTTTGAGCGTCTCGTGTGATTTTAGCGTCCAAAGATAACTTGTAATAATCTCGTGATGTTTGAATAAATTTAGTATTATAATATTTATACAAATTGTTTATTTTTTGGTGTGTGCATACATTTGTTATCACTTCAAACGTTATTTTTAGTGGACACTCATATTTAAGTAGTTCCGTTTATTTATTAAACATTATATTTCTTTATTTACGTCTACCGGCCTGAATGTTCGAAAAATCTGAGTAAATAAATATTTACTCTCCCTAGCTGATTTCGAAACTACGTCTTTCTTGACTGAGGGAGCTGTCATGAAATTCGACTCCCAACTGAGCTAAGGAAAAACAAATATATATTTAAGCCAAATTCTCTCGTCTTTTTTTACACTTGCATACGAAACTCTGTAGATAGGAAAAATTCGGAAGATCTTTAACGTATCCGTCTAATATTTCTGAGATGAGGTATTATGTACACTATTTACATTGTTCGGACTATTTTGTTGCAATATTTATTACAGCGTTTCGGTCGATGTACGCTCCGGACTTCTTCAGGTGGTTGGAATGTCGAACTGAACCCTTTATTTCGCTCTCTGGGGTAGACTGTTCTAGTTCTACGTGCCATGTTTAATGGATGTCTGTTATTAGTTATCTCCTGTTAATTACCCCCTCCAAATTCTCCACTGCCTTAACCAAGTATTGAACAGGCAACACTTTGTGTCCAGTTACTGGATCTAACCAACGCCTTTATCCACTGTGCCATTCACTAGAGATAACTGATAATCGACATCCATTAGATATGTCACGTGGAACTAGAACAGTCTATCCCAGTGAGCGAAATAAAGAGTTCAGTTCGACATTTCAACCACCTGAAGAAGTCCGGAGCGTACATCGGCCGAAACGTAGTGATAAATATGGCATCAAAGATGAGGACAATAGTCCGAATAATGTAGATAGTGCCGATCTTTAACAATATTTCATTTTCGCTTAAAGGCATATTTCCAGACTTACGCGACTAATTGGTCCGCTGTAGCTCAGTTGGTTAGAGCGTGTTGGATCTAACGGTATATATATATATATATATATATATATATATATATATATATATGTATATATTTATATATATATATATATATATATATATATATATATATATATATATATATATATATATATATGTGTGTGTGTGTGTGTGTGTGTGTGTGTGTGCAGATACAGGCGAACACACACTCGTAAACAATGAAGATGAATCAACTTAACACCAATAAACAAGCGTATAAATTCTTTTTTTTTTAACTTAATTTAATAATAACGAAGACGAGAAAATTGAGGGACATTTGCTGATATCTCCTGAGGAAATAATCAAACAATATTACACAGAGAATAACAATATTCCAAAAGGAAATAATTATCAGGTTTATATGTTTGGGCCCACTGTTTGAAACCCAAATACCGATGCCGCTAGTTCATGATGAGAATAACTTGAGTTCTTTCCAATGTTAAACCTTCCATATCAACTTTCGTTATTTCCTGCTAGAAAACAAACTAAACGTATCTTTTTCAAGGAATACGAAGCGAATATTGTTTCTTTTTTTTCCATTGACCTTCTTTTCAGAGGATTCACTAGGATATAACTACTAAAATTTGGGATGAGGAGTCATCGGCTCACATGATCCGATTGGAAAACAATCCGCATGTGGTGTGATGAGAAACAATAAGCGAACATTTACCCATCAGAAAATAACCTTTGAGTTGTTCAATATGATGCTATCAGCAAAAATGTTCCGACTAGAAAACAATTGGTATTATGTGGGATGAGACACTATAAAACCAATGTACCCTAGTTTTGCGAAGTGTTCGGGTTTGACAAATTGCTCTACACGGAAAACGTCCCGTATATTGCGTGATGAGGTCCCATCAGAGAAATTGCTCCGAAGGTTAAACATGTATGTTGTGTGACGAGTTCTCATCAGGCAAAATGCTTCGATCGGAGAGAAATCCGTATATTGTGTCTCGAGATCATATCGGCACAAATACCCTGGGTGGAAAACAAACTGTATGTTTTGTCAGGAAATGCCATCGGGCAAACTACTGTAAATAGGAAGCAAGCGATATTATGTGTGATGAGATCCCATCCCCTAAAATCCGCCGAAATGAAAACCACATCTACGTTTTGTGATGAGATTTCACCTGGTTAAAATGCTCGGATATTAACACGTTGGCTGCAACACGACCCACCAGAGGGTCGTAGGTGTATGCCTTCAAGGTCCACACGATAATCTAGTGGGTATTTTTCTAATTTGTTTTTTTTAATTTTTGTTTTGTTTTGTTTTGAGGATTATTGGGTGTGGCATGCTATGTTTGATTGCTTTTGGAAAAAAATATGCTTCTGGTGCACCCCAGAACCACATTTCTTTACAAAAAAAAAATTAAATAATTTTGACTATAGAAAATGAGTGTTAATATAATAATTGTATATTTTCCAACGTCGCACTCGTGGGTCGTGTGGGACTCTGGGTTGTAAAATGGACACAGGTGCCGAACGACACACCTATGGGTCGTGGGTACTAAATACTACCTCCGATATCTTTTCTTTTTACGTGTCATGTCGTTTCAAAACGTAGGCGATCATGGCTCTCCACTTTCCTCTATCCCTTTCATCTCTCAGCATGTCCCCATCCCCTGCTTTATTCCCCAGAGAACGTTCTGTTATGCACTTGCTTAAGCCCGCCGGGTATGTCACGTGTTGTTTTCCCTTGTCTCTCTTTCCCTCTATTCGACCCGTGAGTATCAGATTCTCCAGACCCTCCTTTCTCATTATGTTTCCCAGAGACGTCAGCTTCCTCTTCGTTATGGTATGTATAAGCCTCCTCCTTGTTTGCAATTTCTCTAAGACCTCGTCGTTGCTCACACGCTCGGTCCATGATACCCTTAGCATCCTTCTGTAGAACCACATCTGAGTCGGCTCGAGGGTCTTCTTCATCTTTGAGTAAATCGTCCAACATTCGCTGTCGTAAAGAAGGGCAGATGTCACGTAATAGCTCAGTATTCTTTTCTTTGTTGCCAAAGAAATCCTCCTGTCTCTCAATACACTGCCCAGCTTTTGGAAATGTCCTTGGCCATCCTATGATATCCTTGACACATATTATGAAACCATGTTAAAACAAAGTCATTTGTACCAAAATTAATTAAGACATAGTGCTGGAACAACAAGGGAAATGAGTTTTAAGAGCCAACGTATTAGAACAATTAATATATTGTGTTAACCCGTCGGCCCAAATAACACGATCGGAAAACAAGACCTGCTTTTTGAACTTAACCCACCGATCAAAAATCTTCGAGCGAAAAACAACCTCTATATGGTGTTATGATACGTCATCTGCTAACCTTAGACCGTTCGGAAAACGATCTTAACACTTTGAGCCCTGATCACTCCTTTACTTGTGGTAGAGACAAATTAAGTAATACCCAGTGACCGGTTTTTACAGTGGTAGTGAAAAAGCATTTAATTCCCAGTCACAGGTTGAACGTTGGCTAAACACTTGTAACTGTTTTTATATCTACTGTGAATCATTACATACCGGTTATTTGAGAAGTTTGACTCTGGAGCTCAATTATTTGGGAATTTTGACTCAGAAGGGTTTAAATTGTTCAGGAACGCAGGGCTCAAAGGGTTAATGTCGCTTGATGAGAAGTGATCGTTCAAATGTTAGCACTGGAAAAAAAAAAACAAAAAAAACAAAAGACAATTGTATATTGTGTGATGATATCCCAATCGACCAAAATGTTCCGATTGGAAAACAAATTTATGTTGCGACATGAGAAAGCATCAAACAAAATATGATCGAATCCGCCGCCTCCCACAAAAATAAATGAATATAAAACGGATATGAAGATTCTGAACAGAATAATTAAAAAATAATAAAATTCTGGGCATTGCAAGTAAATTAGGCTGTAGAAACTGTAATTATAGACATTCAGTCAGATATTTATTCTCAGATTTGTCCGGGTTGTATCACCGTCTTTGTGTGCACGTGGTTAGACGATTTCATAAAGAATTAATTCACGGATTTTTATCTATTCTCTTCAGCGGCGCCGCGTATATTCGCTAGAAAAGACAAGAAAATTAGATATGAAGGAGACAGTGATATAATTGAGTATAATTTCGTATCGAAACTTGCGAAACAAAACAATAATGCATAAATAAAATAAATATATAATTAACTGAAAATGAAAAACGGTATATAAAGAAACATCTAAACAGAAGGAAAAATCTAGGAATAGTCCAAAGAAAAGACGAATATATTAAAAGCCTAAGAGAAATGAATAAGTATATTCAGAGAACGAGACATCAAGTTAAAGATAGAGTTACAGAATTGGGAAACGAGAAAGCTGAAAAGGCAGGCACAAGAAGGAGCAGTGATGGTGAACCCTGTCTTCAACAAGTTCTATGAGCGCTTATCATAAAAGCAGACGACATTAACGACGCCATTTTTCCATCTAGCATATTCGCTATATACTTATCGTCTGCACCATTTATTCATAATGGCTTTGTATTTTGGCTTGTCGATTCCTTTTTTATCCGCCCGCAGTTTTCAAATTTACTTTTTCTCCTTTCACTTTCAAGCAGACGAGACAGTCTTTCAGTATTACTCGGGATTTGAATAATACTTAAGAATAAGTAGAATGAGAATACATCATAGATTAAAAAGAGATACAAATCTAATATACTTAATAATAATCATATATATATATATATATATATATATATATATATATATATATATATATATATATATATGTGTGTGTGTGTATGTGTGTGTATGTGTATGTGTGTATATATATATATGTATGTTTGCATATATATATATATATATATATATATATATGTGTGTGTGTGTGTGTGTGTGTGTGTGTGTGTGTGTGTGTATAGATGTGCAAATATATAGAAAAATAGGAAAGAATGCGCTAAGTAAATAATCCGGAGTTCTTTAGTATCATTGTTTTTATTTAAAAAAAAAAAACAGTGATCCAAAAGCAGACCGTAAATTATAATTATTTTTTAAAAATTACGATTCCTTCGCTACATAAGAGTTCCCATGTTTCAAAAACAGTTATTCCTAAATTTTGTCTTGAGTACGAAACAGGGCCCGATACTTTAATTCAATTTTAATAATTATATTGATGTCTTTGGCTCTTGTTTTTGAAACATGAGAAGTCTTACGTAGCGAAGGAATCATATTTTTAATATATATATATATATATATATATATATATATATATATATATATATATATATATATATACATACATATATATATATATATATATATATATATATATATATATATATATATATATATATATATATATATATAAGTTGTATGGATATGAGTTTGTGACCCTGGGTTTCACTCATTTGCGGTTATAAGACGTTTTATACTTGTTTGACTATGTTTGGTGTTGGGAGCTGGAATCTGCCTCTGTGTTTTTTGGGGTGGTACTATCATACACATAGACACAGGTGAACGACGTGTAGTTCACACCAACACATCCATATAAGAAATTCGAAGATAGACGCTGATACGTGTCGGGCATATATACATACATACGCAGTTGTAATTCTGTTTCAGTGTCGGGACCTTAGATTTTTATGTGTAGCGATATTTGTTTCAACAAGGAGCGGGTAATGGTGTTCTTGACGCTTTTCAGATCTACCGCATGGGCCGTCAGAGAAACTTAAGCATTTCAACCTAAGCAAGGCGGGAGTGGCACTAGCACACAAGGGGTTCCAGAGAGTGGGAGTAAGAGTAAAGAGGGCGTGATAGAGGAAAGGAAGAAGAGAAGGGCGGGGAATAGATCAAGGTATCTGGATATGTCAATTGACATTGCATTTGAGTATTTGAAGTTTATAGCTATCAGCGAAGCAAGTAAGAGGAAGGGATTTCCGTAGACGGGAAGGGCGAAACATGGAGCTCTTGGAGTAGAAGAGACGGTTACATTTAACCGATTCGACAGTGAAAGGGTGGGTCTGAGATGCCAGCGTAGTAGCACGTTTAATTTCACCCAGTTTGGGAAACAGCGAAAGTAGCTCGTCGGAGAAGTTACCGTGAAAGTATTTGTAGAAAAGACAGAGGGAAGCGACTGCACGTCTGTGATAGAGCGAGATTCCAGGTTAGGACCAATCACATTGCATATCCGTCTCTGGATTTTATCGAGAACCTTAAGACGAACTGCGGGAGCTCCAGACCATATATAAGTATTCCATGCAAGGGCGAGTATATAGGAATTTGAATTTTTGGGTAAAAATCATATTCACAGAAAGAAAACGCCTAAATTAAATGAGTGCTCGGTTGAGTTTTCATAGAACGCAAAGGTAGAGAAAATTAACATATAACACATTAGAAACACTGACCTTCTTGCTTAGATACGTTGTTGTTGTGGCGTCCTCCCTCTAACGTGACTATGTTGGACTCTTCGCCTACTATAAGATTAGTAGGAGAGAAGGTCCTGGGGGAACAGCCGAATAGATCTGTTTGCACTGTGCTTTTGAAATATCTGCCTTGAGCGGAGAGGAGCCCGGACGGAGCTGTACCGAAGGGGTTTACACGGGTTCTAAGGGAATATTTTTGGCCGAGCATATGGGCTCGGAGAACGCACGGTAAATTCGGCCTTGTGCCACATACATCCCTCGTAGGGGGTGACTGTTAACGATTAACAGTTGAATAGATCTGTTCGAGTTGTGCTGGTCAAACTCTCTGCCTCCGGGCAGAGAGCATCCCCAGACGAGTCAATGTGGAAGGGCAGAGTCTCGTCTCGGGAAACAGCTATCCTACCCCATTTTATACGGGGTCTATGGGGAGGTTTTGGTTGATAGTACGGGCTCGGATTGCCCCACATTAAACTCGTCTTTGTGCTACATCCTACATCGCGGGGAGGCTGGTAAATATAACAGTCGAATAGACTGAACGCTGTGTCATTCGACACACCCCCACTAGTCGTGTAATACTCCTCTGTTGTACTTACTGTTTAATATATGATATATCTGTAACACTTGTTTTATTATTTCTTTAACCCATTACTTGATCACAACACTAGTAAGGAAATGTGATGAATCTTCTGAAGTGAATGACATTATATCTGTGGAAAATTATTGTTGGTTACGTTTCTTTTTTTATTTTGCAAGAGAATTTATATCCATTCAAGACAAATATTTCCTCGGTGTGAAGGCAAGGAAAATAATTCTAGAGATACTAACGAAATATCACGTATCCTGTTGCTTCTAAAACCCTGTCATCATTCATTACCGATGGTCTCTGGCGTCTTGATGGCATTACCTCTTTGCTTGGGGCGGTGCCTCTTACACAGTAACCCTCTATAATGAGTGTCTCTTTTGCCTTGTACAATGAGAATACCATTGTAAAATGTCGATATGGGTAACCTACATCTGGGTAACCTAAGTTTGTTTTTTTTTTTTGTTTTGTTTTTTTGTTTTTTAAGCTTATCACCCCAAGCAAGGCTGGAAGCCACTAGCACACAAGGGGTTACAGAAGGTTTGGAGGAAGAGCAGATAGAAGTGGTAAAAGAGAGGATGTGGAGAAAGATAGTAGATCGATCAAGGCAAGGGGGTTACAGAAGATTTGGAGCGAGAGCAGATAGGAATGAAAGGTGAAAGGATGTGGAGAAAGGAAGTGGTAGATCAAGGCAACTGGAGATGTCGATTGACGTTGACGTCAATGCTTTATTTAATCTACCTGGGTAGACTTCTCTCATTCCACTGTCCATGTCTAGGGTATCGTCTATTTCATTCTGTATCTGTAAAACAAGTAATCTCAACTTGAATTTCTGTTGTTATTATTATTAGATGAAATATTCTCTGCTATTATTAAGTCGTATCTAATATTTCTTTCATCTTAATTTCAGTTGTCGTTACTTTTTACCGTAAGTATAGAAACTATCACTATGGAGCTATTAACAATTAAAAGTATCCTAATCGAGAATATACAAGTTTTGACCGGGATACTATCCGATCCTTCTCCGCGTGTATTACCGGCAATCTTTAGAAAAATCTATTGGGCTGGAGAGCTTTGTTGTTGGTCTTGATATTTGCCTATGTTTATATTTGGTCACAATCAGAAACGTTGCCCATAAACTCCAGTGTTCTCAAATATTTCATTGGTCTTTTGGGTCTATTAAGCAGCTTTGGAACACGGATTGTCTCTTAAAGATGCTTGATAACTAATAGCCCGTCCCCAGACGCCGAGAATTCAGCGCATGGCCAAGACAGTGTCATACTTTAGCTGTATGAAACAGCAGGATAGCAATGTTAGGAATATGACTTATTAAAGCGTTGCATATGACAGAATTCGAGTGTATACGTTTACGCGCCTGATAGACGGAGCGAGGAGCGTCTTTCTGGAGTAATTTTCCGATTGTAGAGATATCAGTTGGCAGCTGATATCTTGTAATGGGTAAAATCTGAAAGATGTTACAGCAATTGATTTGACTGTAATCGTCTTGATAAAAAAGGTTAGCTAATGAATTTGGCCTCACGAGAACCATGTCAAACGACCCTGACAAATATGGTCAGCTGTTGGAGCGGATTGATGAATGACTTTTTTTTTTAGATAAAAGCTGCCAGCAGAAAAAAGTTTGTCCTCTATAAATCCCAACCAGCCGAAGAGAGACCACCGCTCACCGCAACGCATAAAGCAAGGCGCACGCAGAGTAGTCCGTCAACCCACTCAGCTCACCTCATTCCTGCCTCGCTCACCTACAGCAGAATGTTACAATCGAATAAAATTTGCCGACCCTACAATGACATCTCATGGTTTTATTTCGCGGCAAACGATGTGGCCAAAGAGATATTTCCGGTAAATTTTCATTTTAACACCCGAGCGCTAATATCCCTTCAAATTTTTCCAAAATAGTCTTATTTCCGTGCAAATGTATATGCTGAACTCAAATCCACAATTAGATATTGAAGAAACCTACTTTTTTCGATGTTAACGACAAGAAAAAAATCGGACTTCAAAATTTTATATCTACGCCTTAAAATCGTTCAGCAGCGAATATAAGCCGGTAACGGCTGACGAAAGACCAGGAAAAAGTCCGATTTTTTTCTGGTCGTTAACATCCAAAAAGGTAGGTTTCTTCAATATCTAATTGTTGATTTGAGTTCAGCATATACATTTGCAGGGAAATAAGACTATTTTGGAAAAATTTAAAGGGATATTAGCGTTCGGGCTTTAAAATGAAAATTTACCATATTTCCTTGTATTAAACCACAATCGTTCGACAGGAAAAGGCTGCATCCTGAGATCGAACCTGGTGTCTGGTTTAAGCTGTAACGCTACACGACCCCACACCGGGATTTTGTAAGAATACTATTAATTTTGCGATTTTGTCTCCTTATATCAGTGGTTCGTAACGTTTTTTAGATCATGGCCCACTTTGAAATCATAATTTTTCTGTGACAAATGAAATTATTATAATATAAAAATTACTTCCATTTTACAGAAACTATATCACATTATAAAATTTCTGTCGCCCACCTGAAATTTACTATATCCCATTTGGGCCATGTTGCCAAATGTTGGGAAAATTTTCCTTAAATGACTTTTCTCTGCTCACTTTTATTTCGCCTCTCCTTTTATTACATACTCAGAAAAATCCCGCCCCCTCATAATTCTTAAGAACCCCCTCGTATTCGGAACCTAACAATACACAGCAGTATACAAAAACCATTTTATCAAATAAAGATTTACGTATAAGATTCTACTAACGATTATTGAATGCATGTCACTTGTGGAAGGTCGGCAAGTATGACGGTCGAAACACCGAGCAAAAGAATCGTCAAAGAGGCATATGTTATTGCGTTTGAATCGCTGAAGAGAATCGATGTGTGCTTTCGAAAATTGAGTAAATCAATGGCTGAGATTGTCCTGAATTTTGTTCGTCTTGATTGCTACTAGATAAGGAAAAAGTTGCGTTTCTAATTTATGTGAAGTTATGCTGCGGGACGTGGACGGTTGGAGTAAGTTGATGGGGGGAAGGTTTGGTCGCGATAAGAAATCTTCCGGAAAGAGGCTTCTCAAGTGGATTTTCGTTTTGTTTGTCAGTGTTTACGTTCTTACTGTACGCTTCCCTCGCGTTGTCAAAACTCTGGACCTCCGCGCATTCTAAAGTAATCGATTTTCTTAGATCGGCAAGAGAGATGTGGTGTATATCGATTTATTTTAGTCTCAGTATATGTCAAAATGTCAAAAAGCAGTTCTTGATTGGCAGCGATAAAGTCCGACTTAAAATTCTGTTCGTTTATCGGCTGAGAATTTTTTTTTTTTTTAAACTCAGAATGGCGAAGAATTGGTGACGCTAAAAGGAGTTATACGTTTGTTCGCAGAGATGCTCACCAGTGGAAAAAAGTAAAAAGAAACAACGAAAAAGAAAAAAAAAAGAAAAGAAAAGAAAATCTACTATTTATAAAAGGAATAAAGATATTCTTTCCACAGTTTTTTTTTACGTTGTTATTTCTTCGGGAAGGCTTGTCAAATAATCTCAGATCACAAGCCGAAAAATGTTATTCATCTTAAAATACGTATCGTCAAATACATAAGTTCTAAAAATTTAGAAAAAAACATACAAACTTTGTTTATATCGCTAAAAAGATTTAGAAAAGAAGGAAAAGTTAACATTTGCCTATACAAATATATATTTGATTAACAATGTATATTTATGTGTTATGAGTAATGGAATACATCTCTCACTCATATATATGGGTATATATATATATATATATATGTATATATATATATATATATATATATATATATATATATATATATAGAGAGAGAGAGAGATAGATAGATAAATACGAATATATATATATATATATATATATATATATATACATATATATATATATATATATATATAGATAGATAGATAGATAGATAGATAGATAGATAGATAGATAGAATGTAAGTAATGGGTAACGGGTCGAATTGAGGAATCAGAGAGACGTGCTCGAATTACATTCGAGTTCAAATACTCACGGAATCATCGGAATCAATCTCTTATCCTAAATTGTGGCACACGATGTGCTCATTTATCCATTTAGCTCTTCCCTCGCTCCCCTACAAAAAAAATCGGTTGATGCTGTACAAGCCATCGCCATTATAATCAAATCATCAAATGTCGATTTTCTCAGCATAGCATATACCCGGCACTGTGGGGCACCCAATGAGGCTCGAAATCTCTATCCAGTCATAATTCATCTAGCAAGACACATTTGCTAAACATTAAAACAAATCGTGCTGAAAAAAATATCCCGTGCTGTTACACGATTTGGATAACGTTGCTGCTATACCCGTATATATATATATATATATATATATATATATATATATATATATATATATATATATATATATATATATATATATATGCATGTATGTATATCTGATTGAATAAATTACAAACATTATACATACGTATTCATAACATAATCCTTTCATATTCACGATTATGTTTCCGTATATTGCAATAAAAAATATTTGTGAATATGAAAGGATTATGATATGAATAAGGAGATATAATGCTTTGCAATTTATTCATCAGACATGCTAAAATAGAATTTGCTGCCCAAATACACAAATATATATATATATATATATATATATATATATATGTGTGTGTGTGTGTGTGTGTGTGTGTGTGTGTGTGTGTGTGTGTGTGTGTGTGTGTGTGTGCTAGGGGAGTTTCCGTTTTATGCAAAAAACTACATAGAAGTCAATATATATATATATATATATATGTGTGTGTGTGTGTGTGTGTGTATTTAGGCAGAAAATCCGCTTTTAGCATGTCTGATTATATAAAGTACAGAACATTATATCTACTTATTCTTATCATAATCCTTTCATAATATTCACAAATATTTTCCCCGTAAATTACAATTAAACATATTTGAGAATAGGAAAGGATTATGAGAAAAATAAGCAATCATAATACTTGTAATTTATTCAATCTGACATGCTGAAAGTGAATTTGCTGCTTAAGTATACAAATACATATATATCTATCTATCTATCTATATATATATATATATATATATATATATATATATATATATATATATATATATATATATATATATATATATATATATATATACATATATATATATATATATGATGTATTGGGCCAGCAGATCATTATTTAAACATTATATTACATTGCATCAAGACATACGATTCTGTTGTTAATATTTTGTTCCCTTATGTGATATCACGTCGTAGAATCGCATCATGAATTTACGACCCGCGTCTGCTATTCCTCGTCCGTTATCGTCGCATAGCAATCTTCTATGTCAACATAACAAAATATCATCTTTGATGGTGACTATCTTTGTTTAAATGTTCTAATAACCACTCTAAAGATGGCTTATTGAGCCGAAAACTTACATCAAGGAACAGCTTTATAAATAAAAATATCGAAATGTTGGATAATTTTTGTCTTTACTTTCACTTGAAATTTAAGCAAATATACGGTGTTTATAATGGCTTATGATCTGACATAATAGACAATCATTGTCTGTCATCTTTAACAATATGTTTATAGTTATATATATAGTCGACTCTCCCGTCGAACTCGACGTATGAAGGTCAAGCAGATCAGTTCCTAGGAAACCAACAGCCCGAAAACACATGAGATTTGATTATAGTGGTAAAGGTTTCGTGCAGGACCATCCACACTTTTTGAAGAGCCAAATACAGAGACCTTGTTCACTAAGTGCTACAAGGTCCCCAAACGATCCTCCGCAGGTTTTGAATTCAGAGTTGTATTTCTCCTAGACCATTTG
>OZ038508.1:48305523-48308023 GCA_964036315.1 Acanthosepion esculentum | reverse complement strand
GAAGCTTGCATGAAAGAAGGATTGCTGCCTAAATACACAATACACACACACACACACACACACACACACACACCAACAAACACACACACACACACACCAACAAACACACACACATACATATATATATATATATTAAACAATAAAAATTATTAAAAAATTAATAATAAAATTTAAAAAAATAATCTCTTCAGACACACTGGGTTGTAGATTAATATTCTTTCGTTTTTATTATTATTATTTAATTTAGATTCCTTGACTAGTATCGGCCAACATGGCCATCATCAGGAGAAAAATATTTCTGCTTGCTGGTAGCTACAGAATGAATGTCTTGATGGAGAAAATGAACTTTTGTCTGTACTTCTCATTTGTTTTTTATTTTATTTTTTATCTTTTAACATGAATTTTTTAACATTCCTTGTATTGGTCAAACAGTCTCTTTTAAGTTATAATTGAGATAAGAGCTGGATCCATGCTCCACTGAATCCCTTGGTCAAATTGACGTATATATATATATATATATATATATATATATATATATATATATATATTACTAACACAAAAATAGAGAATGTCTCGTATCGAGAATATTTAACATTGAAAAACATAAAGAAAACAATTAATTATTTTAATAATATGTGTAAATCTCCACCTTTTACCTGAAGACTGTCGCGAGACCAGAAACACGTGTAGTAAAATTATGAAAAATAAAGCATAATATTTTTTTTTTAAATCCACATTAAAACCAAAAACATTTGGGGTACCTCTCTTCTTTTTAATATACACACTTTTCTCTCGTTGGAACCACTATAACCTCTTCTTTGAAACATTCTTAAATGCATGTAAAAAAAGATGATATTTAATCACGTGCGGTACCGTTATTATACATCCTCCCAATTTGTAAACGTAAACTTCGCTTTGGGAGGTGAATCACATCGTGGCCAAAAAATTGGTCGACAGACATTTGGCCGAGAGACATTTGGGCGATGGACATTTGACCAAGAGACATTTGTCCGACGGACATTTAGCCGAGAGACATTTGGCCGACAGAAATTTGACCAAGGGACATTTGGCCGACGGACATTTGACTGAGAGACATTTGTTCGAACGGACATTTGGCTGAGAGACATTTGGGCGATGGAGATTTGACCGAGAGACATTTGGCCGACGGACATTTGGCTGAGAGACATTTGGCCGACGGACATTTGACTGAGAGACATTTGGTCGAACGGACATTTGGCCGAGAGACATTTGGGCGATGTAGATTTGACCGAGAGACATTTGGCCGACGGACATTTGGCCGACGGACATTTGGCCGAGAGTGATTTGGGCGATGGACATTTAACCAAGAGACATTTGTCCGACATTTACTTTAGGATGTTCAGAAACAATATGGCTTACTGGGAGCCTGGCACAATAATTAACAGACTGGGAAACGTGATGTACACAGTACAAGGCGAAAAGTTTACCTATAGAAGACATGTTGACTAAATACAAAAACATTTTGTTTCGATTTCCTTCCCGTGTTAGTCCGAATTCCTCGTCGCTAATTTGTTGTGAATTCCGGGATGAATCCGATATCAATGAATAACAAACGCCAGGAATGGATAAGGAAAATAAATGTATTAACGTAATAATACAAACTGGTAATACGGGTTAGTAGATCCAGGAATGCAGGTTAGTAGCACTAATATATATACAGTCTTGGTATTGAAGTATCGCGGTATGACTCCTTACTGAGTCTACGTGCTCGCTAACTGGGACGCTTGCCGCCGTCTCTGTGTGTGACATACTCTACTACTACTGAACTCTACTACACTTCTGTCGTTCCGTCTCGACTCTTCGGGTATTCACTGGCAGTAGTATATATATACACTGGGTGAGTCCATTTGTGTAAAAAGGGGAGACCTCTTAACACTAACTTTCTATCTATCTATCTATCTATATTGTATTATATAGACATATATCCCTGTGTGCGTGCTTGAGTTCTTGCGTGGTGCGCCCGTCTGTCCGTCCAACCGGCGTATAGTGATTTAAGTTAATCTGATTTAAGTGAATAATATTTCAAAATACGACTTGTTTATACAGTGACTGTCAGATATTAGTCACATTTTGCAGTTTCAATTCATTTTAGTCCAAGTTTTCATGAACTGATTTTGAATGAACAAAGGTCAGTAAATTGTTTCAGTAAACTGTTTTTGTTAAAATTGTCAAATGTATTTATCCCTCATGTATGAGTGTATCAATCGTTCAAAGATCGTGCGCATGTCAGTGAGTCGATTTACTTGGCATTACCATGATAACGATGCAGCAAGTGACAAGCTTGAGTGCTAAATGTAAAGTCTTGGAACTGGTCGTACTCGGATACACGTAGTCTTCCTACCAATATATATCGTGACGTGAGTATGAAAATGAAAGTAAATATTACCAACGAAAAAAAATGTAGTATTGGAGATCAGAGTAGAATTTCTGCTTGGGTTCGTTTTTTCGCGTTCTTCAAAGT
>OZ038508.1:48290523-48295523 GCA_964036315.1 Acanthosepion esculentum | reverse complement strand
ATTGACAGAGATAACTATATATTATTATTATTTTTAATATGGCGAAATATTTCGAGGATATCAACACTTCCAAAAATGTGACCCTATCACCGGATAACAGATTTAAAAAGAAACAAATTACGAAGATCATCTTGGTCGGATCGAGAACTTTTCAGTAGACACCCGTATATGCGCGGTTCTATATTCCCGAATAGATATATCGAGGCTTGTGTATATTTGTATGTATGTGCGCATGCGTGTGCGCGACATAGTATGAGCTGACGCTTTCTTGCGTTATAAGTCTTTATCATTTTTTAATACTTTTCAAATATATCTACATTTGTCATCACTTTAAATTTAGGAATTGTTTTTTTTTAGCCTCTAATCAATAGTGTCCTGTTGCAAGGGAATTTCTCTAAGAGAAAAAAAGAAGCAAACGAATTTTGATCTATGGTAGACATTAACACTTTTCACATAAATATTACTCATTACGACATCGATCTTTGCGGCTACTTGCAAAATAACCAAAGGAAAAAAAGAAAAAAAACATCACGAATGCAAATTTAATTTTCTCTTGGACTCGCATATCGTTGGCGTTTTCAATTAAGCGAAAATGGATAAAAATGATTTCCCTCTGCAGGAATTATTTGAATTGTAATGCCTTTTATTTGCACTGTTTAGTTAGAGAAAGCCGCTGGTGTTTCGCGTTAAATTACACTAATAACCACATTATTGAAATCGGAACAGATATTAAATGCGATAGCAATATTATTAAACTTCAATCTATCTATCAAAGTCTATTCATATCTATCTATCTATCTATCTGTCTATCTATCTATCTAACTATCTACCTATCTATCTAACTGAAGTCCTTTAATATCTGTCTCACTCTTTTCATATCTATCAATCTCTCTATCTCACTCAGTTGATATCTATATATCATTTTATCTATCTATCTATCTATCTATCTATCTATCTATCTATCTCTCTCTCTCTCTCTCTCTCTCTCTATATATATATATATATATATATATAATTGAAGTCATTTAATATCTATCTCTTTTCATATCTATCAATCTATCTCACTCACTTGATATCTATCTATCTATCGTATTATCAACTGTAGTCGAATTAGAAGGGGCGCCGTGGATTTGTATTAAATATTAATATATATTACTTTATTTGGAGAGGTCACAGGTCAGTCTTCCCGAGAAATGTTGTGCTACGAAAAATATAGTTTTTTTTTAAATTATCGACACATAGAACAAGAGAATTGGCATCTTATATTAGCCTTCTATAATGTGCTTCTTTTTTTTTTAGAAGTGTTGGATAGGCGAACCAAATTCCATTTCCGTCCTTTTCTGCTGTGTGCACTTACGCAGCAATTACGTTGAGACATTTCTAAATCCATCCCTTCTTTTTCTTAAACACAATCAAGGGATCAAATTGCAATGTAGATTGCACTCTATAGCCTTAGTTAGTAGGCAGTTTAACAGTAGGAAATCTCTGAAATTCAAACCGCAGAAAACGTATCAGGAAACCCCGTCACAGTCTTTTCTAAGAATACTTAGAACTTCACAGATAACAAAGAAAATATCTAGAACCATGGTTACCCACATCCTCAAAGTACATCGTACACAATAACGGCATTCATTTAAGTAACAGGAATTTTATTATGCATTTTTTCTAAAATCAACAGGTGCAACAATCTAGATCGCTTCGAAGCGGATTAACAGAGGAGAAAATATGCGTCACAAAAATCAGAAGGCGCATTTGATTAGCGAATGATGCCTTCCAAAAACTAAGCAAAGTATTAAGAAACAGAAAAAATATCTTGAGAAGCAAAGAAGAGAATACTGAAATATTATATAATATTACTCTTCCTATATAGCAGTTAATGCTGCCCAATCTCCTCACGGATGAAGAAGACACTTGAAGCAACAGAAAAGTAATCCCGCAGCAAGATTTTGAGAATAAAAAGGGCCGTACATGCGAGTGACAACGCTGTTCTAGAAATAATGTCGACAAAAAGTGAACATCATGAACAGACAGTTTAAATTTCTAGGGCGCATATCGAAGATGGAGGGCCTGAGAAAGTCGATACTCACAGGACAGACTGAAGGTAAGAGAGACGGAGGAAAGCAACGCATAAATTACCCGGCGAGCTTGAGTCAATGGGATGGTGGAGCAGGGTTTGGGAGAGACGCCAAAAAAGACAAAAGTTATTAATAGCTATAAGGGACAGGTAATTGTCGAGAGCCATGGCAGTCAACACCGTGAAGGGACACGGCACATAGAAGAAGAAGATAATTTTATTCATATCATTATTTATATGTTGACATGGCTGTAGCTGTAGTAAAGATGTCTACTAGCTGCTATATAAAATTACAAATAGTACGCGCTGAATTATTGTGATCTTGTGCCAAACTATCTTCTAATTAATAAGTATCTAACTGAGTGGCTGATCATGATTTACGCTCTTCTATCCATTATAAACATTTACTATCGTATCGAATCCGATCTTGAATGAAATTTACTGAATACTAAACATTAGTCATAGTTCGTTATATCTAGCTCCATATCCGTGGATATCGGTGATTTTAGTTCTTTTGCTCGAATTAATTGAGATTTATACAACAGCGCTTATCTGATTTCTCTCTGACATAAAAATTCCAAATGTGTATGCGTTTCAGCTGAAATGTATGGAAATTAATTAAATATATAAAAGTGGTTACGTGTGTGTGTGTGTGTGGTCGTGCGCACAAATGCTACGTACGACGCTTACGTCAATTAAACACCGGTGAAACTAGCACACACCATTCTTATATCTTGATCTACTCACAAATGAAGAAGACACATGAAACAGCAGAAATGTGGTTCTACAGAAGGATACTGAGAATAACATGGAGTGAACATGTGAGCAACGACAAAATTCTAGAGACAATATCAGCAAAAAGGACATTTCTACTTAACATCAGGAAGAGGCAGTTGAAATTTCTGAGGCTGATAACGAGGAAAGATATCTTAGAAAATTTGATACTCACAGGACATATTGAAGGTAAGAGAGACAGAGGAAAGCAACTCATAAGTAACCTGGCGAGCTTGAGTCAATGGATGGCGGAACAGGGTTTGGGAGAGATGGCAAAAAGGTTATTAAGAGCAACAAGGGACAAAACATTGTGGTCAGACATGATCGCCAAGACCTTGAAGAGACACGGCACACAGAAGTTTGAAACACGTAGGTATATATATATATATATATATATATATATATATATATATATATATATATATATATATATATATGACGATTGCACTAGCATGAAACAGACAGTCGCCTCTAAGTGCTGACGTCCATGTCCATATTTATATTTACACACGCTCTATCTCTGATATTGAGCACTTTATCCCATAAATATAGCACACTTTAAGACTATATTTCTTCATATATATATATATATATATATATATATATATATATATATATATATATATATATATATATGTGTGTGTGTGTGTGTGTGTGTGTATATATATATGCATATATATATATGTATATATATATATGTATATATATGTATATATATATATATATATTGTGTGTGTATTTAGGCAGCATTTTTTCATTAATACATGTCTCATTAAATAATATAGATAAGTGTTGTCTATATATTTTATGTAAGTTTTTTTCATATAGTCTGATAATCTTAATAACATTATCATTAAATAATGAAAGAAAATCACAATATTGATACATACTTTTTTATTTAATCCAATCTGAGCTTTCGGCTTACATAAGCCATTATCAAAGATGACAATTACACAATATATTTATGCAATACACGAACAAGAAATTGATGATAGTATTATTTGTTTACATGGATGATTTCCAAGCAACGATAAACACGTGCATATAAAACGCTGAAAGCGAAAATCGCACGACAGCTCATGACGTCACACATGACCACGCGAGAGTGAATCCGATGAGTATTGAGTATGGAAAGCCGTTGGTATGAACCAATGACTTCTGTTACTAATTATAGGCATTTAAGGATATTTTTGGAGATTTCATAGTTTATTTTGTTAAGGTTAGGTTTCAACTGTTTTATGTATATAGCTTCAAGAATTTTTAGTTTTTGTTTATTGTTTTCATGTTTAAGTATAATTGTGTTTTCGACGAGGATATATATATTGTGGTAATCGTTTGGAAAAACCTTAGGCATTTCGATTTGTAATTGAACCAAACAATGGAAAAAAGGGGAATAAAAAAAGAAAGAACTAAGAACATGAAATTGAGGCGAAAACAATCGTCCAGACTTCAAGCTCAGAGTCCAAAGAAAAAACCTTTATATGGGAAAATATTAAAAAAATGTCACAGGTTTAAAGCAAGTGATAAATTTCTGTTCACTGTGCACGGAGAAAAAGTTGGCTATTGCTATATATAAAGAACCCAATAATTTATTAAATCTAAAATCTGAAATCCTCAGTAGGTGCAGGCATAAGAAACGCTGGTTATTTGAATTTTTTTTTTGTTGTGGCCAGTTTACCCTAACGATCCGTGTAGGTGAAACCTAGGTAGGTTTACCCGGCTCTTTAGGTTTTGCCGTTAAAAATAGATTTTTTTATAAAAAAAACCCAGACGGTATGCATTTAGCGGATGTCAGAATTTATTGAAAAATACATCCCTACTCATCCCTAACCATAACCCCCGCTTTCGAATTTTACTATTAACTGATACAACGAAAAATTGTAATTGAACAAGCTAGCACCCCTTGTCTAGAAGAGTGGATTTCTCTGAATCCTTGGAAACACTCAATTATGAAACTTTGCCGTGCCATCAAAACTGTAAATTTAAAAAAAAAATAAGTTACTCCAAAATTCTCTTGACGAGGAAATGGAACTAATGTCTTTAATTTAATAACAAAATTAAATTCGAAGCCTTTAGCTTCCATTTTTGAAACATGGTTATCACTGTGTAGCGAAAAAAAACATATTTTAAATCAGTTAATTTATAATATTAA
>OZ038508.1:48275523-48285523 GCA_964036315.1 Acanthosepion esculentum | reverse complement strand
GTGCGTATTCAATTTATGTAACGTAAATCATTCAAACGAAAAACAAATACTGAAGCTAATTATACGGCGAGAATCACTCTCACAAACAATATTTACTAATAAAATACAATCAACTTCGAATCCGTTAATTCGGCTCGTAGAAAAAATAAGACCTGATAAACCCGGAATTTATGAACAAGGATCACACCATTCATTAACGGATTCGAAGTTGATTGTATTTTATTAGTAAATATTGTTTGTGAGAGTGATTCTCGCCATATAATTAGCTTCAGTATTTGTTTTTCGTTTGAATGATTTACGTTACATAAATTGAATACGCACTACAAAATCGAATATATATATATATATATATATATATATATATATATATATATATATATATATATATATATATATCTGTGTGTGTGTGTGTGTGTGTGTGTGTGTATAGACAGCATTTTTCATTCTAGCAGGTTTGATCAAATAATGTAGACGTATTACTTCACTTGAATGAGCATAGTTCATACTCAGAACATTTTAAGGAACACTCATGTCCACATACATACTTGAGACAGATATGGGACGAAAATATATTAGTGCTTATAATAATAACCAAAAATAATAATAACCAAAAACTTAATAAAAATAATAAGAACAAAAAACTTAAAATTCTGGAAGAGAATTGCGGGAAATAATAAATGAAACCAGCTTTGAGTATAGCAACACAGATCTTAAAAGTGTGCATCAGTAATGTTGTATATAAAAAATACTAAATTTAAATATTATAATTAAAAAGTAATTTACTTATTTTAAAATTTACAAAAGTTACCTCCCTTGCATTATTGAAAAAAACTGAATTTGAAACGAACAGTGAAAAATATTTTGAATTTACGAAGCTACTATATACACATTCACAGATATTTTAATCCACTCAAGATGGTCTCAGTTGAGATTGAATGTACTTGGGAAAATAAAAATTATTTGAAAGAAAATTTTGGAATTTTCTCAATCAATTTTCTACAGCCACCAGGAAGTTAATTCGTGGATATTAAATGATTAAAACTAAAATAAATAGGCATAATACGTCTCTCTATCTCTCTCTATATATCTCTCTCTTTCTCTCTCTCTCTCTCTCTCTCTCTCTCTCTCTCTATATATATATATATATATATATATATATATATATATATATATATATATATATGAATTATATAAAAAAGAAGAAATTCCCCAGAGTTTGCCAATACTAAAGCGTTTGATAAAAAAAGAGGGAAATCTCTCGGGGAGCGAAATGGCCATATAAATGGGGTACAATTGAGTTTCATTTTTATGTAATTCATTTCTATGCTCTATAATAAATATATTGAGCTCTCTTTTGCGGATCAGTTTTAATATTTCATATTATTAGGATGCCCTTAAATATATTTATACTCAAAATAACTACATAAATAAATAAAAAACAAACAAAAAACTGTCCATGAAAATTCAGAACGTCTAAATTATCTATATTTGTAATAATACCTGATGTCTCTCTATGCAAATTTAATCATTTATATTATAATATATATGCATTTGTATATGGGCATATATGTGTACATATATATCCTTATAATTAGGCTAATATTTATAGGTGTCCATATGGTAATTACAAGCATACACATACGTTAGTGTATGTATATACAGATGTTTATATACGGAAGTATTTACTTGCTTGTATTTGGATGTGAGGGATGCTTGCATGCACGCACGCATGTATGTGCGTGTGTATGTGGGTACGTATATGTGTGTAGATGTGCGTGTATGTGCATACATGTATATATATATATATATATATATATATATATATATATATATATATATATTATTTTTTTTTTTAATCATATCACCCCAACCAAGGCTGGAGGCCACTATCACGCAAGGGGTTAAAGAAGGGTTGGAGGAAGAGCAGATAGGAGTGGAAAGGGAGAGGATGTGGAGAAAGATAAAGACAGTGGGTCGTTCAAGGCAAGGGGGCCACAAAAGATCCGGAGCGAGAGCAGAAAGGAATGAAAAATGAAAGGATGTGGAGAAGGGAAGTGGATAGATCAAGGCAACTGGAGATATCGATTGACGCTACACTTAAACCGTTGGAGATTGTATTTGTCAGGGAAACAGTAATAGGGAAGGGAGTTCCATAGGCGAGATGAGCGAGACATGAAGCTATTAGAGTAGAAGAGACGTCTACATCTAACAGTTTCAACGGTGTAGGGGTGGGAGCGGGATGCAAGCCTCGTAGGACGTTTAATGACAGATCAGGGCCAACCACGTTGCCTATCCGTCTCTGGATCTTATCAAGAACACCGAGGCAAACAGCAGGGGCCCCAGACCATATATATATATATATATATATATATATATATATATATATATATATATATATATATATACCCAAGTTTAGGATTGGTATATACGGAATGAAATCCAATAACCAACAATCAATATTCTTTAAAGAGTGCTCAATACAGAGTAGAGCAGATATAATTATTTATTTGAATATTACAACATAAATATGTTATAAAATCACGACAAAAGTAGCCATTTTGTTTCAACACTTCTTGTGTCTTGTCAAGTGATAATATAGAATATAGAATAAATGATTTTAAAAGTTTCAAATTAATCAACGATCCTTAGCTAAGAGTAAACGCTGTTACGTAAGCCAGAGTGGCCAATCAAAAAACAAGTATAGGATGATTCGAAAAATTTGACAACTAAGCAAGGCTATCTAGATATTAAAAGATTTATAAAATTTGAAATTAAAATTAAAAGTAAAAAATTAAAATTACCTATTTAGAAATCTAAATTAGATCTATATTAAGTTTTAAATTGTAGAATTACTAAGGATAAAAAAAAAAAAAAAAAAAAAATAAATCTAAAAATAAAAATAAAAGATATATATGCTATTTAATTTATATTTTCATTGAAATTAAGTTGAAAGTTGTATTTAGAGTCCCAGACATAGATGTATACATTTTTCGTTACATTTCAGCATGTTAGTCGCCTCTCACGTGAAATCACTCGAACAACGGCATGCCAAACGCTCGGACGCATCTAGATATATACACACACATACAAAAAAGCAAACCACACATAGGCAAATGCACTACACCTACACACACACATCGATACACACAGGCACACACATCTACATTCAATATGATCCAGACGGTCAAATGTCGAAGCTATTCGTGGCTTAATATGTTATTAAACGAATTTAAACTTGAAAAATTTAAACAAATAACCATATATAAAAATATATATATATATACATACATATACATATATATATATATATATATATATATACATATATATACATATACACATACACACACATACACACATATATACATATATACATTTTTGAAAACATATAGTTTTCGACACATTTACAGACAAAAGTAAATAACCACCTCCACATATAATTGAACACTCGCACATCCGCATATAAATTAATACATGCACCCGCATAGACACATATAAGGATAATAGGTACGCATACACAGACCTACGTACATAAACATACACATAGATAAGCACATATAAATATATTGACCCATACGTCGACGCAGAAAAGTAAATAAGGCAAGTGAAGAAATACATATAAAGATGCAACCATATACAAGCACACACATACATACATACACATCTAGATGTACATACATAAGCACGCATGCATATATGTATATACACTAAATATATATATAGACATTTACAAATACAAGTGTATACATGAAAAATTAAACAAACGTAAATTAAAACGACATGAGTATAAAAATGCATATACACATCCGCTAGTACATATATATATACACACATACATACGCAACTACACATAGATATATACACATATATATCTACAGACATACATATACATACATACATACATACATATTCAAAAATATATATACGCATATATACATATACATATATATATATACATACATATATAAATACACATACACATATACATACACACACATACACATATACGCACACACACATACATATACAAACACATATACATATATACATAAACATATAGACACATGCATAAAAAAGGAAAAAGAAATAAGCATACATAGACCAACTTATATTCTAATAATATTCCAACATTATGATAAAATATATTAAAAGTTAATCATAATTTAAGAAAAGAACAACAGTCTGTAAGCAATTAAAGGTACTTTATCAACAAAAGTAGATTTTAGTTTGTATCTATGATACACTCCAAGACACTAAAGCCTACATACAAATACACATACAATGACACACCAACATATATATATAAATATCTAATCCTATATAAATACCCATATCGACACATCCAGATAAACAATACAGAGACAGTCGAGCTCAACCATATAATCACCCACACATACATATAAATATACACCCATATACAAACACATATACATAAACATATACATATTTAAACATACATATATATACATATATATGCATATATAAACCTATACATACACATAGAAACATACATACTACATATACATACATATATGCACACTCACACATACATATACATACATATGCAATAGGCATACATATATCTACACTCACACAAGTACACATAAATATCCCCATATACCCATACATATACTCACACATTTAGTGGTAGACACTTACCAGAATTTACTCCCTTACTCATACACATAAACAGGTTAACCTATGATAGAAGCCAATATACGCAACGATATACCTTCATAAAAAAAAAAAATAAAAAATAAAAAAAATAAAAAATAAAAAATAAAAAAAATCATATATATATCCCTATATACACATATACATATCCTACAGTAGAAATAACTCTACATAACATACACATATATACATCTAAATACAGACACGTATGATACTTTGTAAGTACCCAGTACACATTCATATCGATAAGGCGACTATCATGCTAAAAAGGTAATAGTCTATTAAGTTTCATTTATCATTATCATAGAAAGTATATGATTTCTATACTAAGTTAAATTTAAGACGATGCTTACAGTTAACTGTTAGTTCATATCTTTGATTTAAAAGATCAGTCTTATTTTTAAATCTAATTATTTCAAGTTTCTCGTTAAGGCATAAGTAACACGGGGCATATAGTGAGTTACATGTCCGGGCCTTTCTAATTAATTTCCATTTAACCTTAGGTGTTTTATATTTCTCTTTTAGACTCCAAAAGTATTTGGATAATGAAGTCATATATTTATAGTTACTATTATTAAAAGATTGCAGGTGACCCCGCCAGCGTTCCTTGAATGGTCTCATGGTGCAACCTATGTAGAATTTCTTTATATTTGGATTTTCTAGTGTTGATATAGTACTGAGATAAACTACAGAGCTAGTTAAACAGTTATTATTTAGTGGACAATTATTGGGATTCCTGCAGTTACATGATTTATTATTTGTGTCATTTTGCTTAATGTTGCTATGTGCAACCTTGTGGGTTGTCAGGCTCTCCGAATTTATATACTTGCTGAATATACTATTGTTATGTTTTTTAATTATTTTTTCTAGGTTATCAGCACAACTATAGCTTAACTTAAGAGTATTAGAGTTAAATATTTTACTGAGTGAGTTGGTTCCAGATTTGGGGAAATGTTTTTTAATGAGGTTTAGAAACAGGTGCCCCAATTTGGTTTTAACCATAATGTTAAAAGGGGGAGTATACCATATGATTTTTCTAGATCTCTTTCTACCATTATTGTTGCTATTTATAGGGCTTTTATATTTAATATTAATATTTTTATATCCACTATTTTTAAGTGCGGAATTGTAAAGGTCACTATGCTTATTAAAAATATCACTGTTTGAAGAGTTGTTACTGATCCTACATTCAATAGAATAGGGTATGTGTTTGATGATTGCAGGGGGGTGGTTAGAATTTGGATGAACGTATATTTGATTGGAATTAACTTTTACATATGGTTGGTATGTGTTGCTAGTGAGGTCTAGGGTGACGTCTAGGAAGTCTACTCGTTTAACATTAGTGGAAACTATTACTCTGAGACCTAGATCCTTAAATACCTTATGTATCATTTTTCTAATACGATCTACTTTAATTTTAGTGGAATTCCTAACTACTAATAACCCGTCGTCCCTATATAATCCTACACTATCAGAATCTAGGCAATCAAATGCACTTAAATTATACAAAAGAAATAATCCAACAAGATCAGAAGCTTCAGCAGAATCCAGAGAACCCATTGAAATGTCAAATTTTTCGTTACAGGACTTTTTGGTCCACTGTTCATCTTTGTAGATTAGAACCGAATTTCGGCACTCCATGATGGTATTCACTTCTCTTTCAGAAATGTTGGAGTATTCCCGAGCGAAATCCAGGGCACAAGTGAACAGATTTTTGGATATAGATGGATAATAGTCTGCAATGTCAAACTGTATGAAGGTACATTTATCCTTAAATCCGATGTTGGTAAACCAGTTGATGACATCTGCAGTGTTAATCCATTGTAATAGTCCGAGGGTTTTCTTTATGGAGTGGTTGGTTCTTTCTAAGATGTTCTTACTAATCCTGCCGTTTTCTGGTCTAGTTGGGTTTATAATCCTAGTTGATGGCTTAGATCTGAAATCGGGTTTGTGATCTTTTAATAAAATATAGGCTTCTTTAGGTTGTAATTTACTAACTCGATCACTTATCTTTAGTTTATCAGTAATTGATTTGCTGATAGAGTTAATTTTATCAATTTGGTTAAAATTGTCCGTATTAATTTTTTTGTAACTACTGGTTAGACTATTTGTTACTAATTTGTCATAATTCCTAGGGGATAATTTATAAAAGTTGGCAGTCTTATCAGATTTAACATATAGGTCTTCTGATTTATTGATGTCTTTGACAATGATATCCAGATTTTTTTGGAAACAGTTCTTGAATTTGTAGAAGGTTAATCCCTTAATATATATATAGGGACGACGGGTTATTAGTAGTTAGGAATTCCACTAAAATTAAAGTAGATCGTATTAGAAAAATGATACATAAGGTATTTAAGGATCTAGGTCTCAGAGTAATAGTTTCCACTAATGTTAAACGAGTAGACTTCCTAGACGTCACCCTAGACCTCACTAGCAACACATACCAACCATATGTAAAAGTTAATTCCAATCAAATATACGTTCATCCAAATTCTAACCACCCCCCTGCAATCATCAAACACATACCCTATTCTATTGAATGTAGGATCAGTAACAACTCTTCAAACAGTGATATTTTTAATAAGCATAGTGACCTTTACAATTCCGCACTTAAAAATAGTGGATATAAAAATATTAATATTAAATATAAAAGCCCTATAAATAGCAACAATAATGGTAGAAAGAGATCTAGAAAAATCATATGGTATACTCCCCCTTTTAACATTATGGTTAAAACCAAATTGGGGCACCTGTTTCTAAACCTCATTAAAAAACATTTCCCCAAATCTGGAACCAACTCACTCAGTAAAATATTTAACTCTAATACTCTTAAGTTAAGCTATAGTTGTGCTGATAACCTAGAAAAAATAATTAAAAAACATAACAATAGTATATTCAGCAAGTATATAAATTCGGAGAGCCTGACAACCCACAAGGTTGCACATAGCAACATTAAGCAAAATGACACAAATAATAAATCATGTAACTGCAGGAATCCCAATAATTGTCCACTAAATAATAACTGTTTAACTAGCTCTGTAGTTTATCTCAGTACTATATCAACACTAGAAAATCCAAATATAAAGAAATTCTACATAGGTTGCACCATGAGACCATTCAAGGAACGCTGGCGGGGTCACCTGAAATCTTTTAATAATAGTAACTATAAATATATGACTTCATTATCCAAATACTTTTGGAGTCTAAAAGAGAAATATAAAACACCTAAGGTTAAATGGAAATTAATTAGAAAGGCCCGGACATGTAACTCACTATATGCCCCGTGTTACTTATGCCTTAACGAGAAACTTGAAATAATTAGATTTAAAAATAAGACTGATCTTTTAAATCAAAGATATGAACTAACAGTTAACTGTAAGCATCGTCTTAAATTTAACTTAGTATAGAAATCATATACTTTCTATGATAATGATAAATGAAACTTAATAGACTATTACCTTTTTAGCATGATAGTCGCCTTATCGATATGAATGTGTACTGGGTACTTACAAAGTATCATACGTGTCTGTATTTAGATGTATATATGTGTATGTTATGTAGAGTTATTTCTACTGTAGGATATGTATATGTGTATATAGGGATATATATATGATTTTTTTTATTTTTTATTTTTTATTTTTTTTATTTTTTATTTTTTTTTTTTATGAAGGTATATCGTTGCGTATATTGGCTTCTATCATAGGTTAACCTGTTTATGTGTATGAGTAAGGGAGTAAATTCTGGTAAGTGTCTACCACTAAATGTGTGAGTATATGTATGGGTATATGGGGATATTTATGTGTACTTGTGTGAGTGTAGATATATGTATGCCTATTGCATATGTATGTATATGTATGTGTGAGTGTGCATATATGTATGTATATGTAGTATGTATGTTTCTATGTGTATGTATAGGTTTATATATGCATATATATGTATATATATGTATGTTTAAATATGTATATGTTTATGTATATGTGTTTGTATATGGGTGTATATTTATATGTATGTGTGGGTGATTATATGGTTGAGCTCGACTGTCTCTGTATTGTTTATCTGGATGTGTCGATATGGGTATTTATATAGGATTAGATATTTATATATATATGTTGGTGTGTCATTGTATGTGTATTTGTATGTAGGCTTTAGTGTCTTGGAGTGTATCATAGATACAAACTAAAATCTACTTTTGTTGATAAAGTACCTTTAATTGCTTACAGACTGTTGTTCTTTTCTTAAATTATGATTAACTTTTAATATATTTTATCATAATGTTGGAATATTATTAGAATATAAGTTGGTCTATGTATGCTTATTTCTTTTTCCTTTTTTATGCATGTGTCTATATGTTTATGTATATATGTATATGTGTTTGTATATGTATGTGTGTGTGCGTATATGTGTATGTGTGTGTATGTATATGTGTATGTGTGTTTATATATGTATGTATATATATATATGTATATGTATATATGCGTATATATATTTGTGAATATGTATGTATGTATGTATGTATGTATATGTATGTCTGTAGATATATATGTGTATATATCTATGTGTAGTTGCGTATGTATGTGTGTATATATATATGTACTAGCGGATGTGTATATGCATTTTTATACTCATGTCGTTTTAATTTACGTTTGTTTAATTTTTCATGTATACACTTGTATTTGTAAATGTCTATATATATATTTTAGTGTATATACATATATGCATGCGTGCTTATGTATGTACATCCAGATGTGTATGTATGTATGTGTGTGCTTGTATATGGTTGCATCTTTATATGTATTTCTTCACTTGCCTTATTTACTTTTCTGCGTCGACGTATGGGTCAATATATTTATATGTGCTTATCTATGTGTATGTTTATGTACGTAGGTCTGTGTATGCGTACCTATTATCCTTATATGTGTCTATGCGGGTGCATGTATTAATTTATATGCGGATGTGCGAGTGTTCAATTATATGTGGAGGTGGTTATTTACTTTTGTCTGTAAATGTGTCGAAAACTATATGTTTTCAAAAATGTATATATGTATATATGTGTGTATGTGTGTGTATGTGTATATGTATATATATGTATATATATATATATATATATATATATATATGGATATGTATGTATATATATATATATTTTTATATATGGTTATTTGTTTAAATTTTTCAAGTTTAAATTCGTTTAATAACATATTAAGCCACGAATAGCTTCGACATTTGACCGTCTGGATCATATTGAATGTAGATGTGTGTGCCTGTGTGTATCGATGTGTGTGTGTAGGTGTAGTGCATTTGCCTATGTGTGGTTTGCTTTTTT
>OZ038508.1:48268023-48273023 GCA_964036315.1 Acanthosepion esculentum | reverse complement strand
AACGCTTTCAAGGGACCAAACAGGTGAAAGTCTGAAGGGGCAAGGTCTGGGCTGTAAGGGCAATGAGGGGGCAGTTCCCAGCCCAGCTCGTTGATGGTCTGCGCCGTTTGGGCTGCTGTGGGAGGCCTTGCGTTGTCATGATGCAAGATGACTCCTTCTGACTGATGGCCCCTGCGTTTGTTCTTTATGTCTTTCAAAGTCTTTGCAATGTCATCCACTGTCACCCTTCTGTCAGACTGAATGAGGTCATTGACTGTTTCGATCACCTCAGGAGACCTCACTTCTGTAGGCCTCCCAGGCCTGTCTTCACCCTCAACACTGCTCCGTCCTTCTTAAACAATTTAGCCCACTTGTAGACATTTTTGGGCTGAAACCTGTGGCACCATACACAGTTGACACAGATAAAGCCCTTCTTAAGATGTCGGCTGTACTCGTGAGAACAATTTGTTGTATTTCTTTAAGGCATTGACTTCCAGGTAACCCTTCAAATAGTCTACTTGAATCTTTTTCCAAACAATCCGAGGGCTCCAATTGCTGATGTTTCCCATATGACACATTTCTGAGATTTCGATTTTAAGTTCCTTGTATTTTGATAGGTTTTTGAAGATCTTCAAAAATACATTGCAGTCTGCAGGGACTGCCATATCAATAAAGAGGCACCTTTTTATGTGCGATCTCTAACAACAATGTCTGGGCGGTTAGATATGATTGTTCTCTCTGTGTGTATTATGTAGTCCCATAAAATTGTAACAGGTCCTATCTCCCTAACCGGGTCTGGGTGGTTTCTATCAGTTTCCAGCCCGTAGATGTTGCAGATGTTCCAGTGTAGATATTGGCTTACTCTGTTGTGCCCGGTTTTATATTCAGCGGGAGCCAATACCGTGCAACCTGATACAAGAGGATCAATTGTTTCTGGATATTTATCACAGAATCTGTATTTTGGGCTAACACGATATTTTAGTATGTGTCATTGATAATTTCTAGTTAACAAGCATTGGTCCTGTTCAGCAAGGATAAAACCTTCCGTTTCAGCTTTTAACCCTGCACTACGTAGCCACTGCTGGGTAGAGGGTTTGTCTACATCAGCTTGTTTGGTACGGGTAGAGTATTGACCATGAAGCAGTATATCTTGCCATTGTTTCTGCCTCTGGTCGGTTGCATTTCTCTTTGCTCTCTTTTTTAAAATTATTTTACATCTTCAGTCAGTTTATTGTGCTTTACTTGTATTACTGCAGTCATTTGAAATTCCATTTTGAAATTGTTAGCTTTATTTTATTACGGAATAAAGACGCTTACTACTTTCATATTAATTGACACATATCCTCACCCAGTCTTCTGTAGTTTCCAGGTATCTTTGAAGGCCAATTATTGTAGTTTTGTAGGACAGTTCTAGTTGAACTAATTCTCTGCCTCCTACGGATCTAGGCACATGCATAAGGTCTTATTATTCGTGTATATTATGTTTCTGTCTTTATATCATATAGAGCCGGGTTAAACTATGGTACTAATGCTCTATCAGAGATAGTATTTTTCTCGGTATATGGGATTATGTCTAGTAGGGCGATCTTCTGGTCACTTTGTATATTGATGTTATCTGAGATACTGTTAGTAAAATTGTCCATTCCTTTTCTCACGAGGGCCCGAGATTCGCTTACTATTGGTACAGTCTCAGTCTTCATTTTCTACATCCTGTTAACCTCAATCCTCTGGTCATTCTATTCGGAAAATTTCTTCATTTTCATAGAGGTGTTTCTCTTAGATGTTACTGTTCTGCCAATAAGCTTATATTTTCAGAATTTCTTGTTTTTTATGATAATATCAGGTCTGTTGGATTTTATCTCCTTGCCATTTTGAATTGATATTATTATTATTATTATTATTATTATTATTATTATTATTATTTCCTTTGATATCTGCCGTTTAAACATTACATTCCGGGTCCTGCCCAGGGACCTAAGGTTAGAAATGGTATCATGACACTTTCCACTGAAAAAAAAATAATTACATAGATAAAGCCCTTCGTAAAGTGTGGGCTGTATAATTTTTTGTATCTCTTTGAGGCATGGACTTCCAGGGATCCCTTCAATTAGTCTACTGGAATCTTTTCCAACCAATCCTAACGCTCCAACTACAACAGGGATTGTTGATGTTCCGATGTGCCACATTTTTATGATTTCTATTTCAAGGTCCTTGTATTTTGACAGCTTTTCGAATATCTTCAAAGATAAATTGCAGTCTGCAGGGACTACCATGTCAATAAGGAGGCATTTTTTTGTTTGCGGTCTTTAATAACAATGTCTGGGCGGTTGGCTTTGATTGTTCTGTCAGTGTGTATTGTTTAGTCCCATAGAATTGTAACAGGTCCTATCTCCGTAACCGGGTCTGGGTGGTGTTCAGTTCATACGTAAGGGGTATTAACGACAAACAAAACAGAAGGGATGACAGAGAGTCTCCTTGAAAGATTCCACGTCGGATATTTAGTCGGTTGGATATGGCAGTGCCCCTGGTGTAACTAAGGTATAGATTGGTGTTCCACATTCCCATGCTGTGCTTAAAGAACTTTAATACCACAAGGGAGACTTTGTACATTTCCAACGTCTTAAGGATCCAAGAATATGGAAAACTATCAAAGGCTTTACGATAATCAATCCACGCTGCACTAAGATTTCTACATCTACTCCTGCAATTTTCCAGGATCATTTTATTTATCAGTTGAACTTTGCAGCCATATGAACCTCTCCTGCATCCCTTCTGTTCCAGTGGAAGAATGCTGTTTGTTTCGAAAAAGGAGTAAGCACGGTTCGTCAGGACAGACGTGATCAACTTGTACGTTGTGGAGAGACATGTTATCGGTCGATAATTTGTCGGGTCGTCTGTTTCATTTGTTTTTTGTATAAGGTATGTAATACCTTCAGTAATCCATTCCGGGATTTTTGGGGGATTATTTACAAGCTTTGATATTGTTTTCGCACGGAATTTGTGGATAGATGAAAGATGATAAAGCCAGAAATTGGGAACATTGTCATTTCCTGGGGATTTCCATTTTTGAGATTTCGTTAGAGCGTGCCTAACATCATCTGTGGATATATTTTCCCATTCTTGCAGAGGCGGATCCAGCATTCGTTCTTCTTCACCTCGGATCCATTCTGCATTTGGGTTATATTCCTTCGGCCTGCTCCAAATATTTTCACAAAATGTCTGTACATTATCAAACGGTGGTGGCCTTTCGACATGTATAGGTGTTTTTACAATTTCCCTGTAAAATTTCTTAAGGTCCGTTTGGAATATTTTATTTTGGCGATAGAACCTACAACGTTTTACGTATCGTCTTGTTATCCCTGCCTTTAGCTGAAGTTTCTACTTAGCATTTCCGTGGTCAAGTAGGGATTTAATTTTGTATTTACTCTTGATCTTTTTGCACTTGCGTGTGGAAATATTAGGGTTTCTGGTGAGCTCATCTAATATAGAAAGCTCACATCTGATTTGTTTTATTTCTTGTAACAGTTTTGCTTTGGCTCTCTATGTCTGTTAACATTATTTATTGTCTTGATCCCAAGCTTCCGAGTCGCTACTAAAGCTGTTGCGTATATGACGTTATTAACTTCAGTGATGTTTCCCGGTGGTTTATCTGTTAACAGTGTTTCCAGAGCAGCGTTGTATATTTTCACAATGTGCTTGTTGGAATTCGTCATATGGATTTTGGGTAGCTGGTCCCTTTCTGACAATTGTATGAAAGTTATTCTGATGAGTACTTGGATGACGTGGTTTTTCGCTTAATGATTTCAGATTTGTGGTTTTCAAGGAAATCTAACTTAATGTACCTGGAGTCATCCTCAGTGACATTGTCTGGAGAACTGCAGGTTATGTTTAAGATAGAGTTTTTGACTTTATTTCCTGGGAGGTTATTTCGCATTTCATTTGTTTTAGTTTTTACCTCATCCTCTGTCACATTACTTATTTCTACATTCATCTCATTACAGTTTGAGTGATGGGTCATAGTATTTTGTCTTATATCTAATTTTATCCGATCTATTTCTGTCTTTGAGAGTCTGTTGTTTCGCATAATGTCCCTACGAAAATTAGCAAGCATGTTTGGATTGAGGTTAGGTTTTATATCATTTCCCACCATATTTCTCCATATTTGGTATGTTTGAGTGGCTGTGTTCTTTGCTGGGTTTTCGAGTGCAGTGAAGAATGATGCCAGACTTGTCGATACTCTTCGCAGGTCCATTTCGTTCATTTTCTTTTTAGTCGATTTGGTTTAGAGTCACTTGGTCCAAGGTTGGCAATAATCCGGTTTTGGTGACCTAGTGTCTCTTCGTTTGTGGAAGAGTTTATTCCAGTGACAGATTTTTCGTTCTCAGACTGGTTCCTCTCTGAGGGACGCGGTCCTTATTGACCCGGGTGACGACCGATCCGGTATGAAATTTTATTCGTATTCATTGAAATTGGTAGAGATTTGCGTGTTAACCTTGACCACCAAGGGGTAATTGTGTTCAAGTTACCAGCTTTAGGACGACTCTGGAAAAAGGCCCAAAAGCACGCCCAACATGATATGTCGGAAGTGGAATAATTCATAAAAGTGTATTGTATTCAATGGGGTAGAATATTAAAACTTAGTATAAGTCGGAGTGATAACTCCCAGGGGGCGTATCAGATTGTAGTATATAGAGTTATATATATATATATATATATATATATATATATATATATATATATATATATATATATATATATATATATATATATATATAAAAGGTAGAAAAAAGGGAAATCCAAATGAAACAATTAAAGTTAAGTTGAGTCAAAGGGATTTAGAATCATAGTACAGAAGATGTACAGGAAAAGTATAATTGAAAAAAAAAATGGTACAATATTTACCGTTTCTTACATTTTCGGATTGTGGCACAAGTGATTTCCACAAATGTTCAACTCTCCGTCACCGAAGACAGATATTTATCAAATTTTTATTATTATTATTATTATTATTATTATTATTA
>OZ038508.1:48245523-48263023 GCA_964036315.1 Acanthosepion esculentum | reverse complement strand
ACATGCAAAGAACAGTACCAACTGACGGCTTTCCATAAACATCGTAATCAAAAACTTCGAAGCCATCAGAATATAAAAGCAAGAAATCATACGACAAGAAAGAAAGGCTCGAAAAACGTCAAAGTTTTTCTCCACCAAAATTACGATGCCATCGGCTCTTTCATGCGAGAATTGTTCTACTTTGTCATCAATGACATCATCATAAAGGAAGCAATCAGAAAAGAAGAAATTAAATTCTTGGATACGAGTTAAAGCCGACTATATATATATATATATATATATATATATATATATATATATATATATATATATATATATATATATATATATATATATATATTAAATTCTTGGATACGAGTTAAAGCCGACTATATATATATATATATATATACAGAGAGTGAGCTAGAGAGAGTGAGAGTCACGTTGGAATAGTGGATAGCCGCTCAAATCTATTACTTTTACTTATATGCTAATACACTTGCGAACGGTATTAATCCTCTTCTTCTCCCTCCAGTTTATGGTTAAATAGTAGGACTGACTGGGTTCTATAGCCTTGGTTGGCAACTGGTCTCGGAGAAGGACAACTCTGAATTCAAAACCGGCAGAGGGTCGATTGGGGATCTTGTGGCACGTAGTACACCGGGTCTCTGTATGCGGGCCTAAAAAATTGTGGTTGGTTCTGCACAAAGGCTTCGCCACTTTAATCAAATCATATGTATTGGTGTCTGGCTGTCGGTTGCTGCGAACTTAGCCGCTCATCTTCATACATCGAATACAAGGAGAGAATCCACCATATATATATATATATATATATATATATATATATATATATGAGTATGTGTGTGTGTGTGAGTGTGTGTGTGTGTGTGTGTGTGTGTGTGTGTGTGTAATAATGCAGAATGAGAGTTTTAGCAACCGGTGAGGATCAAATGCTATATATATATATATATATATATATATATATATATATATATATATATATAACAAGTTAGGTAGATATGGACAGTCTATTATAGGTAGGACTTAGTAGACTGTCATAGATATATACATATGTACATAGATATGTAGTTTATAGATATGATCACGTTGAAATGGCAAATATTTAAATAGATGCCAACAGATTTATTATATATATATATATATATATATATATATATATATATATATATATATATATATATATATATATATATATATAATAAATCTGTTGACATCTATTTAATATTTCTATATATATATATATATTTATATATATATCTATATAGATAGATAGAGAGAGAGAGAGAGAAGGAGAGAGAGGGAAAGAGAGGTTTGTTTTTATCAATCACTGTGAATGAATTCAGTTAAGCCATGTTTGTGAAAACGGTTACATATAGTCTCTTGACTACATGAAATCCTATGCACATTGATTTCCCAAGATGTTGAGAAAATCCATGAAGGAACAGAGGCTTGTTTCAACTGTTGGATTGCATGAAGCAAGCATTCGGTGGAAAGTTGTTCTCTAATTACGAGGAAAGGAAAGAGGCAACTTTCAGTCTTCTAAGAATGCGGGCAAGAAGCGTGAAATTGGTGAGTACAGACGTCCTTGCTCGGTGGTGGATAGAGAGCTCCTATGCTTTGTGTATACTGATGACAACGATTGAGAAATAAAACTACTTTGAGGATGAGATACGTAGTCATTTTGGTATGCGCTGTGTGATTCTCGTACATCACTTGCTGTGACGAAATAAAACCAGCTTTTTACTCATGGACTGATGATAAATGAGAAATGCAAATAGTTTTGTGTAGTGGAATAATGACGACGATTGAGGTATCTGTTATATTACTTTCTGTTATTTTTGATTAGTTGCGGTCAGAGTTGCAGATAATGGGCGATATTAGATTTGGTTAAACAAGCCGGAGTCATTTTGTGGAGCACGCTGGAAAGACGGGTATTTTGGTTGAATATAAAACGGATAGATATTTGTTAATCGGAATATTATGTACATTCAACGATGTGATCATATACAAACTTTGTTGAATATAAAACAGATATTACAATAATAAGGCATATATAGAGATACATTGACAGATAGACATGAGATAGATAGTTATATAGATATTGTATATATATATATATATACATATATATTACAACAAAAATACCTCAACATAGAGATAGTCTATTTCAAGTCGTTCTGTGAGCGGGTAAAGAACTGCTTGGAATAGAATATCTCTATGTTGAGGGCATTTTCAGATTTTCTGCTGTAAATAATGCATATGCTCTGTTAAAATAAAAACATCGAGCTCTCTGTGGATCAGTTTTGATAATTAATATTACGAGGATCCACCCTAATTATATAGGAACGGATCGATTAACTGTAATACATATATATATATATTATATACTATTAAATATATATTACAGGCTATATATTATATATATTACGAGGTTCATATATATTCGAGATAGAGATATTTTAAGACATTATTATGTTTAACATTCTTTTTATAGATACAAATATTTAAGTAAATGCTCTGTTTATAATAAACTGTATTAAACAACATTTACCGAGAAATCATCATAGAAAATATTCGTCCCCCGACAGGAATCGAACCTGTATCCTATACGGAACCGTCATATAGCCAAACGTGCCTTTTAACCGATTCGGCCACAGAGGATCATTCGGTTGGCAAGGTCGAATTTACTGCTTATAAACTTCAATCTTCCATGATACTCTTACGTACATTCATATCTGCTCATGGTGTATCAACTGTAAACAAATGACGTCACACATTATGAAATGGACAAAGTTCCACAATTATTTTAAGACATTTTTATGTTTAACATTCTTTTTATAGATACAAATATTTAAATATTTAAGTAAATGCTCTGTTTTATAATAAACAGTATTAAACAACATTTACCGGCCTGAATGTCCGAGAAATTTTCATAGAAAATATTCATCCTCCGACAGGATTCGAACCTGTATCCTATACGGAACCGTCATATTGCCTAAAAAACGTCTTAAAATAATTGTCGAACTTGGTACATTTCATAATGTGAGACTATGTATTTATAATATACATATTATATAATATATACTAATATATATATATATTACAGGCTATATATTATATATATGACGAGGATCATATATATATATATATATATATATATATATATATATATATATATATATATATATATATATATATATATATATATATATATATATATATATATATATATATATATATATAAAAGTGGACATGGAAGTCAGCACTTAGAGGCGACAGTCTGTTTCATGCTAGTGCAATCGTCAGGCGACTAGTGCTGTTATTTTTCTCGGCTATTTATATAAGGGTCAGTGGTGCATTATGGGTAGTATATAATACACTCAAGGAAAAATACGGGTTCAAAACAAAAAAATGTCCCCCGCAACAAAAAGAATTAGATGACTTCGAGAAGGACTTAACTGACCTAGTTAGAAACATAAAATTCCATAAAAACCAAGATGCATTCCAAAAAAAGCTAAAAGAAGATATAGCTAAAATAAACAGTTCAGCAAATGTATTTATCGCAGCCGACAAAACAAGAAATTTATACAAACTAACCCCTCCCACGCACAATAAATTACTAAAGAACAACATAACCAAAACATACTAAAAGGCACCCAAAACAATAGAACACGATATAAATAAAGAAGCTAAAGCAATCGCTCAAAAATTAGACCTAGATGACCGAATAAGTTGCATGAGCAAGTCGCAAGCCTTTATCACACTAAAAGACCACAAGGAAAATTTCAAAACCAACCCTGCATGCAGACTCATAAACCCAGCCAAAAGCGAACTAGGTAAAATAAGTAAAACAATACTAGAAAGAATTAATTCTGAACTTAGGGAGAAGTTAGGAGTAAACCAGTGGAAAAATATATATATATATATATATATATATATATATATATATATATATATATATTGTCATCCACAGACAGACTGTTTCGCTGTATCACAGCTCATCAGTGTGGCTAGACGTTCGGTTGCCTCTGGCTAGAATCGAAAACCGGCTGAATTCGCGTCAGTCGGAAATTTTACCCTGAAGCCGTTGGCGCACAGCAGAGAAGAAGGTGAATTTAAGCGTATTTATATTTAGATAAACGCACAGTGACTGAGAGAATATGTGGAGAGATAGAGAGAGAGAAAGAGAGAGAGAGAGAGAGAGTGAGGCATGATGCGATAAGTAAATTGTCACAATTTTATATTTTTAGTTATTTAGTATGCGCGTTGTTTTTGATTTTGTTGACTGCACCGTACAGAAGAATCAGTTTGACATCATCTGTGAGGAAAAGCGCAACATGACGCAATTCCCTCCGCCAGGGATTTGGGAACGGCCTGCTGTACTGTTTGGCATTCATACCGGAAGCTCCAGCACTAACATTTCAAAGTTTTGGCTTGTCAAACTGAGGAGGGTGCAGAGGATTCAAAAAGAGTTGTGGTGACTATGAACGTGTTTGGGGTGATCCCTAGTGATGGTGACTCCAAGCATTCACTCATCTTCCCAAGTGCCTTCAAGAGGTAGTACAGCAATGGCTCAAGAGGATGGCTGCTGGAAGTTCCTATGCCTGGACTCCTGCCAAACAACCAGGCGTACCCAGTCATGGGTGTCAGAAAATTACTGCGACCACATCACGCCTTACATTGGCCACTCCCCAGATTGAAACCCCCTTGATTATCATGTGTGGGGCGCAGGTGAGCGTGAGAACAACAAAACTCCTTGTAACTCGAAAGATGAACTGAAGGCAAGGATTCTGGCAACATTCACCAATTTTGTTACGGATACCAACCAAAAGAGTTGCCGGAGATTCCCTAATAGTCTGAGGGCGATTTTATTAAATACATTTATTCTTTGGTATTTCAAGATATTTTGGTGTAATTTTGGTAAATATATCTGTTATAATGAAATGTGAGTGTTATTGTCATTTCTACGTCATTAAGACGACAATTTATCCATCGCACTCTGTATATATGTGTATGTATTTCTGTATATGTGCCTGTTGCGTATAAATAGTGTAGACATAGAATTTACTATTTGCATTATTCTCATATTGGTATTTTTGCTGTTATCATTCGAGTTTTTACCAGAACTCGTATTGCAATTTTTTGTTGTTATTATCGCTTTTTCTCTAGCACACCTAATTACTGGTTCCCATATTGTATTCATTTCTATGCTTCTTCGGCTCAGGAGATTTTTATGGCCTAGCGTATGTGCTGATTCCTTAAGTTTAAGTGCAAAAAAATGCAAATATAAGCACTGGTAAAAAATGGTTGCTGAAGACATTAGGTTTATAATACCCAGAGATTCATACACAGATATCCTCGAAGACACATGGCACAGTGGATAAATGCGTTAGTTAGATCCAGTGACAGGACCCAAAGAGTGTGAGTTCAATTCTCGGTCTCAGATGTAGTGGAGAACTTGGAGAGGGGAATTAACAGGAGATATCTGATAACTGACATCCATTAAACCTGACACGTGGAACTAGAACAGTCTACCCTAGTGTGAAGGTTCAGTTCGACATTCCAGAGTGTACAACGGCCGAAACGTTGTAATAAACATGGCGGCAAAGATGAGGACACTAGTCCGAATAATGTAAATAATGTACATAATAACTCATCTGAGAAATATAGACAGATACATAGAAATCAACTCTGCGTTGTGACTGTAAGATTCACGATTTAGCGAACATTGTACCACACCATTTTCTGTGTGCTGTAAGTCCTGAATATATCAGTTAGCATAGTTTATTTCTCGCTTATCCATTCGTATATTATGTCATTATTTTCCTCTTATTATTTTGTCATTATTTCTTCATACATCTCTTTGATTCTCTTCTATTTAAGATATATATTTCTACAGTATTTTTATATTACAAAGAAAAGAGAACTTGTAAAATTTAACACTCACAGGGCATGTTGAAGTCAATAGAGACAAACGAAAACAGGGAATAACCCGCCGAACGAATTATGCAAATGCTTGGTGGAAAGGGGATTTGGAGAGAAAGCAAATAGAGAATCATTGCTAAGATCTATAAGGGAGAAGAAATGGTGGACGAAAATGATCGCCAATATCCCGAATGACACGCCACATAGAAGCAGAATACACTCATAACATCCCGTCCTGGGTAAGATGATAAACTACATCCGTATCCTGGGTAAGACGATAAACTACATCCGCGTCCTGGGTATGACGATAAACTACATCCGCGTCCTGGATAAGACGATAAACTACGTCTAACAGCAAGACCTCTGATCAGGAGGTTTTGAAGAGCGTGGAACCACTTCTTAATTGCTGGTGTTCCCAGGTCCACCCTGAACCGAGGTGGTAGCACCTGTTAGGGTCCCGGCTATGAGCAAATAGTTAACACCCGAACTGGGATCAAAACACTATGAAAGTGTAAAAAATAGGGTTTGATGCCAGAATTACTTTCTAAAAATTATTGCCAGCGATAAATTTTTGAAGAAAAAATATTACCAGCAATACATTATTACCAAAAATACATTTAAAAAAAATTACCAGCAATACACTTTTGAAAGAAAAAAATTTACCAACTGTACATTTTTTGAAAATAATATTACCAGCTACACATTTTTTGAAAAAAATATTACCAGCTATACATTTTTAAAACAAAAATATTACCAGTAATAGATTTTTGATTATAAGAATATTACCAGAAATAGATTTTTGAAGGTCAAGTATATTACCAGCAATACATTTTTTGAAAAAAAAAAAAATTACCGGCAATAAACATTTTGTCGTCATTAAATAACCCACTGAGATTGATAAGCCGGAAAACCAAATTAAACCTTCTTGAGGAAAATATTCTTGTGGAATACAGCTTATTTTATTCGGGGAATATATGCACTTATAAAATCCTGGGTTCCCGATTAAAAAATATTAAGACTATAATTTCATCATATATCATCATTCAATGGTAACAATCCTCTGCATGTGAATAATCCGAAATATCATAGAACATGTTGTTCGTAAAACACTTTCGGGGAATTCCTCTTGTCAAAATTCTACCAAATTCATTCAATGACATCTTTCGCTGGGCAAAATTAATCACTCAATCAAAATCTCAAGAAAGATAAAATAATCCTTTAGATAAATCAATTTTGACAAAAAAAATCGTTTTCATTCAGATGATTGTTCCTCGAATATTTTTTTTAGTCCTATTCGCCCCAAGTAATGCGATAATGTCACTAAGATGCAAGTTGCTATTGGAGGTTGAACGACAATTAAAAGAGTTTAGAAAGAACCGGAAACTGAATAGCAAACAGGAAACAACGGTTAAAAAAAAACGGGAGAGGGGTGTGAACCAAAAAGACTTGAATAATGCTTAATATTTTCTAGAAGTATTTTTCATTGCCGTTTTCGATCAGTTAATTGGGTCTATACAAAAAACGTAATGCCAGTGGCTTGATTCATAATTTCCGTTTCCGTTTCCGTATCTATCCTCCTAACCGTTCCTGAAATATATCATAACAGCTGTAGAAAAACGGTTTACACCCGACAGTGTTCAACGCCAAAGGCTATAGATGGACAAGGATAAACACCCACAATCAACCCCAGATTCTGAGCCTGAATGAAAGATTATGCTGGTCGTCGTTCTTAAAACGCAGTGAAAAATGAATGTACAATTATACATCCATCAGCTGCAACGTGTCCATAAATATTTGATTGAAAAGAGCCCTGAGCATGTCAATAGGAACAATTTTGTTCTCCATCATAACGAATGTCGCCAGACAGCAAATATAACGCGGGAAATAAATTTTGGCACTTCGCGTTTTTTATCCAACCTGCTGTATCTACATGATTTTGCACCAACAGATTATTGCTTGAAAATGATATGATGGGGATTACGACTGAGTACTGAGTTCGATCCTCACTGGGTGCTCCATACTTTCGGCCTTGTGCCACATCTCAGCTTACGTTTAGTAAATCACTATACACAATTAGAGAAAAATATGATAGATGTGTCAATATAAGTCCTTTGTTGTTCGTATTTTTTTCTTAAAATATTTTCTTTTTCACACGTTTTATTCAGAAAAAGAGCGAAAACGATTTCAATACGCTTCTAAGATTTCGCTAATACTTTTTAAAGGATAAATACTGTCTGTGCCAACATAATATCGATTTTAAAAAGTTGTAATTAGTAGGCGAGACATCTGGTATTGTATGGCAAAGTCTCGTAACCCAAGTCGGTGTACATCTGCAGTGTCAGCCGTGCTACATGAGGACGAGCATTTTCATTTTCTTTACGCAGTTCACCCCAAGCAAAGTAGTAGTGCCACTAGCACACAGGCAGTTACCGAGGATTGAGACCAAGAATAAAGGGGCGTGTTTGAGGAAAGGATACAGAAAAGGACAGGGAGCAATGTCAAGGTATCAGTAGATGTCGATTGACATTACACTTGAATGTTTGAAGATTATTGTTATCAGGGAAGCAAGCAAGAGGGAGGGAGTTTCACCGACGGGAAGTGCAAGAGAATAATCTGTTTGAGTTGAAGAGACGGTTACATTTAACCGTTTCGACAGTGAAAGTGTGGGACCGAGATGCCAACCAAGTAGCTCGCTTAAATTCATGCAGTCTGAGAACCAACGAAAGTAGCTCCTCGCAACAGTTGCCGTGCAAATAAGTGTAGAAGTGACAAAGGGAAGCCACTGCATGACTGCAAGAAAGCGACTGTAGACGAGATGCCAGATCAGGACCTATCGCATTGCGTATTCATCTCTGGATTTTGTCGAGGACCGCGAGACGTACAGCCAGTCACTAGACCATATATGACAGCAATATTCCAAGGAAGGATGGATAAGCAGATTTAGAACTCGTCGATTAAACATTGCCGGTCGAATTCAAATTGTAAATAAAAATTCAGTTATTGTTCGTCGTACAAACTTCTTGATCTGCTAAGCAAAAGAGCTGAGCCAATATAAAGACACTTCTAAGATTTTGCTAATATTGTATAAATGATAGTACCGTGGATCTCTGTGCCAACATAATGCGGATACGTTGATTGTGTGAAAATTTATTTTGCTACTAGCTTGCTAAGAATGAAAATGCAATTTTTTTTTAAAAGTAAAGTTGATCTCGACGAATATATCTGAGTGATATTTTAAAAAAAAATATTTTTCACATGACTCATAACTATTTCAGTTAGAAGGATACACAAAAAAATAACCAAAAAAAACGAGGGAATCTCTACAGACATTAGATTCATCCATATTTATATCATTTTCGTCTCGCGAGACTCATTTATTTCGGCCTTACTTGAAATTTTTATGTTATTGAAATATTTAAAATTCTTTCGAAAATAGAACAGCGGGGTTTCAAACTGATTATAATATGGCGACACGTTCGTTAAAACACTTCGAAATTCACCTTTTCCGTCTCTCTCGATTTTAGGGTCTAGTCTGCGTGATCCACCTGGCTAGCAGTGGTAATTTCGACAAAGTCATTACGATTCAGTGCTAAGGTACCTCGGGAAATCATATCTCCTCGCCGAATTCGTAAGCAGGAAGAAGGAAATGTTAATGCAATATATAAGAGAAAGAGGGTAAGATCAGAAGCAAAAAAAAAATATGATGGTGCTAATTAAAAAAAGAAACTGGTGATTCTGGAATTTTTAATAATGAATAATAACCTGGGTTTATTAAGTTCTTGCTGTGGAAATATTAATGATACACTGACATGAGTGACAAAAGTGGTAACAGATCTACGCTGCTATGGCCTGAAGATGTCATGTCGTTCAGGTAGTGAGAAAATGCTAAGCTACAATTCCGTTTCTGTCATCAGTATTTACATAGCAGGAAACATTTGTCCTAAATTTCACCTCAGACCAAAGACGTCAGGATTAGGGTTTCATCCGTTAGCATTTTTTAGCCTAGAAGCGAACAGCTGTGGGCATGACTGCGACTGATATCTCCCTCTTTACGGGCCGTAACACCTCAGGACGTACGCGATCATGTCTCGCCACAACTTTCTGTCCATTGCAGCTCTAAATAAATTCTGTCTTCGGTAATTCTAAACTCTATTCCGCAATATATTTTCTCAAACCCCTCATGTATGGTATGCGTTGTTTTCATGTCTCTCTGGCCTTCAATCTGTCCTGTCGGTATCAGATTTTCCAAGCCCTCTTTTCTCATTGTGTGCCCTAAGAAATTCAGCTGTCTCTTCGTGATGTTAAATATACATTTCCGTTTTGTTTCCATTTTCTCTAAAACCTCGTCATTGCTCACATATTCGATCCGTGTGAACCTCACCTTTCTGTAGAACTACATTTCTGTTCCTTCAAGTCTTTTTTTCTTCTTTGACATTCACTGCCAGACATTAGGACAGATATCACGTAAGATTTCAGTACTCTTTTCTTTGGTTCTAACGATGTGTTTTCTCTCTCTTAATACTCAGCTTAGATTCTGGAATGCATCTTTGGTTATTCAAATGCGTCTTCGGATTTCAGTGTCGCATTTTCCGTCGTCCGTTAGAACACTACCCAGATATTTAAATTTTTGTGTTCGGTAGGTTTTGGTATCTCCGATTTGCAGTTTGTTTTTTGGATTCATTATTTTGCTAATAACCGTGCATTCTCTGTCTTGCAGCTTAAAGCGTGATATCTACGCATGTGAAAAACAAAACAATATTGAATAGAACGCTAGAATCAAGCAGACGCGGAAGTTTAAATATCTGGGAAGAGTCTTGACAGAGGATGGTAAGTGCGACACTGAGATCCGTAGACGTATTGGAATGGCCAAGGACACATCACAAAAGCTGCACAGAGTATTGCAAGACAGGAAGATTTATTTGGTAACAAACAAAAGAATACTGAGCTGTTACGTGACATCTGTCCTTCTTTACGGCAGCGAATATTGGACGATTTCCTCAAAGAGGAAGAGACACGAGGCGAAGGAGATGTGGTTCTACAGAAGGATGCTAAGGATATCGTTGAACAAGCATATGAGCAACGATGAGGTCTTAGAGAGGTTGCAAACAAGGTGGAGGCTTATACTTAAGGAAGAGGCAGGTGAAGTTTCTGGGACACATAATTTGTCAGGAAGGTGACTTCTTTGATGTTATCGGTCTGGAGGAGGCGATCCCTGTGGGCGGCACCTTTGGAAAGTCCTGAAAAAATACCACATGTTAACCCAAGCCTTGTGAGTGAAATTGGATATTCAGAAGTCTTGTTACCACATGGCCAAAGGTAAGATTTTGTATGCCTTGTTCAGACTGTTGACCATGATAGAAACTGCACCAAAGTTCCGCTAAGTATAGTTGCAGTATAAAACACAAGTGGGTTCTGTGATTGTTGGTCAAACACAAATGCATCTGGGCAGCCGTCTCAGATTCAGATGGATGCGTCATTTTCTTTATTTATGACTTACAGAGACTAAGTGATTATATTCTTTAAAAATGAAGCCAGTTTGGCATATTGTACATGTTAGTTGACCCAAAAGATGCGCAGAGTATTACAAGACATGAAGATTAATTTGGTAACAAACAAAAGAATACTGAGCTGTTACGTGGCATCTGTCCTTCTTTACGGCAGCGAATATTGGACGATTTCCTCAAAGAGGAAGAGACACGAGGCGAAGGAGATGTGGTTCTACAGAAGGATGCTAAGGATATCGTTGAACAAGCATATGAGCAACGATGAGGTCTTAGAGAGGTTGCAAACAAGGTGGAGGCTTATACTTAAGGAAGAGGCAGGTGAAGTTTATGGGACACATAATTTGTCAGGAAGGTGACTTCTTTGATGTTATCGGCCTGGAGGAGGCGATCTCAGTGGGCGGCACCTTTGGAAAGTACTGAAAAAATACCAGATGTTAGCCCAAGCCTTGTGAGCAACGATGAGGTCTTAGAGAGGTTTCAAACAAGGTGAAAGAGGCAACTGAAATTTTTGGGCACACATAATGAGGAAGGAGGGCCTGGAGAATCTGGTAATAGATGTAAAGTGAGACAAGGGAAAACAGCGCGTGGCATACCCGGCAAGATTGAGCAGATTGATGACAAAACGTTTTCTGAGGGAGGAAGCAGAGGGAAGGAACTTGCTGAGAACTGCAAAGGATAGAGAGACGTGGAGGGCCATGATAGCCTACATCCTGAATGGTCATGGCACATGAAAAGAAAAAGATATAAAGAACACTACAGGAGAGATGTTGGGTAGTCTTTCAGACATCGACACACCGAGGTGTGAAGATTCACGTCCAGGACAAGGTTTCTGGGGTCTGCAACCACTGAATTTACCGAGAGTAAATAACAAAATAGCTGAATGAATTAAAAATGTAATATTAAATAAGAATCTGTCTATACTTCCGAGATGAGGTATTACGTACCCTATTTACATTGCTCAGACTATCATCATCATCTTTGTCGACATATTTATTACAACGTTTCGGCCGTTGTACGCTCCGGCCTTCTTCAGGTGGTTGGAATGTCGAACTGTACCCTTTATTTCGTTCACTGGAGTAGACTGTTCTAGTTCCACTTGCCATGTCTAATGGATGTCAGTTATCAGTTATCTGCTGATAATTCCCCTCTCCAAGTTCTCCTCCGCCTTAAACAGGTATTGAACTCACAGCCTTTGGGTCCTGTCACTGGATTTATCTAACACCCTTATCCGCTGTGCCATGTGTCCTTGAGGGGATCGATGTGTGGATTCCTGGGTATTATAAACCTAACGTCTTCAGCAACAGTTTTTTACCAGTGCTCATATTGCAATTTACCATATTGAAGAGGCACATTTTTTCAACTATGCCTGACGCTGTATCAGAGAGAGTGGGGTTTTGACACTCCTAAAGATATTACAAGAAAGTGGTTATTTACAATCGGAATTACAATAGTAGTCGCTGCTTCTGTTTTACGATACGCTAAGACATGATTCCTTATTAAATAGCTATTTTTTCATTTTTTAAAGACGATCCGTAAATGAAATAACGGCTTTTCTCGTAATTTCCCTGGCTATATTAATTAAAGATTCAAATATTTATGCGCGGACGAAGCACAAAATAACGAAAGATAAGAAAAGATTTTCGAAATACAAAATTTAAAAGATTCGGAAAGAAAATGTCACCTCGCCATCAAGCAATATTTAGAAAACAAGCCGTAAAAACCTTCATTATCGCTATGTTCGTTCCGAAATTTGTGCTCCACACTTGATAACCTTTAACCAATTTAGGTATGATTTAAAAAGACCGACATTACGGGAAAGGGAGAGCAAGGTTTAAAAAAGGGAAGATGAAGGTAGTAATTGGATGAAGAAGCAATGAAGGGGATGATATTAGGCGTAGATAAGTTCGCTTATCTTATCGTTGACACACTTCCACGATTTTTTTTGTTTACTCTATAGCATTGGTTTTCCGGTTGTTTTAAAGGCTAATCAAATCTATACTTCTAACGTCTCCTCCCCTATTTTGTACAGGAGTAGCGGTTTGTCCCTTTTTTCCTGTTTAGGATTGGATTTCCAGTTGCATCCAAAATTTACTTTGAGTCTATACTTTTAACATCTCCTTCCCTGTCTTTTGCACATGAGTAGAAGTTTTCCTGTTTAGGATTGGGTTTTCCGGTTCCTTCTAAAGTCGATTTTAAATTTATACATCTAACGTCTCCTCCCCTGTTTTTTGAACAGGAGTAGAGGTTTATTCCTTGCTTCCCTGTTTAGAATTGGGTTTCCAGTTCCTTCTAAAGTCTACTTATCTCTATACTTCTAACGTCTCCGCGTAATCTCTGAAAAGTTATAAATTATTTTTGCTCGAATTGGTGTAGATATGTTCGCCTATCGTCCGGTTCATATACTTCCCCTGTCTTTTGAACAGGCGTAGGGGTTTATTCCTTGTTTCCTGTTTAGGATCGGGTTTGTACTTCCTTCTAAAGTTTTCTTAATCGCTTTCATTTTCAGCTGCCCCTTGAGTCTTAGTAGAATTATCGCCTTGCTTGGGGTGAATTGATTAAAAAAGATGATGATGGTTGAAAGAAAAGATGAGAAGGTGAATGAAAAATGAATACATTTTTATGATTTCTTTCAGTTTACCGTTTAGTTTCCTCTTTCTTTTCGGACTTAAACATCAGATTCTATTCCCCCCACCTTTGCTATATATTTCTTTCTTTCTTTCTATCTTTTTTCTTTCTTTTCGGCTTTGTTATATATTTCTTTCTTTCTTCTAATTTTTCAGCTATTTTTTTTCATTCCTTTCACAGTTTAAGTTCGTTATTTTATTTACGCTTCCGATGCGATCATTTTGCTTAGTATGCCTTGATATTTTCATTTGTTTCTAAGTGTGCTGTAGCTTAAAAAAGTTGAGAAACATTGGGTTAGAGAATATAATGGCCTAAAATGGTAGATGTGTTGTTCAATAATGTTAATACAGAAAATGACAAATTTCTTTTATTTTTTCATATAATTGTATTCAACATTCATTTAATTCAAAATTTATGGTTTTATTTCATAACATTTAAATCTATACCCTTTAAAAATCTTACCAAGTGGTATATTTTCATTTGCTTCTAGGTGTAGCTTAAAAAGTTGAGAAACATTGGGTTAGAGAATATAATGGAATAAAATAGTAGATCTGTTGTTCAATAATGTTAATTCAGAAAATTTATATGCTTAATATTTTCCAGTATCTCTCTATATTTCTGAGATGAGGTATTATGTACATTATTTACATTATTCGGACTATCGTTTCGGCCGTTGTACGCTCCGGCGTTCTTCAAGTGGCTGGAATGTCGAACTGAACCCTTTATTTCGCTCACTGAGGTATACTGTTCTAGTTCCACGTGCCATGTTTAATGGATGTCATTTATCACTTATCTCCTGTTAATTTCCCTCTGCAAGTTCTTCACTGCCTTAACCGGGTATTGAATCACACTCTTTGGGACCTATCACTGGATCTAACTAACGCCTTTATCCACTGTGCCATGTGTCCTTAACGTTTAGTTTCCTCTTTCTTTCTTTTTTGACTTAAACATCAAATTCTATTCAAATTAAGGGTTCAGTTCGACATTCCAGCCACCTGAAGAACGCCGGAGCGTACAACGGCCGAAACGTTGTAATAAATATGGCGACAAAGATGAGGACGTTAGTCCGAATAATGTAAATAATGTTAATATTTTCCATTCTTTCTCTCTTCTTATATTTCATGTAAGTATTCAGTTTCTCTTTGGATTCCTTTTTAACAAAAAAAAAAAAAAAAAGAAAGTAAACAAAAGCGAAAATAAAGGAAGAAGATAAAAATACTGGAAGAAATTAAATAATAATAATAATAATAATAATAATAATAATAATAACAATATTAATAATAATAATCCCTAGTTTAATTTCTAATTTAGGGGGCAAAATAATGTCTGTTTCAGAAATGTATTTGTGGTTAAACCAGAAATATTTCAACTACATCTTTTATAGATGATTGAGTCCATTTTTTTTTATTCATTGAAGAAATTACCGTAAGAGATATTTTTTTTCTTTTCCATGTGTGCAATGCCAGTAATTACCATGGATTCAGAACACTTATTGGCTATTAAAGTGTTTTTACCTCATCGAATATCGAAAATGCCATAATATCGGATGGTTTTTGGTAATAATCAACACAGTTTTGGCGGGGAAAATAGGTTTAGGGAAAAGTCATGAGCTACTTGAACCACATGCTCTAACGTATTTTAATTAAAATTTAAAGAACGTTTTCCGACGGCGAGGAACACTGTTCTTAATATAATAGCAATAATAATGTGAATAATTATGGCTAAGAAGCGGAAATAGCAAAAGAGAAAGAGTATTCCTTTTCAGTGCATCTGTTAAAAAATGTAACAAGATTGTCGCATGAAATCCAAAATAGGCACACCACAAAAAATAACAAAAAAAAAAGCGTTCTTTAATAGATAATAATGTGATTATAAGAAAACAACTAAATAAAGGACTATGGAAACCTGACTGGGTATGAAAAGTAATGCACCATGAACTATGCAAATAAATTAGACTAAAGATGATCAGTTCACACAACTGAGAGAATTGTAGAGAATAAATATTTAAAAAATATTCTTTAGACATTGGGACATTCAGGCCGGATCCAAGGTTTGTTTATTTTTCCCGGAAAGATCTAGGTATTTTCCCAGCTTTTCATGCTTCTCTCGTTAAACTCTGCACTCCAAACGAGTAGGGATATGCGGTTGGTGTAAGGACGAGCGGCTGAGAATGACAAATCAAAAAGCCGAGTTCGAATTCCAGTTGGTGTCATTATATTCACATACGCGCATGTACTCTTGGGCATAGCTAGGTTTGATAGAGCGATTGAACGATATGTTTTTTACGGATCATCAACCCTGTTCAGGTTATTTAACGGCAGAAAATATGTTTAGTTTGTAAGGACTTCATGGAGACAATAACGATTTACTGATGCTAGTCAAACTAATTAACTCATAAGCTGGGGGGGGGCGGATGAGGATGTAGATTCGTATCTTTTTCAAGGGGATTTGCGAATTAGTGAATATGACGAACCCGACTGGAATTGGAACTCCTCTCATAGATTTTCAAGTCCGAGCCGTTATCCATCGCACCACCTACATATCCAAATTTAAAATACCTGGTATTCACAAGAGGTCACCCATCCAGGTACTGGAGAGACTCGACGTTGCTTAACTTCAGTGCTTGTACGAATGTTTCAATGAGATATGGTCATAAGGCCGGTATAATATAAGAACAGCTTAAGTAGATTGAAGCTCTCATTTCTTCCTTGTCGTACTGGGGATTTTAAATGTTTCCCTATTATGATCATGTAAGATGTTGTGGATAATAATGCTATATGCTAGTTCAGATATTCTTCATTGTTGGAGCTAATTGAAAGTTGGGATTTGTAGTTATTGTCAAGAATGGCTTTGTATGATTTAAACTCAAAATGGCGGAAATATTTGTGGATGCACAGTGTATAACAAAAAGACATATACGAAAAATAAAAGATGGCGCTGGTATAAAAAAAAGGATTCTCAATGAAGGAATTCATTCAACACTCGAATTTCCTCTTCAGGTTTTTTCGTTTCCTTGGTTTGTTTCCGCTATACCGTTATTAAAGACTCGTTCTTTTTTTTTCCTTACATTTTCTCTGTTATTTATTAATTCATTCATTTAATTTTGCCTAATTTGCTGTATTTATTATTATTTTAAACTTCCGGTTCCATTTTGCTATATTTCTTTTTCTTTCTTTTGTTTCTTTTATTTCATATTTTTTCAGACATTTCTTTCATTCATTTTATCGTTTAATTTTCAATTCCTTTTCTTTTACGTATTCCAGTGCAATTTAGTCTTTGCAATTTTCTTTCAGTTTTCATTTATTTTTCGTTCGCTTTAATGTCTAACGACGTTTTAGTCATAATTGCATTTCAGAAGTCATTCTTTCATTAGATATTTCCTTTTCCGTATTTCTTTCCTTTTTTTCATTCTTCCTTTTTAATTCATTTCTTTCTTAACGTTTTCT
>OZ038508.1:48238023-48240523 GCA_964036315.1 Acanthosepion esculentum | reverse complement strand
TCTTCCTACTTCAGAATGGGTACTGACATATATCGACAAGTGGAAGGTTTGGCTATGGGTTCGCCGTTGTCACCGGTAATGGCGAATATATACATGGAATATTTCGAAGACATGGCCTTAGGTTCAGCTCCCTTAAAGCCAACTATGTGGCTCAGATACGTTGATGACACCTTCCTACTCTGGCCTCACCAGGAAGACGTCCAGGTACTACTGGAGCATGTGAACACAATACGACCATCCATACAGTTCACAATGGAGAAGGAAAGAGATAACCAACTGGCCTTCCTGGATGTTCTCATAACACGCACAGAGTGTGGGTTCAAGACATCAGTGTATCGCAAACCCACTTTCACCGGACAATACCTAAACTTCAACTCCCATCACCCATACAGTGTCAAACATGGAATCGTACGCTGTTTACAACATCGAGCACAGACAATAAGTAGCGATTCCCACACGTACCACCAAGAAATGACCAGGCTAAAAAATACCCTTCGACGTAACAACTACCCCGATAGCATACTGTCCACCAAAGGGAACAATAGAGTAAGGGAAGAAAATGACTCGCAAAAACCTCCAACGGTCTGCTTACCATACATGCGAGGTGTCTCAGAAAAAATTCAAAAAGTATGTGCCCCTTACAACATCAGGACGGTATTCAAAAGTGAATCAACACTGAGAAGACACCTAGTCCGAGTAAAGCCACCCATAGAGAAGAACCAGACCAAGAACTGCATATATTCCATCCCATGCAGCTGCGGCAAGGTTTACAAGGGCGAAACATGCCGCCCCCTTAAAGTAAGGGTGGATGAACATCGAAAAGCAGTGACTAGAGGGGAGACGGAAAAGTCGGGTATAGCCTACCATGTATGGAAGGAAAAGGGTGACCATCGCCCTCTCTGGGATGAAGTTAAAATAATAAACAGTGAGCCCCACTGGAAAGTGAGAAAACTCAAAGAAACAGCTCACATGCTAGGACATAACAACCTCCTGAGCAGACCAAGCATAGAACTGAACACGATTTGGGCACCCCTAATCGTAAGAGAGAACCTAGAATAACAACTTAGGTTTAAATATACCAAAAATTCATACACGATCGTCCCAGTGACACATGGCCGAGGCGACTAGGACGTTGATTGCAGTGATTGCAAGTTCTCCCGATGTTCTGAGTTCAATCCCGAGCAAAACAAGAGCGGTGACGATAATAGAAGCAACAGCAGCAGCAACGATGGCGTCAAGCAGTAGTAGCAGCAGCGATGGCCTTAATGGAACGAGAACATGGTACCCCCTTAACAATAAAGGGTTGGGTTCGAAATTCCAGACCGACGGTTCCCGAGTTCGAGATGCACCTGAAGAAGGCCGGAGGATCAGACGGCCGAAACGTTGTGAGGAAAGCAACCAAGATGAGGAAGTCAGTCCGATTAACGAAATCCATATTTGTTCCTATCAGTCACTATCTATCTATCTATCTATTTCAACCTAATCTATTCAATCTCGCTGTAGTTTTCCCTCTCCCCCTCTCTCTTATATATATATATATATATATATATATATATATCATACAATTCATTCACGTCTATCTATATATATACATATATATATAAATATATATATTTGTTCCTATCACTCACTCACTATCTATATATCTATCTATCTGTCTATCTATCTATCGATCTATCTATCTAATGTTCTTTATCGCTTTTCTGTTTTCATTCCTACTTATGAAATCATTAACAATGTCATTACATTAAACATGTATCCGTCCTATTACTTAGATAATGAGCTCTCTCTCTCTCTTTCGTTTACAATATATTTTTTCTTTCTTTCTTCTTTTCACAAGGCATGAATCCATCTTCATCCATCTAGGGATTACATTGCGAGACATGAGAAGTAAACTGAATTCAAACGCCTATCATTCCATGTAACTTCTCTTAATGTTATTAAATTAACTAAATTATGCCGAATTCACCTGAGCGAAACTTTCAAAACAGAAATAATAAGCAAGCGATTATGTCGGAGAAATGAAAAAGGAAGGAAAATAAAGAATTATTTGTTTGTTTTCGTTGAGTAATTGTTGTTTTTTTCTTCTTCAAATCTTTCTTCTCATTCCTTCGGTATTTATCTTGCATGGTCGCTTTTTATTTGTATTTTAAAACCTCTCTCAGTTGAATTCGACAGGCTCTTCCTTTCTTTCATTTCCGTTTTATTTATAAATTTAAATATTTTTTCTCTCCCTCTGTCACTTATTGCCATATTCCGCCATGTGTAATACGCCTTCATCCATAATACGCAGCCCTAAAATTGTGCTGAATGTGTGGGAAAATGTTTCTACTCATGCATAATATGCAGCCCTTGTTTGATAACCATGCCCTATAAATTGTACCTCTCCGCTTTCTTTAGGACCAGTGTTTCTTAATCTTATTTTAGAAAATAGTTTTAAACATAGAATAATATTATTCTAATTTCGTTTTATGGTAATTCTTATATTATTTTACGGCAA
>OZ038508.1:48203023-48233023 GCA_964036315.1 Acanthosepion esculentum | reverse complement strand
ATATATATATATATATATATATATATATATATATATATATATATGTATATATATGTATATATATATATATATATATATATATATATATGTATGTATATATATATATATATATATATATATATATATATATATATATATATATAAAGAGACAAGAGGAAAACTATTCTGAGAGGACGCGTTTCATCCTCGGGTGGACTTTATCAAGACAGTGGACAGTGTGTCTCACGGAGGACGAATAGCGCAGGCTAAGAATGTTTTTCTCTTGTCAAACTTCATGCATTTTGTTCCTTTACAGATACACTCTATATGAAAATAATTTACATTGATATATATATATATATATATATATATATATATATATATATATATATATATGTACATATACATATATATATATATATATATAGATAGATAGATAGATAGATAGATAGAAATAAATAGAATTATATATAAAACATTGATATATATATATATATATATTGATATATAGATATAGATAGATAGAAATAAAAATAATTATAGATAGATAAATAGATAGATAGATATGAAGAGTTTATTACAGACATATATATATATATAGATATATATATATAGATAGATAGATATATTAGATAGATAGATAGATAGATAGATATGAAGAGTTTATTACAGACATACAGATACATAGATAGATAGATAGATAGATAGATAGATAGATAGATAGATATGAAAAGTTTATTACAGATATATAGATAGATAGATAGATAGATAAATATAAAGAGTTTATTACAGACAGACATATAGATAGATAGATAGATAGATAGATAGATATGAACATTTTATTATAGACAGACATAGATAGATAGATATATAGATAGATAGATAAATAGATAGATAGATATGTAGAGTTTATTTCAGACATATAGATAGATAGATAGAAAGATACATAAATAGATAGATAGATAGATAGATAGATAGATAGGAAGAGGCTGAGATATATAGATAGATAGATATATAGATAGATATGTCGAGTTTATTGCAGACATATACAAAGATATATATATATATATATATATATATATAGAGAGAGAGAGAGAGAGAGAGATAGATAGATAGATAGATAGATAGATAGATATGTAGAGTTTATTGCAGGCATATAGATAGATAGATAGATAGATAGATAGATAGATAGATAGATAAATAAATAGATAGATAGATAGATATGTAGAGTTTATTGCAGACAGATAGATAGATAGATAGATAGATAGATAGATAGATAGATAGATAGATGCTGCAGTTTTTGTGAAATTCATAACGTAAGAACTCTTCTGAACTCGATATTCTTTTTTGTATTAAAAATAAATCATGTCGAATATTAAATCGGTTCAATACAACTCCACCATCGTCTACCTTCATATGGACATTTGTTTTTCAAAGTTTGTTTTTTTTGTCATCGGCCATTGTCGTTTCTTCTGTAGTCTGCGTCTAAAAATCTATTTGGCCGCATTCAATAAACTAAAAGAAAAAAACTTAAAAAGAGGGAAATATGAAGAATCCATCAATTTTCCGTGCAAATCGCGTTTTGTCTCCATACAATTTGCTCCCTTCCGATTTCTCATTTTTGAAAGAAATAAAATAGAACATCATTTTATCCTCAGCGAAAGTAAATCAAAAATAAAATAAAGATTAATTTCATCCTAGAAGCAGTTATTACTGTATCACTCAGCACTTTAACAAGCAGTGTCTCTTAAAATACTGTTACCTCTTTGTTTCCTCTCGACTCTACATTGGGAAGACTGTAGACACAATTGGCCCATATACCGTAGTCTTTTATCCAAACATAGTTTTTTTTATTATTATTTTGTTACTATTTTTATTCTGTCCCGTGTTTTTTTTTCATCTTTCCACTTTAGTTTTTTTGTTCCATGTTTTGTTCCCTTCTTGTAGAATTCCTTTTCTCCTTTCTATTTCTTTTTCTCTCTGTTTATTTAATCTATACGATTTTCTTTTGTCTCTTGTTTTGCTGCTTCTTTCACCGTTCATTTTTTTAAAATTCCTATCTTTTGTTTTACATTTTCGTTCGTGATTTTTTTCGTTCATTTCCTTGTGTTTCTCGTCATGTCTTTTCTTATTTTATTCCGTTTTACTTTTTTTTCTCTTCATTCCCTATAAATTTTTTCTCTCTCCACTCTTTTGTTTTTCTTACCATTTCTTTTCCCTTTTTCTTTGTCTCGCGCCCTCTTTGCTTACGTGTCATTATTCTAGTTTTCTTCCTTCATTCGTTTGTTCGTTTATTTGTTTTTTGTTTTCTTTCTGACATGCTCTCTTTTATTTTTCCTTTTTAAAGTCTTTGACATGGAATCTTTTCCTTTCCTTCCGTCTTTCATTCTATAGACTCACTTTTAGTTATATTTTTATTTCATTTTTTTCTCTGTTTATAAAGTGCTTTCAAATTTTCTTCTTTTTCTTCCTTTTTTGTTTCTTTGGAAAGTTTATTACATGTTCTCTTTGTTTTTCTTACGTTTTCCTTCTTTTCTATTTTGGAGTACTTTCATTTAGTCTTTTCTCTTTTATTTTCACTTTTTTTCTTTCTTCTTTTAAGATCTTTCTCAAAGATTTCTTTTTCTTTTTACTTCCTTTCTGTTACAGATATTGTTTTATCTTCCCATTCTATTACGCATTGACTTTTGTTTTTTTATTTATTTTTTCTTTCTTTCTTTCTTTCTTTCTTTCTTCCTTTCTTTCTTTCTTTCTTTTGTTCTTTCGCATTATCTTGGCGCAGGTTACTCTGTATTCATATCAGTTGAAATTTACGGACTTATGTACAGTGCTGTTCGATTCCTTTGAATTTAGCTCAACTTTCGTTTCATCGGAGAAGAGGTCATGCTTCCAGTCTTCTACGGTGAAATTTTTGTAATAGTGAGCCCATTCAAGTCTCTTCGGTTTTCTTATTAGCGGCTTAAACCTTCGTGTACAATATTTGAAGCCTTTTTCTAACACCCACCGACGTACTGTTGAAGAGGCAACACTAACACCTTGCTCTTCGCTTCGACTGGCTGCAATTTCTTGGCTAGTTATAGTCCTATTCTTTGCAACTGCACTCTTGATTACCCTGCCAGTTCTATCACCAATCTTTTTCTTTCATTTACTTGTTTCCTTCCTTGGAGCAGGAGTGGCATCATTATGTGCCCTAAGCACTCGAGAGACAGTTGATTGCGAGATTATAGCAATTTCTGCAATTTCTCTCATAGACTTGCCTGCATTTGAGAGGGCAATAATACATGCCTTCAGTGGTTCTGATGCGTGTTTGTACCCTTTCATGTGGTTAGTGACTTGAGTGGCTATTTCAAGCTTTATGAGGCTTTCTGGAATATTCTGGAATACTCTACATTTAATTTAAGCTGTTCTAGAATTCTCTAGAATATTGTTCTGAGTGCATTGTAAAATAGTTTTCAATATTTTGTCAAAAGCATTTTTAAATTTACCAGTTTAATCATTAGAATGCGATATCTGAGTCACTTTTTTTCCACAGTTTTTTTTTTCCTGAATCTCATTTATATCCGAATTTATAATTATCAATAGAATAACTTAGGGTGAATAAACTTTTTTCCTAGCTGGTCGGGAAGGATAAGTAAGATTGAAAATTATTTTAACCCCAAATACAATAGACAGAAACTATTTTCAGTAAAAAAAAAAAATCAGGTGAGTCACTTTTATCGAACAGCACTGTAAATCATTCGATGTATTTGACGTATTCTCTTCTCAACAACAACATCCAGGGTGTCTTTGTATTGCTTGCTTTCTTTTTCTTTTCTTTCTTTCTTTCTTTCTTTCTACATTTTGTCTTTATCATCGTCACTGTTTACTATCAAGCTTTCTTTTCCTTCTTGCTTGCTTTATATATTTTTTATTTCTTTCTTTGTATTGTTTTCTTTCCTCGTTTTATATTTTATTTAGATTTTTCGTTCTGTTTTCACGATTTTTCTTTTACCTTATTACTTTGACTTCTTTTCTTTTGTGAATTCATATTTATTCTTTCTTTCGTTTTACTTTCTTTCTTTTCTTTCTGTCTCTCAAGATTTCTCTATTAACTTATTACTTTTACTTCTTTTTTTTGTATTTATATTTATTTATTTATTCTTTCTTTCTTTCGTTTTACTTTCTGTTTTGCTTTCTTACTTTCTTTCTTTCCTTATTCTTTCTGTCAAGATTTCTCTTTTACCTTGTTACTTTTTTCTTTTGTGCATTTATATTTATTTGTTCTTTCTTTTTTCTTTCTTTTTCTTTCTTTCACGATTCCTCTTTTACCTTGTTACCTTTAATTCTTCTTTTTTATGTATTTATAGTTAATCTTTCTTTCGTTTTTTTTTTTCTTTCGTTTTTTTCCTTTTTTTTGTTCTTTCTTTCTTTCATGATTTCCCTTTCACCTAGCAAGTTTTAACTGTTTCTTTTGTGTATTTGTATATATTTATTCTTCCTTACTTTCGTTTTTCTTACTTTCTTTTTTTCGGGATTTCTCTTTTACTTCGTTTCTTTTGTGTATTTATATTTATTTATTCTTTCTCTCTCTCTTTCTTTCTTTCTTTCTTTCTTTCTTTTACTTTCCTAGCTTTAGTTTATTTATTTTTACATTTCGCTCCTTGCCTTCTTTGTCAGTCTGGTGAGGTATTTTGTATTTCAGTCGTGCAACAACCACCTGCTACATATTTAATTATATTCCTACTACCACTTTCCGCTACATTTGACCCCACTACCTGAACCACTAAGATTACATCTAGGACATCATTCTTTCTTGTCTCAGATGGCTTTTTTTGCATAGTTTTATTGTATTCCCTTAATTTACCACACAGAAGGCGTTAACCCTCAAATTCCAGACCCGCAAGTGCATCACAGATTTTTGCTGAACAAGCGGAACTTATTGACATAAAATATTCCAATTTCTTTTTTATCCCTCACGTCATCTTATTTCCTTAGTTATATAAATTTCCGAGTGTTTACCTGATACACAAAATTAGCCCCTACCGTGGAGCTTTCACGAAATATATCGTTTTGTAGATAACGAAATACTTACATGCCACATCACACCATCGTGTAGGACACCTCGAGCTGGTGCAGTAGTCAGTAAGCTTGTTTTTGCTAGACCTATTACGACTGAATAGTGAGTTCGATCCTCACTAGGTGCCCCGTAAAATCACATCTAAGCTACGCTTAAGAAGACATTATAACATCTTTTAAACGTCAATGAATGGCTTTGAGTTTTCCGTAATGTTGTAGATGTTATTCCCGAGACAGAGCAATTGGTCCTCTGTTTGCAACTGTTACTTTTGGGAAAGACACCCGCGAGGACACTACCCCGATCACTACAATCTTAATGTCTTTCATCTCGGGATAATCGGTATCTAGTCTGCATATCCTCGTAGTACGCACCTAATGCTACCTTCTCTGCAACCATTACAAAAATCTTATTTAATCACGCTCTACCTATTTTTCGGCTAAATTTAAATAATTACCAGAGACTGCCTCAAATATTTGAACAGCAGTATATATATATATATATATATATATATATATATATATATATATATATATATATATATATATATATAAATTACATATAATAGAAATTCAAAGATATCCCATATGAATAACCATTTCAGCCCGCAAGAATTAGCCTGGCAACTTATTATAAAATTTTTATCTCCAAGCTACTTGGTGTTGACAAAGCTTTCAATGTTAATTCTTACGGGGTGAAATGGCTATTCATAATGGTTATCTTTGAATTTCTGATATATGTAATTTATTCATATATGCTCTGTAATAAATACATTGAACTTTCTTTGTGGATCAATTTTAATTTTGTTGTTATTATTAGGATTCACTTGGATTATTTACGTATGGATTTTTACCTATATATATATATATATATATATATATATATATATATATATATCGAGAGAGAGAGAGAGAGAGAGAGAGAGAGAGAGAGAGAGAGAGAGAGAGAGAGAGAGAGAGAGTGGTTTGAAGTACCGTTCATGACTACGGGACCCGGGTTCAAATATATACGGTTGATTTTCAGGAAGGAGACTTCCTGATGTTATCGGTCTGGAGAGGGACGATTCCAGCGTGCGGCATCTTGGGAGAGTACATGAAAATCATACCATGGGTTGACCCAAGGCTTGAGGGTGAAATTAGGTAGGCGGAACACTAAGGAGCCGTCGACAGCTGTGCTAGCTCGAAGCTACAAGTCATCGTGGTATATATATATTCTGTATAATAAAAATAAACATTGAGCGCTCTTGTGAGTCAGATTTAACATTTAATTTTTAATATTTAAAATTCTATATTGTGTTAGTAATACTGGCTTGGATTATACCAATGGATTACTACCTCTCTTTCTCTCTCTCTCTCTCTCTCTGTATATATATATATATATATATATATATATATATATATATATATATATATATATATATAAAGAAATATAGTCTTATGGTGTGCTATATTTATGGGATAAAGTGCTCAGTATCAGAGATAAAGCTTGTGTAAATATAAAAGTGAACATAGAAGTCAACAGTTAGAGGCGACAGTCTGTTTCATGCTAGACGCAACTGGCCTGACAATTGCGTCTAGCATGAAACAGACACTGTTGGACACTGTTTTTGCGTGAGGTGTTTCGACCTTTAGGACATCATCAGACTGAATTTGTATTTATGTTAATGCGACTACACATGCACCCGAAAGATAAGGGTCGCTGATAAATTAATTTTCCCCTTTGTCAGACAGCTTTCCCCAAATATTGTTCTTGATTATATAAATTTTATATCGATTTGCATGCACACACACACACACACACACACACACACACACACACACACACACACACACACATATATATGCAAATACAGACAGCAGATATTTTCTTTTTACATATATTTTTTTTTATTTATTTATATCTGAAATTTATACCATCGCACACATATGTGTGTGCTTCTGTGCGCGTCTGTGTCTGTCTGTGCGTCTCTGTGTGTGTGTGTGTATATGAGTATAAAGTTTTATAATAGTAATCCTTTCTTACCCCATAGTGTCTTTTAGTGAAAATTCCTTACTAGCTGAATTGTCTGTAGAAGTATTTTCTTTCCATTGAAGAAGCTCTATACATTAGTGTATCCCCATTTTTTGTAATCAGCACTTAAAATCGATCAGGGCTTTTTGATAGAGAATATAATTTTCCTAGGAAACTATCTGTTTGTTATTCAACAAACAATTCAATTAAAAAAAAAAAATTCGAAATCTCACACGAAAAAATGATATATGTGTATCAAAATGCAGATTAACTAGTTAACATATCCAGTCTACACAGGAGGTTGAGGAGTAGGTGGAGAAGAAGGAGGAGGAGGAGAAGGAGAAGGAGGACAACGCATGCGCTATGAGCCGCGACTTCACAACAATTAACGTGGAAGGACTTTTAGTTTTTATGAATTGAAGAATATGTTTGATTCAATCTATAATAAAACGTTTATTAAATAAGTCTGAATTTAAAATATTATCATTTATCAATTATTAATGCTTAATTGAATTATACATGTATCATGAACGGAGAAAAACAAACAAGAGAGACTGTATTAAAATATATATCGGACTTGCTGAGGCAGATTCAGTCAAAAACCTGACATCTTATATATATATATATATATATATATATATATATATATATATATATATATATATATATATATATATATATATATATATTTGCTAAATGGCACACTTCAGCCACGCCCAGAGAACTTTTGATGAAGTGAAGGAAACTTGTTAGGAGATTGTTTCGTTTTTTTTTTAATTCAAAGCCAGCGAACTGAAATCTGGGACAGATTTGGATGCTGGCTGATCTCTGGCAGAAAATCATCGAAAATGACGGACTTTATTTTGAAGAATAAATGGGGGCGTTCCTCCATGAAATTATTGTTTTCTTTACACTTGAGGGAGTCTGAACTTTCTGCTCAAACTATATATATATATATACATATATATACATATATATATATATATATATATATATATATATATATATATATATATATATATATATATATATATATATATCCAGGTAAGATAAAAATGAATAATCTCCAAGTAGTTTTAGTCACAACTTGTACGGATGTGTTGGCATTTGCTTGGTATTTTGCATTGATTCATTATTGTTATTAACAACTTATATAAAGAATCTTTAGTCAATGTTGCATAATTATTTACCAATTAAGTCTATACGTTTAAATTATTTACTGGTTTCTTAAAGAAGCTATTTAATTATCAACTATATATTTTATGTCGGAAAATCATAAAGCATATAATTAGTTTAGTATTTTGTTAGATTACCATTTCATTTTTTTATTAGGAAATGATATTGTCTAATCTACAATATGTATGCATTTGCACCCGTTCCTGTTTAACGCCTGTTGCTGCTATTGATTTTTTTAAAAATATTTTATAATTTTTGCTTCTTCCTTTCGTTTGAATTTAAAGTAGGTCATATTCAATTGGTTGATCTGAGTAAAGCCCACAAATCTTATAAACCCTCAATTTCTTTCTTTTTTTTGTTGTAAAATTGAGGCTATATTTTGTTTTTAAATCTAAAAAAATGTTTATTCTTCAGTAATTTATATCCCCTGGTGAGATGCGTTGATACGCATCGAAACACGACTGCAATTGTGTAGCGATGTTTTTGATGTGATATCCTAAAATAAAGTATATATATATATATCTGGCACATACTTAAAATAAGAAAGAGACATTTAAAATTTCTGGTATTCATGCTAAGGGATGAGGATAAATTCTCACGCACATGGCTTAGCTGAATCAAGAGAGACAGAGGAAATCGGCGAGTAAATGACATAAGGAGCTTCTGTAAATCGATGATAGACTATATATGGCGTGGGAGATGATAAAGCAGAAAAATAAAATGGATTGTCACTCGTATACAAGGTTGCCCTTTCACGGGGGCGGCTAACCAACCTCTGTTGCACACATTTGTACCTGTTTAACACCCACAGAGCCGACCTGAGTTTTATACTGCAACGATTCCGCGAAGACCTTAGTACAGTTTCTGGGAGCTAGCGCGTTATCTAGCGTGATCAACAATCTGAACAAGGCCAGCATGCTCAAGCCCTCGGCCACGATGACTTGTAACTTTGTGTCAGCATAACCATCGGCAGCCACCAAAAAGTTTCGCCTGCCCAGTTTCCCCTCAAAAGGCTCAAGTCAAAACGGGTATGGTTTTCAGGCACTTCACAAAGGTGCCGCATGATGCGATCGCCTATCTCAGACCGATGACAACAAGAAGCCATCTTCCTGTCAAATCGCCCAAGATGTGATTCGAACGCGGGTTTCATGGTCAACAAGACAACGTTCAAACCACTCGGCAACGTGCCCATATAGTAAACGCTGAAATATTGTTTAATGCTCAAGGGATGAGAATTCGTGCAGATCATCCAATTAGCGAATAAAAAAGAAGACAATATCTTGCCTCCATCAAGCTTTTTACTGTGCTTATTGCCCTCGTGTATATGGTCCAGTTTTTTTTTTGTCTGACTGTCTGATGCTTATCACCCGATATCATTGGCATAGATAACATTACGTTGTCTGGAAAGCTGGCTCCGTCGGCCCGAAATGTGTGAGGATCGACCATCGGTGGTTGGTGTCAGAATCGTGACAAGGGTGGTGAGGGAACGAGAGGCCTGATATGTTTGTCACAAGTTAAGTGCTGCTGGTGTCACCTCGGCCACCAATCTAATGGAAATGGGAAAAAATGATTTCTTGCCATCGTCTGCTGGGTTGGCCAATCGTGACAGAAAATTACGTCCTTTTCGTGTTAATATTATTCGGAAATGGTAGTGTCTGTGAGAGATTGCGAAGCGGCAATTTAGGTTAATAATGTCAGGTGATTATAAGTGAAACTTGTCCAAATCTGTTGCTGCTAATTTTATATATACCGGGCGTAACAGCAAAATTGTAAACATCGTGTAACAACATGGGATAATTGTCCATCCTACGAAATGATTAATATTTATAAAGCAACTATTTGTCGTAAGAATTACTGAAAAACGCCTTGAGTTAATCAGCTAGGAAGGGGACAGTTTAAAATCACTTTGTGCCAGCTTTAATATGTTTTTTCTCCAAATGAGCAATAGTGAGAGGAAAAAGATCATTCAGGACTTCGGTAATGGTATCAACATTCCTACTCCGACGTCCATATTGAAAGTCCATTCAAGAACCATCAAGTGAATTGTGAGTAAGTTTAAAAAATCGGGAACAGTAGAGAGGAAAATTGAATCAGGAGGTCACAACAGCACGAGAGATCATCATTTCAAGTTAGATTTAAATAGATTCGTATTGTTCAAAGTAGATACCAATAATGTTATGAAAACTTCGGAGAATTTCAGTAAAATGTATGTCATCATTTCTAAGATACAACGGTTCAAAATTCAATCTAAAAATTGGACAATTTTGCTGTTACACAATTTAGACAACATTGCTTTTTCAACCTGGTATATATGGCACCATTTCAAAAACTCTTTTGTGATGTTCCGCAGTTGAAACTGCACCAACAGAAAAATATTTTAAAATAATATCTAGATTTGCAAGACAAAACAGGATGAACCATTATATAAATTACGGTTTGTCATATGTTAACGGTTTTATTTCCATATGATCTTATTGTCTAGCCTGTATTGACCCATAACGATTCTGATCCGGCCACAAAAGTTGGATGTGTAAATTTGTTATTCCATTTCCTCCAAATGTTGCCTCATCCGTAAACAAGACTGAGAAGACAACAAACGGATCGGTAGTTTGCGCAATAAACCATCGGAAAAAGTTCTCCCGCGGTGAGTGGTCGGAGGGCGAAAGACCCTGCTCACGTTATAAAAGATACGGATAGAGGAAATGCTCTTGAAGTACCCTCCATGTGGTACTATCAGATGAACGACATGATAGGGCCACTTGATGTGCGCTGATACGTGGATCCTCTTCGACAGACTGTAAAATATGTTCTCCGTGGTCAGGCGTACGACCGGATCTCGGTCTTCTTTGGTCCACAATTTGTGGTGCCACAACGTGACGATAAACTGCAGCAAAGGTTGGATGACTCTGCTCCCTTCGGTCTGGAAACGCAATCTGACACAACCGTGTAGCCTCGCGTCAATTACTATTCGCGCGGCCGTATGTAAAAATCACATCGATCTGAATATACTGCCATTGTTAAACAGGACACTTCTCTGTTAAGTCACTACTAGACATGTTAAACATTGAAGACAGACTAGCCGAAAATTACACGAATGACAAATGTAACCTAGTCTATATGTAAACGCAGCTCAATATACTTACCTACGAATTTGTCTCCTTTATTTATTTCCTGTTTTATCTAAAAAAAATACGATATACGACAGCTGGCAACGAGGATTCGAATACCACACCTACCAACCACCGAAAAAACGCATTATGTTACATGATACCACCATTGTGAGCTAATATATGTTAATTATCTTAGACTTTTGTCATTGTTTTGGTGTAAGGAACCCACCCCTAAAGTTTTTTGGTACACCCCGAATATGTAAGAATCTTCCGTTTTTCGACGTATGAGGGTCTAACGGCTCAGTTCCGAGCAGACATACACCCCGGCACATGATTTGCTTATAATGGTGAATCCTTGTGCAGATCCAACCACACTTTATGGAAGAGCCAAATGCAGAATTCTCCTATGTATACTTCTTTGACACTATTATACTGACCTCTTCAAGACAAGTTTCAATTCCGTCCTGGGTAAGACGATAAACTACACCCAACAGCAAGGCCACTGATCAGGAGGTTATGAGGAGCGTGGAACCACCTCTTAATTGCTGGTGTTCCCAGGTCCACCCTGACCCGGAGTGGTAGCACCTGTTAGGGCCCCAGCTATGGGCAATTAGTTAACCCCGAAACTGAGATAGGTTTTAATACCAGAAATACTTTGTAAAAAAATATTACTAGAAATAAATTTTTCAAGAAAAAAATTTTTACCAGCAATATATTTTTGAAAAACAAATATTACCAGGAATATGTTTTTGAAAAAAAAAATATTACCAGCAATACATGTTTTAAAATAATATTACCAGCTATACATTTTTGAAGAAAAAATATTACCAGAAATAGATTTTTGACAAAACAAAATATTACCAGGAAAAGAAGTTGTCGGCATTAAATAACCCATTGAGGTTGATATGCCGTAAAACACAACAAACCAAACCAAACCAAACCAAGTTTCAATCGTTATCTATCCTCGTTTTTCTTCATGACCTTCGCTTCCTACAATTTCCATTTTTGTTCATAAAACACACCGTAGTCGTCATAATAATTTTAAGAGTACCCCTCAACGTCGAGAGTTGTTGAACTTTAGAGGAAAAATATCCTCGTTCGACAGACCTCACGTCTCAGTAACCCACTTCCGACCAAAGCGATATACACGTTGATACGACCACAAAAGCTCAGGGAGGAAAGAGGACACTGAGAATTTTAAATTTAAGTTAATTTTATTTTAAATATATGCTTTCAGTATATAGTGCAACAGACCTTATTTTAGCCTTATTTTACTATCGTCCATGCCTCTACCATCACTGTCATTTAATATCTCACATTGGCATATAGATCTACCAAGAAAGGTGAAATGCTCCAAGAATTTGGGCGTAAATTTATTGCTATTTGAGTGATCATTTAGATCAACTCGTCGGTTGAGATAGATGAAATAAAAAATACACCACTAACTTGATTCGTTCTATTTGGCCCAAAATGTTTAAGCCTGGTAAGCAGAAAAAAAACTGAAAAAGTAAACTAAAATTTAGATATTGGGGCCAAGTAGGTATAGTTTGTCTTAGGGAATTAAATGCAAATTACCATAGAACTCATCTACCTCGTGCCGATCTCGCGTAAATCTGTAGGCAGTTTCGGGTTTTGGTTTCTATTCAGGAAACCTAATTTTGTTTCTTGTTTTTCAAAATCTTTGGGCAGAAAGTTAATAAGGTTGCAGGAGTAGAACACTAGTAGCCTATGTAATACTAGTAGCAATATCGTTTAATTATTTCGCCCCAAGCAAGGCGGTAATGCCACTAAGGCCCCAATGGTTACTCAGGTATACGCATTTGTTGTCAATACATTTTTGGTTATAAAGAAACCGAAAAATATCTAGATTGTATATATTTATATTTGCGGGCGGGGGTGAGAATGATTTAGCGATGCAAATCTTACTAATTAACCTAGAACTGATTGAGAAGGGTATTTGCGCGTAAGTGTATATTACGAACACAACTTGAATTGGAACTCGCTTCTCCGATCAACTAATCCGAGTCATTATTTTATTTTTATACAGTGTAACCCAGATATAAGAGAGTTGTCGGGACCTGAGAAGAAGTCTCTTATATCCGAGTTTCTCTTATATCCGGGTTTGGTCTATTTTATATACATTAACACAGGCTCTAATTTCGGACCAGATAAAATCTCTCTTATATCCGGGTTTATCTTATATCCGGGTCTCTTATATCCGGGTTACACTGTATATGCTTTCAGTATATAGTGTAGCCGAGCTTATTTAGCCGCTTTTTACTATCGTCTATGCATCTACCATGACTGTCATTTAATATGCCACATTGGTATAATAGATCTACCAAGAAAGGTGAAATGCTCCAAGAATTTGGGCGTAAATTTATTATGATAGATCCAGAGACCAAACATTTTCTTTTTTAATAAATTGCTTTCACTTTTAATAAGAGCAGCATTGTTTAAATTGAAATTATAGTCAGGCTCATTACGGTGAGCAACTAATTCACTGTGTTTGTTATTTTGTAAAGATCCCTTTTGTGCTCATATAATCGTTTATTCATATCGCTTTACGTTTCTCCAGTGTATTTTTTGCGACACTTTTGTCAAATATATAGTATTAGAACTCAGCACTGCGATTAACAATTCTGAGACACTATCCATTACGCCACAAGCTTATAGCATCTGGTATTCCCAAGCGGTCACCCATCTAGTTACTGTCCAGGCTCAACATTGCTTAAATTCAATTGCCCGTACGTGAATGTGACAGACCTAACGGGATTTATGAACTCGACTTTCCGAGTTTCAAATCCGAGCCGTTATCCAATGCAGCGCCCGCATATCCAACATGACAGCCCTTGCATTCCATATTGGTCACTCATCTAGGTACTGACCAGGGTCAACGTTGCTTAACGAATTCTGCTGCAATTTGGACTCGCTAATTTTATTTTCTCCGTGCTTTTAATGGATTAACCCCAATCCCGCCCAACTCGGCAACTCCATTCTAATAAGCGTAGTCAAATGAATATTGCCAGTGACACGGCGGTTTAATTTAATTTCGAAACTTGTCAAACTGTTTTTCATCAAAGCTCAACCAATTTTTGTGACCGATCTCCAACACTGACAGAAGCTTTTCAGAAATGATCCTTGTTATCATCGATTTCCGGAAGAGCGCCAAAAAAAAAAAAAAAATTTAGGAGCTCTTCCTCGAAATAAACGCTGTTGTGTCTGTGAGAAAATAATTTGTTAGTCCCAATTCTTAAAAATATTTCCGATGTGAAGTCTTGGGAAAATCGATGTTCACTAAATTGGAACCCAGAAAATCGAAGCATTCGTGGTTGATATTGGTTAGATGTACATCTAAGATGTCTAGAAGTGGTTATCTTATCACATCACCAGACAGTATGTTTTAGGCGTTGTTAACACTTCCGCTGCTAACTACGGAGTTCTTCGTTTTTCTTATCTTGCTCGAGCTGGTTAAGTACGGAAACCTACGTTTTTTGCATACTGCTGGTATGAGTGTCCCGTTGCGCCATCTATCGTAAAATACGGAAAATTCTAACTGTTCTATAATGCAAATTATTAGTCAGCCTCGATGTTTCTCTACGTCATGGTAGTTTCGTATCTAATTGCACTGGGCAAATGAGTAGCAGTGAAAGTGTTAATAATCTACTGTGCCACAAGTGTAAACTTTGTAACCAAATTAGTTTTATGCTAATTGTTCCAAATAGGTACGTTTTTATCTTCTTTCAGATTATGTTCTGCAGAATATGCGATGCTGAATAGATCTCAGTTCAACCAAAAAGAGAATTAAAAATAAATTCTAATGTTATAACATTCGGTCAAATTTCTTATGAACTTGGTCAGACCGAGGACTTTTCCATCTTCGCTCGTTTTTATAGCTTTGAATGTATTTGTCAGTCGTCGCAAACCGAGATGTTCTCAATACTAACACAGACACAATGTTATCGCTGCCAAATATACTGGTAAATTTAATCGTTTCCTGATAAGGAAACATTCGGTATTTATTTACCGAGCAGCCAGAGCCACTATCAGTTAAAATCTATGATTTTTTCCTCCTGCAACAATGTGCAGGGTCCAACAGAATACAGAATTATTAACAAATAAAATGACATACAATTAGCAACGCCTATTCCCTAAAAACAAAATAGAAAATTCGAAACTTCTTCGAAGAAATAGCATTAGAAATATATATCAAATGAGTTTGTGCTACTTGAGTGATCATTAAGACCAACTTGTCGGTTGAGATAGATGAAACAAAAAATGTCACCAATAACTTGATTCGTTCTATTTGGCCAAAACGTTTAAACCTAGTAATCAGAAAAGAGACTGAAAAAGCAAACTTAAATGTATAGATTGGCGCCAAGTAGGTATAGTTTGTCTTTGGGAATTAAATACAAATGAAAAATAGAACTGATCTACCTCGTGCCGATCTCACGTAAATCTGTAGGCGGTTTCGGGTTTTGGTTTCTATTCAGGAAACCTAATTTATTTTGTTTCCTGTCTTTCAAACTCTTTGGGCATAATGTTAATAAGGTTGCAGGAGTAGAACACTAGTAGTCTATGTAATACAAGTAGAAATATTGTTTAATTATTTCGCCCCAAGCAAGGCGGTAATGCCACTGAGGCCCAAACGATTACTGGGACATATTGATTCTTTGTCAATACTCTGTTGGTTACAAAGAAACAGAAAATTACTAGATTGTATATATTTATCTTTTGGGGATGATAATGATTTAGTGATGCAAATATTACTAATTAACCTAGAGCTGATGGAGAAGGGTATTTGCGCGTAAGTGTATATAACGAACACGAATTGGAACTCGCCTCTCCGATTAACAAAGCCGAGTCACTATCCAATACTCTACACGCACATCCAAGCGAAAAGATACTGGTATTTCGAGGCGGTCACGCATCTCGGTACTGATCCAGCTCGACGTGGCTCTAGTTCGGTGATCTTACGAGGACCGGTAGTTCAAGCGGTTTACTGAGAACGAAATCAAACCAGAAGAGTGTATTTAGGTGAAAGGACAATAAAAGAACAAGAATCAGTAGGTCGCAAGATGGTGATCAGAGATGCATTTAATTTTTTGAAAATCATATGTGGCAGGGAAGCAGGAAACCGGAAATGAGTGTGGGAAAAGAAACTATTAGAATAGAACTTACGGTTGCATCCAGCAATTTCAACAGTAAAACGATTAGACCGAGTTATCAATCTAGTAGTACGCTTAAATTCATGCAGTCGAGATACCATGTAAGAAAGCGATATTTATTCCTTTTAATACAAACATGTGGCACAATGTCAAAATGGGAGATAGGGCAAGGCTGATATTCAATCAGTCTTATCTTAAACTTAGCCAGCCACGATTACTGACCCAAACATACCAAAGTATTGTATTCCTTACAGCAAATAGCACATTCTTACTTACCATTCTTACAACAGTCACCATAATACCTCGGAGTCTCTATTCAGTCCTAACTAGTTCGCATATGTAAAATTTGTCTGGTTGATGGATAGAATAACAACATTTAAAAAAATCAAACCCCAGTAAATATTAAAAAGTATGAAAGCTCAAAACAATTGCCATGCGTATATTTATAGAAAAAACAATAAAATAGACGAAAACTACATCAGGGCTGTGCGGAAGACACAGAAGTTGATTTGCCAGGTCAGGACTGGTAACATTACATACATTTCTTTGGATTTTATCGAGAATCTTTGCATATTATAGTAGAAGAAACTGCAACCTTGCACTGGATTTCTGATTCATTGAATCTCAGAACAATATGTAATTAAAAGCAACATTTCTCTTTGTATTACTATTAGTATTATTATTAGTAGTAGTATTAGTAGTAGTATTAGTAATAGTTGTAGTAGTAGGCAGCGTAATGGATAGCGGCTCGGATTGAGGAATCGGAGAGCCGAGTTCGAATTCCACTCGAATCTATTCATTTATATGCTGATACCCTTGGGAAAAGTATGATTCCTTTTATTCTGCCCTATTTACCCTAGGTATTGGTACATAGCAGGGGAGACCGGCTGGATTCTATAGCCTTTGATGGCAACGGATCTACGGCAGAAAGAAAATGCAACCTATTGTGGGATAAAAATCTGTCTTGTCAGTCATTTATCGAAAGATACTGACAGAGTTATAGTAGAAATAACTAGTTAGAAAGAAAAAAACAGATGAACTATCGCAACTGGATGATGATTGCCGTTTATCTCTTTGATAAGGTGAAGTTAACATGCATGCCTCTATCTAGTTATCTAGCTAGCTGCGTAGACCGAGATGTTTATATACGAGGGTCATTCAATAAATAAGGTGAATTTTTCGGTATAAGGACTTCTAATACAGATAGAAGCTTACTTTTTTTTCAACGTAGTCTCCCATCACTGTCACACACTTTTCCCATCTGTGCACAAGCTTCCGTATTCCCTCAGCGTAAAAATCTTTGGACTGATGTCTCAGCCAGTCGCTCACAACACTTTTGACTTCATCGTCACTTTTAAACTTCGTGCCTCTCGTGAACGCTTTCAAGGGACCAAACAGGTGAAAGTCTGAAGGGGCAAGGTCTGGGCTGTAAGGGGGATGAGGGAGCAGTTCCCAACCCAGCTCGTTGATGGTCTGCACTGTCTGGGCTGCTGTGTGAGGCCTTGCGTTTTCATGGTGCAATATGACTCGTTCTGACTGATGACCCATGCGTTTGTCCCAACAGATAAACGCAAAGTTCTTGCAATGTCATCCACTGTCACCCTTCTGTCAGACTGAATGATGTCATTGATTGATTCAATCACCTCAGGAGACCTCACTTCTGTAGGCTTCCCAGGCCTGTCTTCATCCTCAACACTGCTCTGTCCTTCTTTAAACAATTTAGCCCACTTGTAGGCATTTATTTTGCTGAAACATGTGGCAGCATACACAGTTGACATTCTCTTCTGTATTTCAACTGGTTTGCACCCTTCAGCAACCAAAAACTTGATAACTAACCGCTGTTCAATCCTGGAGCGTACTTCTTGGTCGGCCATCTTTGTTAATCGCCAAAACTCTCAAAGATTTTTTTAATCTGCAAAAGAAATTAAATCCATGTGGAAAAGAAGTAAAACAAAAAAATAAAAAAAGAATAAGCTTCTATCTGTATTAGAAGTTCTTATACCGAAAAATTAACCTTATTTATTGAATGACCCTCGTATATATATATATATATATATATATATATATATATATATATATATAGCACCGTATGCCGAGATGTTTATATATATTTCTCTATAGCTCAGAATCTATCAGAATACATCTATTTATTTTAATGTGCTCACATCTGTCTATTTATGTCTATCTGAGTATGTTCATTATCTTTTTTATCTATCTAGGTAGGTAGCTAATTAGCATAAATATAATAGTCAACTCTCAGAGGCGACAGGCTGTTTCATGCTAGACGCAATCGTCAGGCCGCCTGACGATTGTGTATAGCATAAAACAGACTGTTGCCTCTGAGTGTTGACTTCAATGTTCACTTATATATCTATATTTTACATGCGCTCTAACTCTGATATTGGGCACTTTATCCCATAAATATAGCACACCATAAAACTATATTACTTCATATATATATATATATATATATATATATATATATATATATATATATATATATATATATATATATATATAAATGGTAGACTCTCCAGTCGTATTCCTAGGAACCGACAGCCAGATCTGATTATAGTGGTGACGTCTTTGTGCAGAACCAACCAAACTTTCGAAGGGCCGAATACACAAGGTCCACAGGTTGTCCTTCTCCTAGACCAGTTGGCATCCAAGGCTATAGAATCCAGTCTGCTATTTGCCCACAAAGAAGAGGATGAATACCTTCCCCAAGGGTATTAGCATGTAAATGAATGTAGGAGATTCGACTGGAATTCGAACTCGGCTGTCCGATTCTTCAATCCTAGCCGCTATCCACGACTCCACCGTGCCTTCTCCTGCCCTGCTTAAAGTTATTTAACAAATTAAACATTCATACATTTAAATTAAGACCAAAAGCAATCTGCAAAAAATGATCTGAATAAGAAATACACAGAGGTCTATCAATCCGAGCCATGGCATCCAGTTCTACTGTTTTAGCCAGCCTACGTAACTAGATATAAACTGCAAGTGAATGAACTTTTTCAAAAACTGTTTATATAAATCAAACACGGTGGCTGACTAAAAGCACAGAGGAAGTTTCGGTCAATCTTTTACCGAGTAGAAAACTGCTCCTGACAGATCCAAAGAATATGGGAATAGATGACCATGCCTCAGTAATTTGTAGAGCATTGAACCAATAAAAATAACATAGAGGTGGCGAAAAAAGGAAAGTCATTATAAAATTGACACGTATCGCGTTTAGTAAGTTGTTTGGGACGCAGATGAAGGACCTAGGTACATCAAATTTTCTTTAAATTTAGTGGCGGCAGACGAATTATCGTTGAAGTTTTAAAAGGTAAGTTTAAATATTATGTAATACTATAATGCAGCGATCAATTTTGTGTTCGGCTGTAGTTTATTGTTGTCTATCGAATACGGTAGCAGTATGCCTCGCAAAGAAATCTCCACCAACAAAGGACCAGATTGCAATCAAAAGAGCTGAAGCTATAGCGAGGAAAATACCTGTGCAAATGAAAACCAACATCGAATGGCAGCCAGAAGACCTTCCAATGCTGAGAATATGCAACGACTTAGGGACACTCAAACTTCACCGCCAAAATAAACTACGCACAATAAGCTATATAAACAAATTTTTATTACGTTAATAAAAACACCGACCAAAATAAAATAAATAAATAAATATATAAGAAAAAAAAAATTAAATTAAATAAAAACAAGCAAAATAATTTAACCCAAATAAATAAACAAATAAACGACTTCCTGTAAAATAACCGCCAAAATAGACTACCCACGATGTACCGCTGACTCGTATATATAAAAAGCCGAGAAAATAACAGCACTCGTGGCCTGACGATTGCATCTAGCATGAAACAGACTGTCGCCTCTAAGTGTTGTCTTCTATGTTCACTTTTATATTTACACGCGCTCTATCTCTGATATTAAGCACTTTATCCCATAAATATAGCACACTTTAAGACTATATATATATATATATATATATATATATATATATATATATATATATATATATATATATACGCGTGCATTAATGGATAGCGGCTTGGATTGTGGAATCGGATTTCAATCGGATCCATTACATGCTTGGGAAAGCTATGAATCATCTTCTCTCGCCAGCTATGTGTAAATAGCAGGACATACTGGTTTCTATAGCCTTGAATGGCAACTGCACTCGAGTAGGGCATCTCTGAATTCAAAACCTGCGGAGGGCTGTTTGAGGATCTTGTAGCACCTATTTCACGAGGTCTCTGTATTTCGCCCTTCAACAAGAGTGTTTTTTTTTAAGTCTTCACCACAAAAATCAAATCATATATCTGGCTGTCGGTGCTGAGGAACTGAATTGCATGACCCTCATACTTCGGAAAAACGACGGTAGAGTCCATTAATATATATATATATATATATATATATATATATATATATATATATATATATATATATATATATATATATATATAGGAGTTTAATTAATCATGCTTCAATTTACATACCACACACGCAGGTACTCAAACATAAAAGCATATACACATGCAGACATACGCACTGTCTGTATGTCTATGTGACTCTCTCTCTTTCTCTCTCTCTCTCTCTCTCTATATATATATATATCATTAATGTATATATATATACATTATATATGTATATATATATACATTAATATATATATATATATATACATATATACATATATATATATATATAAATATATATATATAGAGAGAGAGAGATAGAGATAGTGTCACATAGACATACAGACAGTGCGTATGTCTGCATGTGTATATGCTTTTATGTTTGAGTACGTGTGTGTGTGGTGTGTAAATGAAAGCATGATTAATTAAAACTCCTTATATAAAATGACGTTGGGAAAACAAGAATATTTTTATGACGTTTGCGAAAAAATATTTTAAGAATGGTTAGCCTCGCATTTTAAAGGAAGATGCATGTAAACGACAAAACCTCGTGAATATCTTTGTCACAGTTGAAATAGCAAATCATGTTCATCTTCAATGTGCTCTCTCTCTCTCTTCAAGTCATGGTTCTCCAAATCTTTCTTTACGGTGTAGCTCTTAGTAAGGTTTATATTTCCACTATATATCTCCCTGCCGATTATACAATCCAATTCAAACCGCTCATGAAGTATGTGACTTAAGGGGAGGGAATGTAGCGTATTCTTATTAAACATATTTTTAAATGTTATTTGATATGCTGAATTTTTCAGTAATATATCCGCACATTTCTAAGAAATTAATGAATTTCATTTTTAATACGACATTATTTTCGCCTCCTGGGTATGAAGATAAACCACATCCGCGTCCTGGATAAGACGATAAACTACGTCCAGCAGCAAGGACTCTGATCAAAAGGTTTTGAGGAGCGTGGAACCACCTCTTAATTGTTGGTGGCACCTGTTAGGGTCCCAGCTATGGGCAAATAGTTGACCCCACAAGCTGACTCAAAACACTATGAAAGTGTAAAAATAAATATTTAATACAGAAATACTTTTTAAAAATGAGTATCAGCAATAAATATTTGAAAAAAGAAAATATTACCAGAAATAAAAATCTTGTCAGCATTAAAAAAACCCACTGTGGTTAATATGCGACAAAACAAAACAAACTATACATTTTTTAGAAAAAATATTGCTAGCTTATAAATTTTTGGAAAAAAAAAAGAAATTTTGTCGGCATTAAATAACCCATTGTGGTTGATATACCGTAAAACAAACCAAACCAAACCCACATTATTTTCTATTACTCTAAAAAATATTTTTTGTTGATGCGCATGTTTGAATAGACGGCCTGATTATTTATTTACTAATTAATTTTTCATTTTTCTATTATTTATTATATCACACACTTTGAAAGAAATATATAAATGAACGAGGTGTCTACTCAAACACGGGTATCCACAAAAATAACGCTTAGAGTTAAAAGAAATGAACATATTCATAAAAGATTTGCTCTAAATGTTTTTTTTTTTAATTACTCGGACCAATGGTCAGTCACGGATCAGAAATATTGTGGCTGTAATTACTTTCTATAGAAATTAGTTTTCGCAATAAATGTGTTTAAACACTGATCAATGGCGACAACGAGAAAGATTATTAGTGACAATGTACGTAGCATTATTTACCAATTTTAGCTTAGACTGGCACTAAATCAAATAAGTTTTCAGAAGGTTTTCCAAGTAGATTTAGACCGTTTATTTTCCTTGAAGTAGATTTGGTTTGGTTTGTTTTATTTTACGGCATATCAACCTCAATGCATTATTTAATGCCGACGAGATATTTTTGCTGGTCATATATTTTTTTAATGTATAGCTGCTATTTTTTTTTCCATAGAAGTATTGCTGGTAATATTTTTTTTTCAAAAATGTATTGCTGGTAATAATTTTTCTTCAAAGATTTATTGCTGGTAATAATTTTTTTCAAAGTATTCCTGGTATTAAAACCTATTTTTACACTTTCCTGCCGATTTGACACCAGTTTCGGGGTTAACCATATACCCATAGCTGGGACCCTAACAGTTGCTACCATCCACGCTCCTCAAACCTCCTGATCAGAGGCCTTGCTGTTGGACGTAGTTTATCGTCTTACCCAGGACAACTTGAAGTAGAGCCAATGCATTATTAGTTAATTGGGGTCAAATACTTAGGAAAATTCGTAATGTAAAAATATGGATATGATGAAATTAAAATAATAATACTTATTTCTTTATTTTTTTATTTGGTCTAGCCTTTTAAGACATTCATGAATCTATCACGCCAAATATCACAGTCCTTCATCAAGGTCGGAAATTCATTAGGGAGGCATTATTTGTCATAACATGGTTAATGTAGATGATTGCTCTGCGACCAACCCGTCTTGCTCCATGGCTAGATGTCCAGAGCAGTAGATCACTCGTGAGTTCTTGTTTCGCTCGCCAGCAGTCTCCTGCACACGATATTCTGGGATCGTGCAAGATTGTAAGGTTAATTTGCTTTTTAAACCTCGCGCAAAATATGGAATAAAAAATTGCCAAATCATTATATGTACGTGTAAATTTACATGCGTAATTCGAAAATAACAAAGAAATTTCGATAAAATCTACCGTTTAGGAATTATCGACAATAAAATGTCGGACTCGTTCGCGTTAAGGTACGGCAGACATTAGTTGTTTGCATGCATTCACTGATGAGAATATTTGCGTAGACGATCACATTCTTAACAGCCTTTTTACGGTTCTTACTTGACTGAATTACTGCGCAACTAAGGACTCATTGCGTGCGCAATAAAAAATGGTTATTCCGCAGCAGATATCTGCAAACAAGGCCAGTAATGTCTGCCGCGACGCGAATAAGTTCGAATTTCTATTGTCGATAACTTCAAAACAGTAAATTTTATCAAAATGTGTTTGTTATTTTCGAATTAAGCATACACATTTACACCTAAATATAAATATTCAGCAAATTTTAATACATATTTCTCGCGCGTTTTAAAAAGCAAATTACCCGATTGTAAAAATCCCAGGGATGAGTCCATAGAGCTGTGATTTAATTGTATGTTGTCTCCAAGAGAAGTAGATTCCATCTAGCATATATATTAGGGTTTTAATTAATGCAGTGGCAACATACATTAACACCGCCTCTACAGTGGCTCGAAAGAATCTACGCTAGAGGTTATCTGGTTTGATCAGGATTTTAACGATATTTCAACATTCTAACGCCACAGAATTCATGGAAAGGTGGACAGAAGGTTGCATATTAACTTTCCCAAAGAAAGAAGATCTAGAATCAGCAGAAAAATTATAGAGGAATGACTCTCACCTCCATTGCGACAACATTTAACAATCACTGTTACTTTGTAATTAATATCAATTCGCAGTTAAATAATTTAATATGTGAATAAATGACAGCAAATCAGATGACGAATAACAAAACGCAAAAGTAATGTATTCATGTTCAGGACTACAAATGTAATAAATAAATTTCGCCTACATTTTACAACCTTCAGTAGAATTCGAAATTGTAATTAAAAAATGCTGAGTATAGTGGCTTACGGTCACATCACGTTGATGCACCAGGTCCCGCACTATATTCGAGGTTAAGCAAAGTTGAACCTTGTCAGAACATAGATGGGTGACCCGCTTGGATGATATCAGGTGATGTAAGCTTGGATGTGCGGGTGGTTTTATGTATGATGCCTGGAATTTGTTAATCAGGGAGACGAGTTCAAATTCACAACTGTTTCATTATATTAATTTTCATTGGGAGAGGTACGAATTCAAATTTTCTCTCACCGCCTATTTAGTAAAACTTGTCCCACCATCATTATTTCCCAAAAGAAATCCATCTTAAAATCAAAAAAATATCTTCTGGCTTTAAATAACCTGCAGTGGGTTGATAAGCCGTAAAAAAACCCCGAATCAATCACTCAAGCCAATATTTCTAATTTGATCCGTTTTAAAGAGAATTATTCCGCGTAATCATTGAATTGACCTAGCTTGTTCTGTAATATAGACATTTCTGTATCATATTTTCCCATATATATATATATATATATATATATATATATATATACTTTCAGATATTTGTAGTGAGTCCTGATAAAATTAAAATATAAAAAGAAAATACATAAACAAAAATAAATAGAATTAAAATTAAAATAATGCATTTGCACATTTCTCTAAAACCCTTATCTATTTCTTTCTCTCTTTCTCTAAATCTATACACCTCTATACATACGTATCTCCCAACTAACGTGTAGGCAACCCCCAAATAAAACAAGGAGGAAGAAGAGTGAACACGATTGAAAAACACTAGCAGTTTGTGGGAACAGAGCTTACTAGTTTGAGACTGTAAAATACCCCAAATCAGTTCCGTTATAAAAAAAATGAAAAAGAAAGGAACGACGGAAAGTAAAATATTTGTGGCCAATCCAAACAAAAAATAAAACAAAGAAACATTTGATGCTAACCGAAACCAATGTTCGCATCAGAATCTCGGAGCCTAGTCAAAACGATACACACCTCTGAGCCAGACAGCGGAAGGGAAGTCGAGAGTGACGAACAGAGACGCAGCCGCCAGAGAAACCAGCTATGGGGGACGTGCGCAGAAGTAGATAGGAGCTCAAATACTAACGACATATTTACCCTGCTTAGAGCCGAGAAATACACAGTAGATTGACACGGACATATTTCTAATATTACTTCTACCCTTATATAGGCCTGACTTCAAAACTACCACTACCGGATCTTCTCCAAGTTACTACCAATATCCGCCTTGGATTTGCAACAAAATTTACATGCACATGCTCCAAGTTAGCAGGAAGGCCAAGACCGACTTTGCATTTCCCAACTCCCATCGATAGTGGAAATAATCGATTTTTTTCATGTTTCTACGGCAGTTCTTATCTAGTTTTCAGCCATTTTCTACTGGCCAGAGTGAGAGCCTATAGCTGGCTGCCACGAACAGGCAGGAAGATTCTATTGGCCAGCGTGAGAGCCAACAGCTGACTGACCGGAATGTTAACTAGCATGCTAGCATGCAAAAATTCGATAGCTGCATTCGTCACAAGTGGGAAAAATTTAAATCTGCATGGCACTTTACTACAATTGGCTCATTCGCTTGCTTAAACTCAACGTTGATTCTGATTTCGCAGAACTGGGTTGGGTGTGAAAAAGTATTTGTTGTTAACATTCTTTTTGCATTCGGGTTTTCCAGTTACGAGTCCTTTTTTAAAGCTGATCATTTTGTATTCATTTTGTTTAGTTCTTTTTTCGTAACAGATTTAATGTTTAGTATAGAGCTTAGAAAATATTCGCAGTGTGAGATAGGCAAGAAGTAAGGCAACATGTAGCAACATCAGCACGGCAAAGGGCACTCCTTTAAAGGTAAGGAAGAGTAAAAAATATTTTAAGTCATGTGATAGGGATTGCTGTATGTATCGTACGATTTTTTTAATCAAGCACGGGCAACGCCGAGCCATATGCTGCTAGTATCATATAACTAGCTCTAAAGCCGGCAAATAAAACAGATGCTATTTATTTAATACCCTTGAGTCTTGTTCGTGTGATTCCAAAGTTTGCAGCAAAAACAATCCTGCCTATCTGATGACATTCCGGCCCGAACGCAGTCCACACTTATTAATGGGTAGTGTTTTATTTGAAATTATTTCTAGGACGATAAACATTACTTTAATCGGCAAACGGTTTTAGAAGACATCTGGGATTATTTGATGCCGTACAATTTACATTTACTCACCTATTTATCGATTGTAAGATTAAAAAAAACCCACAAAGATACTACTCAACTAGAATCGAACCTGTATTCCTTTTCACCGGGGATGACCAACTCCAAGAGAAACATGTTTACTCTATTTCAGAAATTCAAATTTCTGTTTTGGACTGTTTGGAGTTTTAATTTGAACAACAACGCGCATGCTCACAGACAGCGAGTAGTATCACGTCACACAGACGACGAGTAGTATCACGTCACACAGACGAATAATCTTTTCCTAGGATTAATTCAATCATGAAATTAAAGAAATATTAAATCCAGAAGGCAGCCTCAAACATTTGGCCACAAAATTACCTTGCATCATTCCACTTCTAGTAATACCACGCATCTTAGTGGGATTATCGCCTTGCTTGGGAGGAAAAGATTTTTAAAAATTGTATGCAGAGCTAAGTGTTTTAAAGTAGTTGTGCGCCCTGGTGTAGACGTGTCATTGTATGTAATTTTGGGAGGGCATATTTAAGTGAGAAAGCAAAGCCGGGTTCTTTGACACGATCGAAACCTTAATGGTAAATTGAATAAACTGAAACGGATAGCGGGATAAGTTCATTGTTTCCTGGCGTTGTATTTTTTCTAATGCATTTGTTTCACGTTTGGTTTGATCCAAAGTCAATGGCGAATCGGACTGCGAATCAAAAGAATGAGAAATTCATTTCTAAATAATAAATGCGACCACATTAACACTCGAGTAGGAACGAAAGCTTTATGACCTGCTCAGAAATACCTATCTCAGACTCTTTCTTTCTTTCTTTCTTTCTTTCTTTCTTTCCTTCTTTCTTTCTTTCTTTCTTTCTTTCTTTCTTTCTTTCTTTCTTTCTTTCACTATTCCTTTATTTCTCTGCCTTTTTATATTTAGCTATGTCTCCTCTATATCTTTCTCTCTTTCTGTCTCTTTTCTTTCACTGTTTCTTTCGATCTTGATATGTTTCTTACTTTTTCCGTCTGTCCTCATCTACCTAGTTATCTCTGTCTGTCTGACTCTTTATATATATATATATATATATATATATATATATATATATATATATATATATATATATATAAAATGAAGAGGTTATAATGGTTCCAACGAGAGAAAAGTGTGTATATTAAAAAGAAGAGAGGTACCGCAAACTTTTTTGGTTGTAATGTGGGTTTTTAAAAAAATATTATTCTTTATTTTTCATAGTTTTACATAGTTTTACAACACGTTTTTCTAGTCTCACGACCGTCTTCAGGTAAAGGGTGGAGATTTCCACATATTATTAAAAATAATTATTAAAAATAATTAATTTTTTTCCTTTATGTTTTTCAATGTTAAATCTTCTCTATATGAGACATTCTCTGTTTTTGTGTTGGTCATTTGAATGTCTTTCTTTAAATGGTAGTGAAGAGTTCTGAGCGAAGGGTCATAAAACAATTAAGGTTGGTTTGAGAAGTGATGAATCGGTTGTCTTATCTTTTAATGTTTTAATAACCCCTGTGTGTTCTTAGATCTCTTAGATCTATTTCCATTTTGTGTGTTCCTGTCAGCATGCGTGTATACATGTGTGTGTACATTCCCCCTGAATACATACACTGTCTCACTACGAAGAATTAGTAAACACATTTGTACACATACACACACACGCACACACACACACACACACAAACATACACACATAAACACGCACACACGTACATTGTCCCACCACAAGGAATCCGTACACACGCACACACACTCACAGACAAACACACACATTTTTCCCAAGTTACATGGAACCAGCACGCGCGCGCACACAGACACACACATATACACATACATACGCATATACATACACACGTATTACCTAAGTTGTGTGGGTTTTGTGTGAGTAGCTCCCCTGCTTTCGCCAATATGCGTGCATATACATGCATACATATATATACACACACACATACACACACATACACAGATATATATATATATATATATATATATATATATATATATATATATATATATATATATATATATATATATATATACACATACACACACATACACACATATGCGTACATATATACATTTTTCGTGTTCCACAGATACCCGCATGTTAGCTTGCGTGTATGTATTAGAGCGGTTTGATCACTGTATTTGGTCACCATGTGTGCATGCTGTGTGCTTTTGTGTGTGGGGTCATGATCTATTTAGTTCCGGTTTGAATTTATGTATGAAGTTTTTTTCTTGTATTTATAGGTTGGAATAATTGTCTGTTTGATATATCGGCATGATATTAAATTTACCCTGGTTACATTCAAAGATATGTTGTGAAACAAAAAGTTTTCTGTTGTCTGGCAACTTTATGTTGTTTTAGTGTAGGGAGCCTATATATGACTTCCTGCATTTTGTGCATTTAAGTACATAAATCACATTTTTGGAGTTGCAGTTTAAGTTTTTGTTTATTGTGAACGTTGTTTTGGGGTTTTCAGAAGTGTAGGAGTTTCCTTCTATAATGATGTCACAAACCCCACACCTTTTTTTGTTGCATTTTGTGACTCCCTGTATTGTGTGTTGGGTAAATTTAGATGAGGTTAATATGTGTTTTAGGTTTTTAGATTGGCGTTTGCTTTTAATTATTTTGGTTGTTTTTAGTATATTATTCAGTTTATTATTCTTGCTAAGTCGGTCTAGATTTTTGGTAATTTTTGTGAATATTTCTGGATTGTTTTTGTTGTATATGGAGACATATGCTAGAGTTGGCTCGACGTTACGTTTCTTTTTATTTCTAAGTTGGTCTAGAGGGATTTTTTTTTGCGAGTTCAAAACCTTTGTTTATTAGTGTTGTGGGGTAGCCTCGTTTTTATCTATCTATCTATCTATATATATATATATATATATATATATATATATATATTAGATATATATATCTAAGAATATATATTATATATATATCTAAGAATATCTATTATATATATATATCTAAGAATATATATATATATATCATATATATATATATATATATATATATATATAAAAATATCTATTATATATATATATATATTTATGAATATATATCTAAAAGTATACTCCAATCGTTTGCGAATATTTATATTGACGTTACAACGGTATATGGGTGCACCACCAAAACTCGCCAGACTGGCAGGTCATCACTCCTCCGATATGGTTCGAACATCTCAGTCGGAAAAAATCTGACTGGTTACATTCAATGCCGCGAAAATCAAAGTAGTTATATTCAAATATCAAAGACACACTACT
>OZ038508.1:48188023-48198023 GCA_964036315.1 Acanthosepion esculentum | reverse complement strand
AATTTCAAAGCGAGCAAGATGTATCTGCTTGGAAAATTGGCGTAGCACAATGTTTCTATTCAACATTGCAGGAATTAAACCTTTTAGCTGTACGGCTAACATTTGGCCAGCTTTAAGATAATTTGGCACTGCGTGAAATATCTGGGGAGTGTTCTAAGAGAGGACGGAAAGTGTAATACTGAAATCCAAAGATGCCTTACAAAAGCTAAGCAGAGTACTAAGAAAGGGAAAAAATCGCTAGAAACAAGGAAAAGAGTTCAAACTGCTACGTGATATCTGTTCTCCTGTATGGCAGTAAGTGCTGGACAATCTTACCAAATATGAAGCGGAGTGTTGAAGCAACAGGTTAAAGAAAGATGCTGAGGATACGATGGACCGATTACGTGAGCAACGACGGAGTCTTGGAGAAAATGGAAAACACAAAGGAAACTAATACTTAACACCAGGAAGAGACTGGTGAGAATTCTTGGGCCCATAATGAGGAATGTGGCTTGGACAATCTGATACTCCGGGAATATATAGAGTGTCAGTTGAACAGAGGAAACAACGCATGGCGTACTTAGCGAGCTTGGGTAAAAAGATGGCGGAACAGAACTTAGGATAAATTGCATTAATATAAAGTTTATTAAGAGCTACAATTGACAGGAAATTGTGGAGAGCCGTAATCGCCTACGTTCTGAAAGGACACAGTATATAAAGAAGAACATTCAGCGTCAGAGACTAAACTCTAGTATTGTAGGCAAGGAAATGTCTCTTTAAAAAACGGACAACCTCCTTCTTGCTGCTAATCTATCTTTGTGTGATATTTCGATCAGCTTTGTAAATATAAAAACAATCGCCTTTTTTGATTGGTTACATGAGATAAATGATGAATACGATAATATTTAATTGTAATAAAATGCAAAATGTGGCACAAGGCCATAAAAGAGAATGGGGGTTTTCTGTCTTAATGTTAAACTAAGCTAGCCACAAACACTGACCGAAACATACACTATTACTTACACCAAAACAAAGCGTTCTTACTTACCTTTCTTACTACATCCACCATAATACCTCTTTGTCTCTATGAAAGTGCTAACTAGTCCCCTTATGTACAATTCATTGTCTGTGGAGGGAGAGGAATAAAATAATTTAAAAATATAACCCCGAATTAATAGTTACAAAATGTACAAAAACTATTTACAAGAAACTAAACAAAATAATTTTAGTAATACCCCCGACAATCCCTAAATGTGGCATAAACATCAGCTAAAATTTACGAAATCAGTGCGCAACTTTGCTAATATAAAAACATTCAATCAACCCAAGTACTCACTCAAAACACACACGCATTCAAAATAAAACAATAAATACGAAATTCACGCGCAAAACGAAAGGCGCCCCGCATCCACTAGAGAACTGACATCACTGATCATCTAACGAGGGAGGGGGGTGGAGAATTAAACTAAAGAAAAATGGGGACAGAAAAGATGATGAATACGATACGGCCAATAAAATAACTTACTGCTTAAACGACGATGTGTACGTGGCTTTGAGTAAAAAGAATGTGTTTTTTTGTTAGATGTAAGTTAAAAGTATCGTAATCCAATGATGAAAAAAAAGTTTACTTTACACAGTAATTATTTATTTGAAAACAAAAACTACCTTCTTGTCATTGCGCTTTTATTTAATGATAAATGTTAATCAAATAGGCCGTATAATATTGTGAAAAATTCACAATAAATTTCAGCAAATAACTCCAAGTCAGGCTACGGCGTTATTGATCAAGCATTGTAAGTGTTATGGCGTGTAAGCAGAAAAGGTTTATGTGATGTTAATGATATATGGTGGAAGGAAAGTTAGGGGAGCGGTTGCGCTCAAGATTATAAATAAAGATCGACTAAAATTTCCGACCACGCCCATCCGCTAGTGTGGCTCAACAATCCCTGTGCCAGACGCCTGCACAGGCACACTTGATATTTTTTTTTTTTTTTAGATATCCACAAAAACAGTCTGTGTCGTTAGTTACTTTTGGTAGGAGAGATAGGAATATGGCGTGATCAACAGTTTGGACAAGGCTCGTGCTCTCAAAGCCTCCGTCAGGATGACTTGCGACTTTATGCTGGTACAACCATCGACAAGTTCCGTCTACGCAATTCTGCTCACAAGGCTTGGGTCAACCTGGAATATGGTTATCAGGCATATTCCAAAGGTACCGCACGCTGTGTGATAGCGCTAAGAAATCACTTCCCTTACACACACACATACACATCACGCACGCGGGCGCGCACGCACACACACACACACACACACACACACACACACACATATATATATATATATATATATATATATATATAGAGAGAGAGAGATAGAGAAAAAGAGAACACAGAAAGTAGATAGTTGATAGATAGATAGAAATGAACGCAACAAGATTTGATAGATAGATAGATAGATAGATAGATAGATAGATAGATAGATATAGTAGACCGATTGAAAGAAATTCTAGAGTAAAAAAACACAACAATATGATAATATTGATAATAATACAAATAATATTTATTATCTATAAGTGGTTCTTTTAACCAAATGGAAACATAATCAGAAAGATGCCAAAATCTGGAACTTTAGGACAGCCCTGTGTCCTTTCTCAATGAAAAAAATTGGACTTTGTTAAGGGGCATTTTTTCGCATATGTTATAAAACTGATAAGATAAAGTAGTTTTGGGCTCGTTGTTACCAACGATTTGGATAGTAAATTGTTTGTCGATGACTTTTTGTGGAAACTATTCATTGAGTTGGCTGGTTGATTTTGTTTAGCGGCATATCAACATCTATGGGTTTTTTAATGCCGAAATCCAAATATTTACAATATAATTTTATAGCTTCAACTAAATACATTTTAAATGTAATTATATGCCTTCAACTACAGATAAAATATATTATTGATCATTTTACTATAAATATATATTGTTGGTATTTTTCATATAAATATGTATTGCTGGTATTTTTACTATGAAAGTGGATTTTTTAATATTTTCATATTGTTTTTGTTTATGGGTTCACTATTTTCCTATAGCTGGGACCTTAACAGGTGTTACCACCCTGGTTATGGATGGACCAGAGAACAATAGCAATTAAGATGATGTTCTCCGCTCCTAACGGACATTCAATCTCCCAATCACAGGCCTTGCTATCTGATGTAGTTTATCATCAGCCCTGGGTCTGTTATTCATTGTGTATGTCTTATGTATATACTTCCATATTTATAAGAGTGATTGACAGTTGTAGAGGAGGCAATGTTAGAAATGTGGGGAAAGAGACCAAAAGCGTGTGACTGAGATAACATTTGTAGTTAAGAAACAGAGAAAGTGTGCGTGGGTGTTTGTATGCGTGGGCGCCCGCGTGTGTGTATGTTTCAGAGTGAGGGAAAGAGAGAGATGAAGTGGGAATTTCTGTTTGCATGTATGGGAGGCCGATGATCAGACTGTTGTATGGAAAAAGACTAAGTGTGTGCTCTAAAGAATTGACGACTGATTTTGCAACTGTCAAACCCTGTCTTATTTATTGTCGATTATCATATGGGACAGAGAGGGCGGATGAAACTCACTACTTGGTGCCCCACCCACCAACTAGCCCCGATAAAATGACACTATTTTATGAGTTTGTTTGATTTTAAGATATATCATCTCTTGTTGGATTATGAACTGATGAATTCTGTATGAGGCACCCACTGAAAACCACACCCAGTACTCAGTTATAATGGTCAACCTTAACCAGCCTCGCCCGACAATACTCCCCTTACCTAAATGTGTTAGACCTGTGTTGCTGACAGTGAGGGTGCGCGTGTCTTTGAGAGACGGAAAGTTTTCATGCATATGTCTCTTTTCTTTTGCTTGTTTTTTTTACAGGGAGATACGACCTGTACGAGACCTGGTGGGGCCACTCGAAGTGGGTCGTTACATTAAGAGGTAGTTTATACGGATAACAGGGCAAGATAACGGTTAACGCTAGACATGAACAGGTTAAGATTGTAATGACCGGGAAAGCATTCTGTTGGGAGACTGTTCCACAGAGCAGTGGTTCGTGGGATGAAGCTGTTCGAGTGGAACTTGCTTCTCACTGATGGAATATGGAGGGAATGTGGGGTGGTTTGCTACAAAGTGTCATGGCGGGTCCTAGCCGTGAAGGTTAGGACTGGCGGAAACAGGGAATGATATTCTTCTGAGCACTTTCCATGGTAGTGGCGATAGAGCAATTAGAGGCTTGTCATATCCCGCCTGTAGCAGAAAGTTTGGAGGGTGGAGAATAATTTGTCCCCACAATGACTCGGAGACACTTTGTAATCCTATCGAGACTGAAAAGTGGTGACTGGGCAGCTCTTGCCCAAATATGACAACAGTACTCCATTTTTGGTCTGGTCTAGCTCTTGTAAAGATAGAGAATAGAATGAGAAGTCATGTACAGAAAGTAAACTATATTTCCTGCGCCTTTAACGATTGTTAGCACCTAAAAGAATGTGTAATTGACACAGGCATACGGACAGACAGAAAGCAATTGTGTTTGTGTGTGTGTGTATATATATGTTATTATCTGTGAGTGTTTGCATGTTAGTAAGAGAAGTGAAAAGTACGGTTTTGTGTATAAGTAAAGGAGAACTAGTATCTTTTTATTAGGGTAACTTTCCTGAATCAGTAATTTAAAAACAAAACTTCAAATATATAGGCACAAATATGGCGACAGGTGAATGTGTTTTGCGTATTTACAAGTGCATATTTATATGCAGTAAGGAATGATGTATATTTTTGCTGAAGAGGTACAAAATGAAAGACCAACAGACAGTCTGAGGAATAGAAAAAATTAAAACTATGATGCCTGTCAGACAATTTCTGCAGCCACAACAGAAATTACATCTGGCCACCTAACTCCGCAGACTGCAACTCTTCGATTATGATCCGTGGGCCGCAGTTGAGCGAAAGCTCAACAAAACTCCGTGTAATACGAAACATGAAATGAAGGTAGGGATTATGGCAGCATTCACCAACTTAAGAAACAGTCCACAAGAGTTGCAGGAGATTCAGATGCGTCTGGATGACGTAGTTGAAGCCAATTGTGATTTTATTGAATAAATTTACGCTTTAGTAATTCAAGATATTTTTTGTGTAATTTTGGTAAGTATATATCTGTTAAAATGAGATGCGAATGTTATTTGGCGTAACTTAGACGACAATTTATCAATCGCATCATTCATATATATATATATATATATAAATATATATATATATATATATATATATATATATATATATATATATATAAATGACAATAGGAAAACTGTAATAGTTGCCTACGCGTTTCGTCCAGTGTGAACTTTCTCAAGGCTAAAAACGAAATGAATTTATTTAAACAAAGTAACTATTAATTACAAAGACAAAATGTCCTAAGCAACTGTTATTATTAGTTATTTTGTTTAAATAAATTAATTTCGTTTTTAGCCTTGAGAAAGTTCACACTGGACGAAACGCGTAGGCAACTATTACAGTTTTCCTATTGTCATTTATATTTATAAATATTGTCTTTTCCACAGGTTAACACTGAGAAATTTTCATATATATATATATATATATATATATATATATATATATATATATATATATATATATATATATATAGGGTGGCTTGACGATTGCATGTAGCATGAAACAGACTGTCGCCTCTAAGTGTTGACTTCTATGTTCACTTTTATATTTACACACGCTCTATCTCTGATATTGAGCACTTTATCCCATAAATATAGCACACTTTAAGACTATATTTCTTCATATATATATATATATATATATATATATATATATATATATATATATATATATATATAATTGACGTTTTTTTTAACTATTGACAAGGATCTTGATTTTGTAATTACCAGATAAATGTGTAGATTTTTATGTATGTATCTAGAGGTATGTCAATGTATTATTATTATTTTATTTAAAAAAAAAACTGACGTTACGTCTCTCACACCAGGGCTCAATTAAGACTCACTTAAACACACAGGGAAATCTACCAAACCCTATTCGCAACATGCAGAATATACAAAGATAGTAGACTCATCCACATGTAAAAAGGCCAGAATATGTTATTAGCATTATGTATACTCAGACTATTGTATTCATATTTGTTACTATTTATCACGACGTTTCAGCCTTTTCCCTTCTGATCTTTATCAGGTGCTTGACGAACCGAGTAACCTTAGTCCGGGTATTTTCAGCCATTTGTCGGAGTTAGCTCCTGCTTAATTCTCTAATTGTTACTAGGGTTCGCTCTCCTGACAATATAACTACTGGGCGACTTCTCGCCTCGTTCTCTTTTCCTACTTTGTATTTCGGCGGACACATTGAAAAAATGTAATCTCTCAGAGAGATCATCCTTTTCGTCCACTTATGGGAAAACGCCATGAAACACACATACACGTACGTACGAACATTCATCAAAGAACAAACTCTTTACGTTCACACACAAGCACAAATGTTAATGTCTCTGTCACTTGTAAATTTGTTGTTTAATACATATATTCGTTGACATATTGTTATGGGAACTTACCCATGATACTAATAAACAGTTCCGTACCTCATAAATACAGCTCAAGAGGAAGCAGCAGTGAGTGTGAGTCAGTCATTTTTGGACGACTCAGCTAGCCGGTCGAACTCTCTGCCTCTGAGGCAGAGCGGAACTCTCTGCCTCTGGGCAGGGAGGAACACGGACGAGGCTCCACCGAAGGGCAGAGCCTCGTTCGGGGAGGTTGACCAACCCGATCCCGTTTATACGAGTTCTACGGGCAATTTCTGCCCGAGCCTACGGGCTCGGAAAGCCCACATTAAACCGGCCTTGTGCCACATTTGACACACGTGGGCGTGTTAATGAACATCGTGAGTGTGAGTCAAACACAGAGTCAGTGAGTGAGTCAGGCAGTCGGCCAGTCAGTCAGTGTGAGTCAGTCAGAGACAGAGTCACGTCAGACGATTACTGTAAGACATTGGAATAGTGATACTGGTCGATACAGCATAGTTCTCTCTAACCTAACCTGATTGTTATTACTAACACTTCTACTTCTTTTGTACATATTCTATTTGTAATATATCTGTGTTATTCCATATCTGAGTTCGAGTTATTCTTCATTGGTTCTACCTTGGACCATCACCGTGGTACAAGGAACCTGGACCATAACACATATATATATCGGTCTTGTTTGTTTTCTTTACATCTTCGGTTGGACAACTTGAGTCCGGCCATTTTCTTGTAGTTGAACCTTCTAGCAGGAATAAATAGCACGTGTTTCTAATTCAACAACCCTCAAACCCACACGGTCCTGTACACATTCAGACAGAAACATTAAATATTTTACAATGATAATACTCTATAAGATTAGCAGTAGGTTAGCCATCTAGCTTCTCATCAGGTTCAACGTTGCTCAATAATTGTATATTACTTCAAATGTTATTTTAATTGATACACGTATCTAAAATACCTGTAAGGTGTCCCAAAACATTTGACATAATTTTAAAAACAATTATCTTAAAAAAAAAACTACTAAGTGTAGCTCAATGAAATTGAACAGCTTAGGTTTTGGACATCATAAGTTTATTATGGGACCGATTTCATACGTGTTCAATATGTGCACCGCTTGTGACACGGCGGACGTCAAGCCGTTGTTAAGCTCATTCCAAACACGCTGTAGGTTGTCTTTGCTAGCATTATTCAGTCCGTAAGTGATTTTCCGCTTGATTTTTTTCAATGCTAGCAGAAAGAGACCAGTCCCTTCACATATCCCCATAAAAAGAAATCACACGGAGACAGGTCACGTGACCGCGGCGGCCAATTTATCAGAAGACTCTCTTCATCTCTCCTGCGATCGATCCACCTTTCTGGCAGATTCTCATTGAGATAACAAAATTAAAACATTAAATATGAAATCTTAATCTGTTCTTATACATTCTCTGAAGGTTTGAGGTTATTTCAGCAAGAATTGCCCAAATTATTGGCCTGCGAAATGATGTCATTTTTCTAGGACACACGATATATATATATATATATATATATATATATATATATATATATATATATATACACACACACAGGGTGTCCATAATGTTCGTGTGCACTTTAAATAATTTATAACTTTATTTGTACTTGCGATAGAAATAATCTGTAAAATATGTTATAAAGTTTAATGTACCTAGTTTTAAGTATAGCTAAAATAACTAATGTGATTTCAGGCATTTCTGTATATCAGTTGGCAAATGTTTTCCGGGAACTGCAAAATCGTATTACCCTTTGTATTGCCAATGATGGAGGACATGTGGAAAAATAAATAAAATTACAATAAAACCTTAAAAAATTATCGATTTACTTCTTTCTAATCCATTTTACAATTTATTTCTATCGCAAATACAAACAAAGGTGTAAATGTTTTAACGTGCTCACGAAATTTTGGACACCCTGTATATATATATATATATATATATATATATATATATATATATATATATATATATATATATATATATATATATATATATATATATATATATATGTATTTATATATATATATATATATATATGTATATATATATAGACAGAATATCTTCATTCAAGCATATTTGGTAGAATAATCTGAACATATTATTTCTATTCATTTTTATTTTTATCCTCTGAATTTCGTAATGTTGATATTATTAAGGAAGGTGTCGTAGTTTTTCCAATTCTTTTATTTTCGCAAGTAATTCACAACTAAAAATTACATTAATTATTTGTCTTAGCAATTCACTGTTGAAGATGAAGTTAGATGAGATCGAACGTACTTGTGAAAAATAAAAAAAAATGAAAAAAACCGACGGTGTGTTTCTTAATGAATTTAATATTAACATTAAATAGTTGAACCGAGTATTCGAGAGGATTAAAATCTAAATAAATCGACATAATTTGTCCGGATAATTCAATATATATATATATATATATATATATATATATATATATATATATATATATATATATATATATATATATATATATATATATATATAGATAGATAGATAGATAGATAGATATATGGAGAGAGAGCGAGACAGAGAGAGAGAGAGAGCGAGAACGAATTTTACACTTTTTAGGCAGGCCAAACAGTATTCATAAAAACAAAGTGCAATTATTTAACCTAGTGGATTATGGTAGATAATATTCGCAGAGTGGTGTTCATTTTGCAGAAATGTTTATGATAAAAATCTCTATTTTCCAGCAGGTATTCCTTATAGAAAGAGGCAAGAAATCTTTAATTTCAAAATCGCGTAGACAGGCGTTTGTCAAGCAATCAAGCAACCATTCAATATATATATATATATATATATATATATATATATATATATATATATATATATATATATATATATATATATATATATATATATATATATCTGCGTGTGTGTGTACGTACGTTGGTGTGTACGTACGTTGGTGTGTGTAGGTGGAGAGGCTGGGATATGAACGCGAGCGACAGTTATAATTAGGTGCCAAGGGCAAGTTTTGAAAATGTAGGTGTTTTTTTTTTCACTTTAAATTTTTTTATAGCCGCTGATCACGTTTATACCCCCCCCTCGAACTACACATGTATAATTGCATCAATAAAATCAATACTATAGTTCGATGAATCTTTCCCGAGGACGAAAACCTGTAAAGATAATTTTCCCAATTTAGGTCTTTTAGTTACCTCACATTGTTCTGGTATATAGGAATTCATATATATATATATATATATATGTATATATATATATATATATAAAACATAGGTAACAAATTCTTTGGTATATAATCTAAGTGGAGTTTAGTAAAATAAAATATTCAAACTGATCCACCAAAAGAGCTCAATGTACCTATTATCACAATGCAAATAACTACTAAAGAACGAAATTCAAAATAACCTCATATGCGAAATAGCACATTTCAGCAGCTTTCTCGGTGTGTAACTAAA
>OZ038508.1:48158023-48180523 GCA_964036315.1 Acanthosepion esculentum | reverse complement strand
TCAATCAATCAATTCTTTCTTTCTTTTCTTTCTTTGTCCATTTCTGTGCATGTAGATCTGTTTCTTTCCTTTTATCTATCTATCTATCTATCTATCTATCTATCTATCTATCTATCTATCTCTCCAGACGTAATTGTGTGTTTCTACACATGCCACTGCCGTAGCACCATTCATAATTTATTTTGAATACCGTTCTTTTTAATGCAATACTTTTAGTAGCGTAATTTTATTCAAATTTTCATACTCTACCCTTAAATATTCACACAAACAAAAAACCGTACATTGAATTTATACACATGGCATATTAAGTGTTTCAAGGAAATGTCTTTGTACATCGGCCATGCCTTTTTAAAAGAGTACAAAGATTGCAATCACCTGAAGTATTCCGGAAATATTGACTTTATTATTACTAAATATTCATTGCTTCATTACACATACACTTACGTTTATGAATGTTCATACTACGTACATGTACTCAGACACACACACACACACACACACACGCACACACACACACATATACATATATATATATATATATATATATATATATATATATATATATATATACAGTGTGTCCAAAATGTTCGTGTGCACATTAAAAAATTTATAACTTTATTTGTATTTGCGATAGAAATAATCTGTAAAAAATGTTATAAAGTTTAATGTACCTAGTTTTTAGTATAGCTAAAATAACTAATGTGATTCAGACATTACTGTAAATCAGTTGGCAAATGTTTTCCGTGAACTACAAAATCGTATTACCCTTTGTATTGCTAATGATGGAGGACATGTGGAAACTTAAATAAAATTTCAATAAAACCTTAAAAAATATAGATTTACTTCTTTCTAATCCTTTTTACAAATTATTTCTATCGCAAATACAAATAAAGTTATAATTTTTTTTAAGTGCGCACGGACTTTATGGACACCCTATATATATATATATATATATATATATATATATATATATATATATATATATATATACATATACATATATATATATATATATATATACATATATATATATATATATATATATATATATATATGTATGTATGTATATATGTATATCTATCTATCTATCTATCTATCTATCTATCTATCTATATATATATATATATATATATATATATATATATATATATATATATGTATAATGAATATAGAATCCTTAAAAATCAATTCATTCCCAAACACTATTTTTTAACTTGTCAAGTCCAGGGAATAAAATATATTCTGGACACCATGGCGACTGGCTTTTCTTTTCCATTTCCCCTCCCCATGTCTATCTCAAAAACCATATATTGAAATCTCTGTCTTTCTCACCTTTTCTTTTACTTTCAATTTTAGCATTAAATCTTTTTCCAGAAGTTTTCTTTTTTTCTTTTTTCTGTTCCTTGTGTCTGAAATAATTTGACTTCATTTATTTTGTGAAATTTGAACTAAAGAGATGGACTTGAGAAATAAAATATCACCTGAATGAATTTTTAAGGTTTCTGACATTCTTTATTTTATTTGCTCTGTTCTTACAGTGAGCTTTCTTTGGATTTATAACCTCCTTAGCATTATCCCTAGTAATTATCAAGTGATATTTTATATATATATATATATATATATATACATATATATATATATATATATATATATATATATATATATATATATATATATATATATTGAATTTTTTATAACTAAAAAATCATTTTGCTATTACGCTTACCTTGCTAATGTCAAATTGACGAAACGCGTCGGCAATGACTAAGAAATATATTTTCCAATTGTCTTCCTTTTAAGCACACACACATACACATACATACACACACACACACACGCGCACACACATATATATATATATGTGTGTGCGTGCGTGTGTGTGTGTATGTCCGTGATTACGTTTTTATACACGCGTGCACACACACACATATATATTACATATATTTGTGATATATATATATATATATATATATATATATATATATATATATATTTATATGCACATACACACACATTGTATAATACAACATTAGACATATGAATGTCTCTGCAGTTGACTACAACTATATTTCTTATTAATATAAATGTTATTTTCTTGGATACATATGTCTGAATAGACAATATATATATATATATAAATATATATAAATATATATAATATATATATATATATATATATATATATATATATATATATATATATATATATATATATATATATGTGTATATATATATATATTTGTTTATCTATCGCTGGTAGTTGTTAGTTTTATATAAACTTATTTATACCTTATATAAATATTCGTAAATATCAAATGATAACATTTTAAATGCATCATCGCAGTACCTAATGAGGATTTTGGCATAGCACAATCTTACCTCTACTCGTTTTGTGTTGCATATTATCCGACTGAATTAGTATTTATCTATCTGTACAGGCCTGTAATATATATATATATATATATATATATATATATATATATATATATATATATATATATATATATATATATATACAGATAGATAGATTATATATATGCCTGTGTATTTACTCGAGTGTCAATGACTGTAATATATGAGTAAACATATAGTCGCCAGTGGAATGTTAATCCAATTTTCATCCAATCAAATTTCACCGTTCTTTGCTGTTTGCCCATCTTGGCAACACTACTGTTTATTGGTCATTTTTTCTCTGCAGGTTTGAATGGCTTTGTTTCATTGGTTACCAAGTCAGCGGACTACAAATACACATTCCGTAAACTTACAATTTACAAACGCACTCCCTCAGGAAATGCGCACGGCTGTTATTGATCGTTTCTGACGATTCTAGCCTAACCCGTACAAAACTTGTGCACTCGACTTTATATTCATTCTCGCCCTTCGTTCCATCTCAGTCTATCTGTCTCTCTGGTTCTGTATTTCTTTTCTTTCTTGTGTTTGTTTGGTGATTGGTTTCTTTCATTCCTTTCTTTCTTTCTCACTTTATTCATATCTATCTCCGTGGGTGTGCTGAAAATACCTCGGCCCACCCATTTCCTACAATCAATACTTTAATAAGCAAATGCCTGAATGCTGATTATGGAAAGTGGGTGGGTTCAAGAACTTTTCAGCATCCAATCATATCTATCTATCTATCTATCTTTCTATCTATCTATCTATCTATCCATTTTCTATCTATCTATCTATCTATCTATCTATCTATCTATCTATCTATCTATCTATGTTTCATGCCAGTATCTATCTATCTATCTATCTATCTATCTATCTATCTATCTATCTAGTTCTTTTCCTGCCTATCTGGCTTTGTTCATATCTATCTCAGTCTATTCCTTATCTATCTATCTATCTATCTATCTATCTATCTATGTTTCATAGCAGCATCTATCTATCTATCTATCTGGATATCTATGTATATATATATATATAACTATCTACGTTTGGCGTTGGTTTGTTTGTCAGAGTACTTGCTTTTTTCTTTATCACTTTATTACTCGGTTTTGTTCGTATTCATTCATATATCTATCTACCTATCTATCTATCTACTTATTTCTTTGCTTCATTATTTCTTTGTTTTCTTCGTTCTTTCTTGATTTGATCTATCTATCTATCTATCTATCTATCTATCTATCTATCTATTTATTTTCCTATCTATCTCGATTCTTTCATATGTATGTATTTATGATTCCAGGCATCGCGATTCTATGTATGTATGTATGTATGTATGTATGTCTCTCTCTCTTCATATATATATATATATATATATATATATATATATATATATATATATATTAGTTTGCTCGTTTCTTGATTTGATACTGATGAATTCGCTATGAATTCGCTCTATATATAAAATTGTGAATAAAAGAAGTAAATTCATATATATATACATATATATATACATATATATATATATATATATATATATATATATATGTATATGTGTGTGTGTGTGTATGTATATTGTATTTTATTTATTGATCTGAAATATTTTTATTACTTAAACATTATATTTGAGTAGACATTCCGTTTATTCTCAAAACCACATTTTATTTCGTCACCGTGGCCAAGTTGGTTAAAGCACGTCGGATCTAACGACGCTTTCTCCTGCAAGGCGATCACAGTTTTGAATACTCTAGAAGGACTTTACTTTGATGGGATTTTAAGTTTGTTCTGGCCGGTAGACGAAATAAAATACTATTTAAATATATAAGCGTATCGTCTAGTCAAATATTGGTATCCACTAATAATTTTTCCATTCACACACACATATATATATATATATATATATATATATATATATATATATATATATATATATATATATATGTATATGTGTGTGTGTGTGTGTGTGTGTGTGTGTGTGTGTGTGTGTGTGTGTATAAGGACAAAAGTAAAATTCTCTTCACCGACACGTTTTCCACAGAAATAAAAATAGCGTTCGGCTTTCAAAATTTTGACATTTAATTACACTCATACATATTAATCAGTCTAACTTTAAAAATGGCGATAAACTACGGACATTTTAAATTATGCATTTTTTACTGCAAAATAAAATGTTTACATTTGCCTTGAGAAATTCTATCAAAGAACGAAAAGTGTTGGTAAAGAAAGCTTTTTTCTTTTCTTTTATTCAGATATATTTTTTATTTATATGGGAATTGTATGTGCACACATACGAACTGAAACATACCCTGAGACACACACACACACACACACACACACACACACACACATATATATATATATATATATATATATATATATATATATATTTACAGCAAAAAATAACCTCATCATAGTATAGTCTATTTCAAGCTGTTCTGTACGCAGCTATCATCAGCCCTTAAGTGTCTGTCTCGAAGCATTGTTTAAAACTTATTTTCAATATCGGTTCCCCTCTTGTCGACGTCTTAGCTTTCTTCTTTTATTTTCGTTGTAAAAAATACAAATGCTCGAGCTCTCTGTAGATCAGTTTCAATAATTAATATTACAAGGATCCACCCGGTTTATATACTAACGGATCGATTACCTGTAACATATATATATATATATATATATATATATATATATATATATATATATATATATATAGTATTTCCTTCTATGGATATTTTAGATAGATATTATCCAGCAAAATATTAGTTTGTTTAAAAATTTGCTTATTTGTTAGCAGAAGATTTGATCTAAATTTCTAATTTGGGAAAAGCTCAAGGGTCTGAACTGTTGATATCCAAATAGTCATGCCTTGTGATAAACTCCGAAATTGGTTTTCAAAAATGCATTGCTGGCAACATTTGGTTTTCAAAAATGTATTGCTGGCAACATTTGGTTTTCAAAAATGTATTGCTGGCAACATTTGGTTTTCAAAAATGTATTGCTGGCAACATTTGGTTTTCAAAAATGCATTGCTGGCAACATTTGTTTTTCAAAAATGTATTTTTGGCAACATTTGGTTTTCAAAAATGTATTGTTGGTAATAATTTTTTACAAAGAATTTCTGGTATTAAAACCTATTTTTGCACTTTCATAGTGTTTTGACCCCAGTTACAATTGCATTGAATAAAGTTTTGTTAAAAAAACTTATAGCTGGTAATATTTTTCTTTTTTTTAATCGTATAGATGACAATATTATTTTTCAAAAACGTATAGCCGGAAACCTTATTTTTAGTTTATCGCCATACTCAGTATGCGGATGTAGTTTATCGCCGTACCAGGGCGCGGATGTTGTTTATCGCAGTACCCAGGACGCGGATACAGTTTATCGCCATACCCAAGGACTCGGGTGTAGTTTATCGTCATACCCAGGACGAGAGAGAAGGAGAGGCGGATTTATACCTAATCAGAATTTGATAAGCAAACAAGAAATTTTCATTTGACTATACTGCTGGAGACCTATTTTATATTAAAATCAATATATAAAGTGCTTCCTCAATTTGTGGCCACAGCAGTTTCTATACATTCGAGAGATGGTAAATAAATATAAAAGACAAGCTAGTGTAACTAATTAGTATTTCATTGATTGATTCGCTTTCTACGACTCATCAATAGGCTCGAGGTTGCTTTACTTCAGTGATCGTCTTTCAGTGGGATATGCCTGTAAACTTTATCCTCGTTATTGAGTAGATAGATATTCTTATGCAACTTGTTTTATGAAGGTTATTTATGTTACTTTCCCTTGTTTTGGTGGATAATTTAAGCTTTCTTCTTTGTGTTTTCTTTTACTTATTTCATCCCAGAGCAAGACAGTAAAGCCACTAAGGCACAAGTCTTAATGTGTGTAAAAAGAGCTAGAAAAAAAACATTATTAAGGAGTGAGAACAATAAAACAAGAGGTTTCAAGAAGTAAGTATAGAGTGTGATGGATAAATTCACGTCATTGTATAAATTTAATTTCGCGCATGCGCTTTTGTTGTTTTTGAATTTGTCGACTGCACAGTATATTTAGGGTCGGTTGAGCACCGTGTATGAGAAAAACGAGTACCATTATGCAATTCACTAATTTACAATGATAGCCCTGACTGGTTTCTCCTGATTGTGTGGCATGGTGCAGTATCATGTCCCCAGACATAGGTTCTTCCAGCAGCTATCATCTTGACCCAAGGCAGCACTTCCTCCTCGGGGCATTTGATGTAGGCCTTAGTCTTGGCCCTGTGGAAAGATGAATGGAGGTATAACGTCGCCATCACTAAGGATCACTTCAAACACTTTCATAATCACCATTGGACTAATCCAACTATTTCCGAATCTTGTGTAAAGTTCTCAGGTAGACGTCCAAACAAGTTGAAATGTTCGGTGTAGTACAGCATGCCGTTTCCAAATTTCTGGCGGGGTAAATTGCGTTATGGCGCTCTTCTTCTCACAAACGGTGCCCAACTGACTGCGCAGTCGACAAAATGCGCGAAATTAAAAATTTAAAATGGCGAAATTTACCAATTACACCTTATATGTATGTGTGTATATATATATATATATATATATATATATATATATATATATATATATATATATATATATATATATATATATATGCACATATATATAGATATAGATATATTTATACATATATATATATATACATATATATATACATATATATACATATTCATATATATATATGTTGTGGTAGGATCCACCTAATTTGCATAGCGGAGTACCGACGATATAAATATGGTTGGTACCGGAAGACAGGGAGGCAAATCAAGAGATCCAACTAGAGACTCTGCCCGACTGTGACTTAGTCAACACATTCTCCAGGAACGGTCTTCCCAGAAATATACAAAAGACTATATGTAAATATTGTGTACACTTTCTTATTTCAATACATTTTATTCTAACTACATTTTGTGTTTGCATTATTATTCCATGCATTAGTCAAGTTTCAACAATATATATACACATATATATATATACATATATATATATATACATATATATATACAGACATATATATATATATATATACATATATACACACACACACACACACATATATATATATATATATATATATATATATATATATATATATATATAGATAGATAGATAGATAGATAGATAGATAGATAGTAAAATCGACCTTACTAACCGGAACGCTCCTCTGTGGCGAAATCGGTAAAAGCACGTCATTCTATATGTAATTCACTTATATGCTCTCTAATAAATATGTCGAGCTCTCTTTTGTGGCTCAGTTTTAATATTTTATATTAATAGGATTTACTTGCCATACTTACCCACGGATTTTTACCTGTACACACACACACACACACACACACACACACACACACACACACACACACACACACACATACATTATATATATATATATATATATATATATATATATATATATAATGTTTATGTGTATGTGTATGTTTGTATGTATATTTGGCTGTCTATTATTTGTTTTCATATTGATCTATACACTTATAGCAGCGTTTCTAAATGTTATTTTCCTTCCTCCTAATTATCCTTGGTAGAAAGAGAAATAATGAAATAGAAGTCTGAGAATTAAAGACGGAAATTGTTTCGGCGAATCGAGAAAGACGGTGAGGAAAATAATCAAAATGAAACGAAATGATATCTCCGAAGATAACGATGTGACAGACAAGTAAAGTATGTATTTGCCAAAAGTATGAAAGGAAGAACAGGAATAATTGTCAGTAGAAAGAGGACGATAATGAATACAAGCCGAGCTAGGTGGGATGTGACATGAAGGGTACTATCAATTGAAAGAGAGGAGTAACAAGATGAAAAAGAATTAAAGGGGAGACGTAACCAGAGAAGGGGTTAAAGGAGAAGAGGTGGGACATGGCTGAGATTTTGGGAAAAGAAATGGAAGTAACAAAATGAAAAACAATTTGCTAGCAGAATAGAAATTATTAAAGAAGACAGAAAGAATGAAGAAAGACATAAAAAAAGGAAAGAACAAGAGAGAAATATAAAAGTGAAAAAGATAGAAAGCTGGAAAGCATAGAAGAAAGAGACAAAGCAACAAAAAAATACAAACAAACAAAGGTAGAAAGAAAGAAAGGAAGAAAGAAAGAAAGGAAGAAAGAAAGAAAGACATAAAAAAAAGAAAGAACAAGTGAGAAATAACAAAGACAGGGAAATAAAAAAAATGGGAAAGCATAGAAGAAAAAAAGAAACAAAGTAAGGAAAAATGAAGAATAATTTGCAAGCAAAATAGAAACCATTAAAAAAGAGAGACAGAAAGAAGGAAAGTAGAAAGAAAGAAATAAAGAATAAAAAATGAAAGAAAGAAAGATAAAAGGAAGGAAGAAGAGATTCATAAAAACAAAGAACAAGAAAGAAAAAAAAATCAAAGATAGAGAAGTTGAAAGCATAAAGGAAAGTAGAAACGAAAGAAAGGAAGAAAGAAAGGAAGATGGATAACAGAAAGACAGAAATAACGAAAGAAAGAAATAAACCCAGAGAAGAGATTTAAAGTGGAAGAGCCTGGAAATGGTTGAGAATTGTGAATAGAAATAGCAGTAACAAAATAAAGAACAATTTGCTAGCAGAATAGAAAGTATTAAGAAAGACAGACAGACAGAAAGAAAGAAAGAAAGAAAGAAAGACAGAAAATGAAAGAAGGAAGAGAGACATTCAAACAAAGAACGAGAGATAGATAAACAAAAACGGACAGCATTGAAGAAAGGAAGATACAAAGTAAGAAAGAATGACTGACTGAATGATAGAAACATACAAAATAAATGATTACAGGAAAATAAAAAAAACGAAGAAAAAAGCCGAAATGAATAAAAGTAAATAAGAAAGAAAACAAAGAAATAAAGACAAAAGAAAATAAATGAAGAAAGAAATAAAAAAATGAAAAATAGAGAGAGAGCGAGAGAGAGAGAGAAAAATTAAAACGGAAAGCGTTGAAGAAAAGAAGATTCAAAGAAAGAAAGAAAGAAAGAAAGAAAGAAGCACAAAAAGTAAAGAACAAAAGTAAAATGAAGCAACGGATAAAGAAAACCGAAAAGGATAAAAGTAAAAAAACAAAAGGAAAAGAAAAAAAAAGAAAGAAAGAAAGATAAAAAAGGAGACATAAAAAACAAAGAACAAGACAGTAATAAAAATCAGAGAAAGATAGAAAACCGGAAAGCACCAAAGAAAGAAAGAAAGAAAGAAAGAAAGAAAGAAAGAAAGAAAGAATGAAGGATACACAAAAAAGAACAAGAGAGAAACGGAAAAAGATAGAAGTCAAGAAATCATAGAAGAAAGAAAGAAAGAAAGAAAAAAATAAAAAATAAACATAGACATAAAAAAAGAGAGAAAGGAAAAGAAACTGAGTGAGATAGAAAAACGAGAAAGGGTAGAAGAAAGAAAGGAAGAACGAAAGAAAGAAAGAAAGAAAGAAAAAACGAAAAAAAGAAACATAGACATAAAAAAAGAAAGAAAAAGAAAGAAAGAAAGGAAAAAATGAGAGAGATAGAAAAGCCAGAAAGCGTAGAAGAAAGGAAGAAAGAAAGAAATTAAAAAAAAGAAACATAGACATAAAAAAAGAAAGAAAAAGAGAGAAAGTGAAAAAATGAAAGCGTACAAGAAACAAAGAAAGAAACAAAGAAAGAAACAAAGAAAGAAACAAAGAAAAAAAAAACAAAGAAAGAAACAATGGGCCAATCAACCAAACAACCAACCAAACAAAAGAGGCGGAATAATAGAAAGGAAGAAAAATGGTTGTTGCCTAATGATGTAATTGAGAAAGCATAGAAGACCTCGAATATAAAACGAGGAGATAAATGTATTGGAAAGTTTCAAAACAACGTTGTCTGTAAAGATGGAGGGAAAGGAGAGGGAGAAGTTATACAATGTTGGAAGACATAAGAAAAGGATAAATTCGATTAAATAAAGAAAGCGAATGTAAAATATGACAAAACTAGAAGAACACAATTTAGGGGAAGAACGAATAGAAGGAAATTATGGGCTGAAGCAAAAGTAGCATTTTATTGATTTGTTTTTTTTTTTTTTTTTTACAGATTATTAACCCTTTTTTTTTTTTTTTACAGATTATTAACCCTTTTTTTTTTTTTTTTACAGATTATTAACCCTTTTTTTTTTTTTTTACAGATTATTAACCCTTTTGGGGCGAAATAAAGACCAAACATATTTCACGCACTAAGAATAATAGTTGTTTTTTTTGTGAGTTAATATTATATTAACAATGTTTTTTAGATAACAATATTTTTTTTCCAGATACTGTACTATTTAACCCATAGCTGGGAGAGAAGAAACAAGGATTCATACAGTGTCCGACAGAAATACCTCTCACATAATGGTAAGACATTAGAGACAATGGTGCTTTCGTCTACTTAATGTCTTACCATTATGTGTAGGGTATTCTGAGAGTGATATTTTGGGTGTATTTCTGCCGCACAAGGAGTAAGTGGATGATGAAGATAAATAAAAATAAAAAAAAGGATGTAGGAGAAGAATGAATCCGAGGAAGAAGAAGGTAGGCAACGCTGAGAGATTAAAAAGAAAGAAAATGAATGAGAAGGAAAAAGCCGAGTAACAAATGGGAAATAAAGAGAGAATAAGGTATAAATAAAAGAGGGAAAAGAAGAAGAAGAAGAAGAAGAAGAAGAAGAAGAAAGAGGAGGAAGACGGAGTGGGGAAAGTAAAAATAGTAAAAGTGAGATGTAACATACAAGATGAAAAAGACGAGAAGAAAGAGAAAGGACGGGAAGAACGTTGAAAGATAAAACTAAACGATGTTGAAACGGACGAGGAGATGCGGAGAAAGGGAATCGACAAAGAAGGAAGCAAAGAGGGAGGAGGTAAAAAAAGAAAAAAGGATAGCTAATGGCTGAAGGAGAAAGCAGAGAAGAAAGTGAATGAAAGATATGCGTGTGGTGAAAAAAAAAAAGGATGTTTCGATGCAGAGCAAATTCGGGTTGGAGGAACAAGGGAAAGGAATCGGTGTGGGGAATGCGAAAGATTAGAAGAAAGACGGAAGATGTAATCATAAAACAGGGAACGTGAGAAATGAGAAAGAAATCTAGAATAAATGAAAGAAATGTCAAAAGTGACAAAGAAGAACGAACAGGACCATAAGAGAAAGGAAATGAAAAAAAGAATAGGAAATTACAATATCTAAATGGTGTCGCATAAATAAAAAAAACGCCGAAGGATGTTCTTTAGCAGGATTAGATTGGTTGATTGATTCATTTTTTTCCGGTTTATCAACCGTTTTTCAGGTTATTTAAAGCCAGAAAATATTTTATAGATTGAAAGAATTTCTTTGCGGGGAAGGACGATAATAATGATTTAGTAATACAAGTCTTACTAATTAACCCATGGCTGGGGAGCGAAGTGGTAGATTCACACCTTTCTAAGGATAGTTGAGCGTAAATGAATAGAACGATCCCGACTGGAGTTGGAACTCTGCTCTCAGATTAAGAATTCCGAGCCATTACCCCTTGCATCAACCGCACATCCAAATTGTACAGCACCTTGTGTTTCCAAGCGGTCACCCATTTACATACTGACCAGAATCGGCGTTGCTTAACTTCGATGATTCAACGTGATAAGGCCATATATCCGAGGATTAAGAGAAGATGGAATACGACAGGCTGAAGGAGGAATAGAAGAATTAGGAGGAAAGTGAACAAGGCCAATATGTAAACTAGAATAAGCAGATGAAAAAAGTTTGAAGGCAGAAAAATTAGTAACAACGCAAGTCCAACGTACCGCCCCGGAGTAAATAGTATTTAATGTATAAGATCTAGATGAGTGGCCGTTTAAGATGACATGCATTTCGCGATTTGATCAGAAAGATTGAATCAGATTAGACATTTGATCGAAAATACCATAACCTTATACAGTGTAACCCGGATATAAGAGAAACCCGGATATAAGAGCGATTTTCTCTGGTCCCAAATTAGAGCCTGTGTTAATGTATATATAATAGACCAAACCCGGATATAAGATAAACCCTGATATAAGAGATATTTTATCTGGTCCCAAATTAGAGCCTGTGTTAATGTATATATAATAGACCAAACCTGGATATAAGAGAAACCCGGATATAAGAGACTTATTCTCCGGTCCCGATAACTCTCTTATTCCGGGTTACACTGTATATAGAAAAAGTATAAAAGTAGCGGAAAGAAAAATAAAACGAGGTGAATTCGAAAGAGAGGAAAAAGAATGAAGATGGTTAGTAGAGTGGGATAAAGTAGAAGAAAAAAAAACTTGAGAAGGGGAAAATGGGAAAGGAAGAAGAGAAGAGGAAGTAGACTTACACCGTGAAGAAGAAAAAGAAAGAAAATGATACTGAAAAATAAGAGAAGAAATGAAGAAATATAGAAGGAATATAAATGTTGAGCCGAGACAGAAAAGAATGAAGGGTGAAGAAATTGGTTAAAAAAAGGAAGAAGAAGAAACGGGTGCTAAGGAGGTTGATAAAAGAAAAGAAAAAAAAAACGAAGACAAAAAGAAAGAAAGAAAGAAAGAAAGAAAGAGTGAAAACAAAGGTTAAAAGAAAGGAAGAGGAGAAGGATTAAAACGAAAGTGAAAAGAAAGGAAAAAGGGAAGTTTGAAAACGAAGGCGAAAAGAAACGAGGGTGAAAACGAAGGCTGAAAAGAAAGGAAGAAGGGAAGGGTGAAAACGAAGGCTGAAAAGAAAGAAAGAAGGGGAGGGTGAAAACGAAGGTTGAAAAGAATGGAATAAAGGAAGGGTGAAAACGAAGGCTGAAAAGAATGGAAGAAAGGAAGGGTGAAAACGAAGGCTGAAAAGAAAGGAAGAAGGGAAAGGTGAAAACGAAGGCTGAAAAGAAAGGAAGAAAGGGAGGGTGAAAACGAAGGCTGAAAAGAATGGAAGAAAGGAAGGGTGAAAACGAAGGCTGAAAAGAAAGGAAGAAGGGAAAGGTGAAAACGAAGGCGAAAAGTAAGGAAGACGGGAAGGGTGAAAACGAAGGCGAAAAGAAAAGACGAAGGGAAGGGTGAAAATGAAGGCGAACAGAAAGGAAGAAGGGAATCCTGAAAATGACGTGTTGACGATAAATAAACGAAGGACTCGAATGAAGTGGAAGGAAAAATAGGATACAAAGGAGAAAGAGAAGAAAAAGTGAAGGAGGAAGCGAAAGAGAAGATAGAAGTATAAGACAAAGAGTAATTGACATAAATATTTGACGAATATTGGTGTCCGGAGGAAGATGAAAAAGAGAAGGAAGAAGAAAAATAAGAGAAATCGTGAGAAAATGCTGACGAAAAATAACTTGGCCACGGAAGACCAGGGGGACGAAGAATGACTATATAAAGAAGAAAGCGAAGGAGGTAAACGAGTAGGATTTAGCGAAAAAGAAATTGTTAAAAAAGAATATAATTTAGTAGGGAGGAGGGGGAGGAGGAGGAGGAGGAGGAGGAGGCCTGTTCCCGAAGTTGAAGAAGCTATCGGTGAACAGAAAGCTTAACTTACAAACAAGTCTCCGTATCCTAAAATGTTACATCTGCTCTGTATTTCACTAATGGTTCTGACACTTGGACGCTCAAAGCGTCTGCCGTGAAAATCATCAAGGCGTTGTCGAAGCATATTGCGAATCTCATGGACCGATTAGGGTACGAAGAACTCATCGATGCAAGAAACTGACCATCAATAATGCTCTCCCTACCCTATAATAACAAGGGCAAGAACAGTATTATTCGTTCACGTTGTGAGACGAGAGGGAATTTTTCAGTTGATCCTAATTGGTAAGATCATCTAAAAAAAACCCACAGTGTCCGCAGCGTAGTGCATGGTCAGATAACTTCACTGCATTGACTGGTTACAGCATGGGAAGGTTACTCGTAATAAGAAGGGACAAATCGTAGTTTTCCAACATGGTTCGTCAACTGCAGTTCGCAGGAGCGACGTGATGATGAGGAGGAGGACCTGGAGGATGAAGAAGGATTAGTTGATTTGTTTGTTTTTTAACGGCATGTCATAACTTATGCGTCATTTAATGATGAAATTTAATTTTCTTGGATGTTTTGAAGTAATACACGTGTGTTGTTTTCACATGTTCTGCTTTCACAATTGAGTACATGGTAGATGATACTCAGCTTTTGTGCATATACGTTTGTGTGGACATAATTACTAGAGGCGGTGATATCTGTGTTTTATGTTGTAGGTTTGATGTTATATTTTGGAATAGAGATTTCATTAATAAATTTACGATATTATATGGATTAATGTCATAAAAGTGTTCTTTCATATTGGCTGGTCGATGTTATTTAGCGGCATATCAAACTTTATGGGCTATTTAATGCCGAAATCTAAACATCTCAAAACACAATTTTATGGCTTCAAGTAAATATATTTTGAATGCAACTACAAATAAAATGTATTGTTGGTAATCTTTTTATGTAAAAATATATTGCTGGTATTTTTACTATGAAAATGTATTTATCCATAGCTGGGGCCCTAAAAAGGAGTTACTGCTCCGGGTCTGGGTAGACCTAGGAACAGCGGCTATTAATAGGTAGTTCCACGCTTCTCAAAATACCTAATCTCCCGATTAGAGTCTTTACTGTAGGCTGTTGTTTATCGTCCTAGCCAATACTAAATAAGAAGAAGGAACCAGAAACAAGAATGAAATCGTGAAGAGGAAAGAAAAGGAATAAATATAACAGAATGAGAAATCGAAAGAAGAATAATGAAAGGAGTCAAAATAGAGAAAGAATGATCGCAAGTTCAAAGACGGCGAAGGAGAAGAGAAAGGACATAAAATGGTGCGAAGAGGAAGAGTAGAAGGAAGAAGGTGAACGAGTAAAAGAAAGGAGGAAAAGAGAAAGAAGAGGAGAAAGGGAAGAAAAATATAGGAGAATGAGAAAATGTGATACAAAAAAAAATTGAAGAAGAATAAAGTGGTGGAGGAAAAGATGAAAGTGAAGAATAACGAAAAATAGGAGAAAATACCGAAGGAGAATAAATCGAGATCTAGTGGAAGAAGAATGAGAATTTAAAAACATGAAAGGTTTGGTTTGTTTTCTTTTACGGCATATCAACCTCAATGGGTTATATAAATTCCTACATGATTTTTATTTCTGTTAATAATTTGTTTTCAAAAATGTATTGATGGTAATATTTTTTTTCAAAAAATGTATTGCTAGAAATATTTTGTTTTTTCATAAATGCTATTGCCAGCAATAATTTTTCCTTCAAAAAATGTATTTCTGGTAATAATTTTTCCTTCAAAAATGTATTGCTAGGAATATATTTTTCTTTAAAAGTGTATTAAGGGCAATATTTTTCCTTCAAAAATGTATTGCTGGTAATATATTTTTCAAAAAATATATTACCGGTAATATATTTTTCAAAAATGTATTACTGGTAATATACTTAAAATAAATTACTAGTAATACATTTTTACATACTGATAATATATATATTTTTTTAAATATTTTACTGGTAATAACATTTTCAAAACTGTATTATTAGTAACATTTAGGTTTTTTCTCAAAAATCTATTCCTGGTAATATCTTTCTTTAAAAATTTATTGCTGGTAATAATTTTTCCTTCAAAAATGTATTGCTGGTAATATAATTTTTCCAAAAATATATTGCCGGTAATATTTTTTTTTCAAAAATGTATTACTGGTAATATTTTTTTCAAAAATATATTACTGGTAATAAGTTTTTCAAAAATGTATTGCTGATAATATTTTGTTTATTCAAAAATGTATTGCTGGCAATAATTTTTCCTTCAAAAATTCGTTGCTGGCAATAATTTTTTACAAAAAAGTATTACTGGTATTAAAACCTATTGTTACACTTACATAGCGTTTTGACCCCAGTTTGGGGGTTAACTATTTGCCCGTAGCTGCGGTCCTAACAGGTCCTACGATCCGGGTCAGGGTGTACCTGGGAATTCAAGCAATTAAGCGGTGGTTACACGCTCCTCAAAAACTCCTGATCAGAAGCCTTGCTATTGGATGTAGTTTATCGTCTTATCCAGGACGCGAAGGTAGTTTATCGTCATACCGTGGAGGCGAATGTTGTTTATCGTCTTATCCAGGACGTGGATGTAGTTTATCGCCTTATCCAGGACTAGGATGTAGGTTATCGTCATACTGTTATGGGAACTTACCCATAATAATAATGGACTATTCTGGATATCATAAATACTGCTCCCTAAGCGGAAGGGACTTGAGTCGCGTCAGACGATTACTGTAAGACATTGGAATAGTGATACTTGTCGAGACAACATAGTTCACTCTAACCAAATCTAATAGTCATTACTAATACTTCTACTTCTTTGTATAAATTTCTGTTGGTAATATATCTGTGTTATTCCATACTTGTGTTCGAGTTATTCTTCATTGGTTCTACCTTGGACCATCACCGTGGTACAAGGAACCTGGACCAGAACACATACCGAAGACGCGGATCTAGTTTATCGTCTTATCCCGGACGCGGGTGTAGTCAATAGTCATACAGAGGACGCGGATCTAGTTTATCGTCTTATCCCGGACGCGGATGTAGTCAATCGTCATACCGAGGACGCGGATCTAGTTTATCGTCTTATCCCGGACGCGGGTGTAGTCAATCGTCATACCGAGGACGCGGATCTAGTTTATCGTCTTATCCCGGACGCGGATGTAGTCAATCGTCATACGGAGGACGCGGATCTAGTTTATCGTCTTATCCCGGACGCGGATGTAGTCCATCGTCATACGGAGGACGCGGATCTAGTTTATCGTCTTATCCCGGACGCGGATGTAGTCAATCGTCATACGGAGGACGCGGATCTAGTTTATCGTCTTATCCCGGACGCGGGTGTAGTCAATCGTCATACGGAGGACGCGGATCTAGTTTATCGTCTTATCCCGGACGCGGATGTAGTCAATCGTCATACCGAGGACGCGGATCTAGTTTATCGTCGTATCCCGGACGCGGATGTAGTCAATAGTCATACCGAGGACGCGGATCTAGTTTATCGTCTTATCCCGGACGCGGATGTAGTCAATCGTCATACGGAGGACGCGGATCTAGTTTATCGTCTTATCCCGGACGCGGGTGTAGTCAATCGTCATACGGAGGACGCGGATCTAGTTTATCGCCTTATCCCGGACGCGGATGCAGTCAATCGTCATACCGAGGACGCGGATCTAGTTTATCGTCTTATCCCGGACGCGGATGTAGTCAATCGTCATACCGATGACGCGGATTTAGTTTATCGTCTTATCCACGACGCGGGTGTAGTCAATCGTCATACCGAGGACGCGGATCTAGTTTATCGTCTTATCCCGGACGCGGATGTAGTCAATCGTCATACCGAGGACGCGGATCTAGTTTATCGTCTTATCCCGGACGCGGGTGTAGTCAATCGTCATACCGAGGACGCGGATCTAGTTTATCGTCTTATCCCGGACGCGGATGTAGTCAATCGTCATACGGAGGACGCGGATCTAGTTTATCGTCTTATCCCGGACGCGGATGTAGTCAATCGTCATACGGAGGACGCGGATCTAGTTTATCGTCTTATCCCGGACACGGATGTAGTCAATCGTCTTACCGAGGACGCGGATCTAGTTTATCGTCTTATCCCGGACGCGGATGTAGTCAATCGTCATACCGAGGACGCGGATCTAGTTTATCGTCTTATCCCGGACGCGGATGTAGTCAATCGTCATACCGAGGACGCGGATCTAGTTTATGGTCTTATCCCAGACGCGGGTGTAGTCAATCGTCATACCGAGGACGCGGATCTAGTTTATCGTCTTATCCCGGACGCGGATGTAGTCAATCGTCATACCGAGGACGCGGATCTAGTTTATCGTCTTATCCCGGACGCGGATGTAGTCAATCGTCATACCGAGGACGCTGATCTAGTTTATCGTCTTATCCCGGACGCGGATGTAGTCAATCGTCATACCGAGGACGCGGATCTAGTTTATGGTCTTATCCCAGACGCGAGTGTAGTCAATCGTCATACGGAGGACGCGGATCTAGTTTATCGTCTTATCCCGGACGCGGATGTAGTCAATCGTCATACCGAGGACGCGGATCTAGTTTATCGTCTTATCCCGGACGCGGATGTAGTCAATCGTCATACCGAGGACGCTGATCTAGTTTATCGTCTTATCCCGGACGCGGATGTAGTCAATCGTCATACCGAGGACGCGGATCTAGTTTATCGTCTTATCCTGGACGCAGATGTAGTCAATCGTCATACCGAGGACGCGGATCTAGTTTATCGTCTTATCCCGGACGCGGATGTAGTCAATCGTCATACCGAGGACGCGGTTCTAGTTTATCGTCTTATCCCGGACGCGGATGTGTCTTATCGTTATACACAGGACGCGGATCTAGTTTATCGTCTTATCCCGGACGCGGATGTAGTCAATCGTCATAACGAGGACGCTGATCTAGTTTATCCTCTTATCCCGGACGCGGATGTAGTCAATCGTCATACCGAGGACGCTGATCTAGTTTATCGTTTTATCCCGGACGCGGATGTGTCTTATCGTCTTACCCAGGACGCGGATGTAGTTTATCGTCTTATCCACGACGCGGATGTGTCTTATCGTTATACACAGGACGAGAATTTGAAAATGGAAGTGAATTAGAAGAAAATGTAGGAAGAAGACGAGGAAAAATAACTGAAGAAGAAAAACTGTTTCCGTAGGAAATAGAAAGAATTTTGACGATGTGAGGGAGAAAAAAGAGAATAATACATGTAGAAGAATGAGAGATCAACAGAAAATCCAAGAAAATAAGATTTTGTAGGAGAAAATAATGCGGGAGAACATTCGAGAGGTGAAAGAGTAAGAAGCAGATGAAAAAGCAAGAGAAAGGTTTGCAGGAGATGGAGAAGATTTTCGAAGAACGACGCAGTGAAGGAATAAGAGAAACGCGCCATAGAAAAAGAGGAAAAAGAAAGAGAAGAGGAAGATTAGATTGCGGCAGAAATAAAAAAAAACTATTACGAAATACCCGAAACACTGATTTAAACGAATGAGTAACTTTGAATATTTGAAGGAAAATATGAATTCACTTCACCCCAAGCAGGGCACAGCAACATGCTTATCAACTTGCGTCTTTCGCTAGATCAGTTACAATCGGGTTGTGAGTTCAATCCTCACAGAGTGTTCCACAATTTTGGCCTTGTGCCACATCTAAGCTACGCTTAGAATATCATTTATGGGTACTTTAACGTGGTGTAATGGTTGTCACGCGAGATCAGTTACGTGTGAGTTCCATCCTTAGTAGGTAAATTCGGACTTATACCTACATCTACGCTACGCTTAAAAAAAATCACCATTTCACCCCAAGCAGAGTAATAAAGCCACTAACATACAAGAGGTTACTGAGTGCGAATGAATAAGTAAAAGAAAAAAAAATTACTAAGAAGCTAGAACAATAACAGAATAGGAATCAAGAAGACATTAGACAACGACTGAAATTCCATTTAAACCTTTGATGATCAAAGTTTCCTGGAAAGCAAGAAGTAGGAAGAGAGTTCCACAGGCGAGAAATGCGAGAAAAGAGACCGTTAGCAAAAGAACTTACGGTGGTATCTAGCCAATTCAACTGTAAAATTATGAGACCTCAATGCCAATCTAGTGCTGCGTTTAAATTCATAAAGTCCAGACACTAGCTGAATGTTCGATAAATCAATTACCATGAAACTGTTTACAGAAAAGGCACTTGAAGCTATGTCGCGTGACAACCATTACACCACGTTAAAGTACCTATAAATGATATTCTAAGCGTAGCTTAGATGTGGCACAAGGCCGAAATTGTGGAGTACTCTGCGAGGATTGAACTCACAACCCGATTGTAACTGATCTAGCGAAACAAGCATGTTGCTGTGCCCTGCTTGGGGTGAAGTGATTTCTTTTGTTCATATTTTCCTTCAAATATTCAAAGTTACTCATTCGTTTAAACCAGCGTTTCGGGTATTTCGTAATAGTTTTTTTTTTTATTTCTGCCGCAATCTAATCTTCCTCTTCTCTTTCTTTTTCCTCTTTTTCTATGGCGCGTTTCTCTTATTCCTTCACTCCGTCGTTCTTCGTAATCTTCTCCATCTCCTGCAAAACTTTCTCTTGCTTTTTCATCTGCTTCTTGCTCTTTCACCTCTCGAATGTTCTCCCGCATTATTTTAATGTATATAAATGTGGGAGAAAGAAATATAGTGAAATAGAAGCAAAACATATTGATTGGAAATTTCAAGGAAGAAATAATATTTTAAAAAAATATAAAAACCATTCCTTTCGAATTTATACACTGTCCCTACCTTTATAAAATATTGTGAAAATATATAATGAATTGCTAAAAAATCCTGGTGAAAAAAAAAATGTTATCATATTTGTATTCAAGGCTTCCATAATTTATCGACGATGACTAATATAAATCTTTTAGAATTACTGATAATGTATAAATCGCTATAGAATTTGAGCAAGATTTTTTTTTCCTTTAAGATCAGGGATTTTCTTCAAGATATTGTATCTCTTCCCTTCCTTTGACCTCGCTTTAAAAAAAATGAAACACGAAAACCCTATCGGTTTTCATGTGTGTCAATGCAGTAATCAGGCTATAAGAGAATTGGATCTTTCTCGAAACGAGAAAAAAAAATGAAGAAAAAAAGATGTGATGTTTTCCGGAATATGTTTTCTAAAAATGAGATATCACATCGTAAACCTAATTGAATAATACTCATGTAAACGGTTCGATCTAAACCATGAATTTTGATTTTTACTGAAAATTTAATGAATTTATTGAAGCACGAGAGATAAAATTATTCCGAATAAACAGACAACAAAAGACACTGCTTTCTCACACTGTTTCAGACACGTTCTTCCTCCTTCGACTGCATAACATACGTAGTCTTCATCAATCATATTTTCATACTCTTTTCACCAAACTTAACACTAGAACACTAGCCATGGGTATACAGTACCCAGCACAAATATTCCTATTTTTAATTACAATTTTCAGTACCTGATTTTCTTACCTAAATAATGTTTTTCAGTTCCTATTAATGTTAACTCAAAGTACAAAGTTTGAAGTGCCTGCATGTAAAGTATTTCAAATAAAGATTTATACGAGGGTAATTCAATAAATAAGGTGAATTTTTCGGTATAAGGATTTCTAATACAGATAGAAGCTTACTCTTTTTTTATTTTTTTGTTTTACTTCTTTTTCACATGGATTTAATTTCTTTTGCAGATTAAAAAAAACAAACTTTGAGAGTTTTGGCGATTAACGAAGATGGCCGACCAAGAAGTACGCTCCAGGATTGAACACCGGTCAATTATCAAGTTTTTGGTTGCTGAAGGGTGCAAACCAGTTGAAATTCATAGGAGAATGTCAAATGTGTATGGTGCCACATGCTTCAGCCAGAAAAATGTCTACAAGTGGGCTAAATTGTTTAAAGAAGGACGGAGCAGTGTTGATGATGAAGATAGGCCTGGGAGGCCTACAGAAGTGTGGTCTCCTGAGGTGATCGAATCAGTCAATGACCTCATTCAGTCTGACAGAAGGGTGACAGTGGATGACATTGCAAGGACTTTGAGCTTATCTGTTGGGATAGCACACAAGATCAGCTGCCGGTGGGTGCCAAAGATGCTTACTGCAGCGCACAAACAGTACAGCAGCCCAAACGGTGCAGACCATCAACGAGCTGGGCTGGGAACTGCTCCCTCATCCCCCTTACAGCCCAGACCTTGCCCCTTCAGACTTTCACCTGTTTGGTCCCTTGAAAGGGTTCACGAGAGGCACGAAGTTTAAAAGTGACGATGAAGTCAAAAGTGTTGTGAGCGACTGAATGAGACATCAGTCCAAAGATTTTTACGCTGAGGGAATACGGAAGCTTGTGTACAGATGGGAAAAGTGTGTGACAGTGCTGGGAGACTACGTTGAAAAAAAAAGTAAGCTTCTATCTGTATTAGAAGTCCTTATATCGAAAAATTCACCTTATTTATTGAATGACCCTCGTATTTAATATTTTTTTTGATATTTTCAAAATCGGGTATGATATAGCCATGGTTTAATTGATGGTTAGTGTTGTA
>OZ038508.1:48148023-48153023 GCA_964036315.1 Acanthosepion esculentum | reverse complement strand
CATTCATTACAGGTTTGTCGCAGATATGAAACGGTGATCAATAAGTTTGGTGAAAGTCGTTAGAATCTGAGTCACCTTGGAACAGTAATTTTCTTTTCGAAACTGATGAGAAAATCGTTCTATTTTGTTTCTCCCCTCTGGCCTCATATTTTTCTTCTTTTTTTTTTCGGGAGGATGAAATTGTAAAAGTTTTGCGTGTGGCCAAGTTGATTAATTTTTTTTTTTTAAATTTTAAACATGCCAAGATGTTCACACACAAAGACACAGAAACATTATGTTCTTGTCAACCAGCTTGCATCAACAGTCTTGTTGCCATGGAAAAGGCATCATCCCGAAAGTCACGAAATGTCGTCGCCAAAGGGTTAGCGTAGGAGCAAGTAATTATGCTTCTCTTTATTTATTCATTGTTGATTTAAAAAAAAAAACTCTTTTAATTAACACGAAACTAAAACTTATTTTAACACCCTAATATTAATGAAAAATAGTTTTCTTTTTTAACTTTATTGTTTTGACTTTCATTCTCTAATTGCTTTTCTTTCTTTCTTTATGTTTTTCTGAATCTCTCATAATGTTTTTCCTTCTAATTTTACTAAAACTTATTCTATTCGATCGATTTCTATTTGTTATAAAGCTTGCCATCTATTTCGATAAAGAGTTTGCTTCCTATTTTTTGATATTTTTTTCCTTTTATCGACCATTAATTAAAACTTCATTATTCATTCATTATTCTTTCATTTTCTGTTTTTTTATTCATCCTCTTTTTTTCTTTTTTTTTCCCAATATATGTCATGGAAGTTTTTTTTTTTCTGTTTCATTTTTGTTTTTAAAAGACCGATTATCTTTTCCGTATGTTTCGTTGATTTTTCTTTATTTCTTTCTTTCTTTATTTCTTTCTTTCACTGAATTACCATTTTGTCGAATTCTATGATTTTATAATGATTCTATAATTTTTATAATTGTTCTTACTTTTTCTTTCTTCCTTTGTTTCTTTCGGGTTTCATCTTTGACTATTCTCTCTCTCTTTCTCTTTATCTATCACTCTCTCCTTCTCTATTCGCTGTTGTGACATTTTACTTTTCATGATGTTTGCTTTTCTATCACCTTTGCCTTCCCTTTTTCTTTCTATTTTTATAATAATAATTTTCAATTTTTTTCTTTTGTTTCTTCATTTCGTCTACGCTTTCCGTAACTTTTTTATCTTTTTCTGTCTTTTTTATTTCTCTAGTGTTTTTATGTCTTTCTTCTTTCTTTCTTTTTTCTTTTTCCATTCTTTCTTTTTTCTATGCTTTTCAGCTGTCTATCTTTCTAAGTTTTTATTTCTCGCTTGTTCTTTATTTTTATGCCTCTTTCTTTCTTCCTTTCTTTCTTTCTTTCTTTTATCCTTCTTTCTTATTTTATTTCTTCTATGTTTTCTGATTTTCTATCTCCCTCTGATTTTCCTCGTTTGTCCTTTGTTTTTATGTCTCTTTTCTTTCTTCCTTTCTTTCTTCCTTTCTTTCTTTCTTTCTTTCTTCTATATTTTCTAGTTTTCTCTCTTTCTCTGATTTTTCTCTCTCTTTTTCTTTGCTTTATTATGTCGCTCTTCTTTCTTTCTTATGTCTTTCTTAATACTTTCTTTTCTGCTAACAATGTCTTGTTTTAATAATTTCCTATAAAAATTTCGCTAAAATAATCTCACCTTTTTTGTCTATATAAACTCTGATAAACTGCTTATATCTTTCTTTTTCGTTTCTCTTTCTTCGGGAATGAATTCCTACGCTGTGCCTTAAATTTTGTTATTTCCCTTCCATTTGAAGAAACTTTTCTCTTCTTCATTCATTCTTTGTATATTTTGTCATTTTCTGTATTGATATGATTTTCCTTTTCCGAATTTTAATATTTTTCCTCCATTTATTGACATTTTATTTCTTCTGCATTCCTTAATCTCTGTTAAGAAAAATGGAAACCAAAAAAGAGAATCTTAGGAGACATTATGAGGAAATTTGTTGGAGAATTTGCCATGAACAGGACCTAATAGAGACGAAACGTTTAGAGGGAAACAACGAGTAATTTATCTAAAACGTTTGTAAAATGGATGGCAGATATGGTAGTATGTGTAATATTAAAAAAAAAAGAATAGCTAAGAGCTCCAAAGGATAGTAAGTTGTGGATAGACCTTTTTCTCTTTTTTGCCACGGTGAAAGTGTAGTATATGTTCCTTTCTCATTGTAGATGAAAGAAGGAGCCTGGTCCGGGGGGATTCCAAATCTGCGGCGGCGCCTTCCTCATGGCCCTAACTTCGCTGCAATATTGACACCAACACGACACTGGTTGTAGAGACGAACATTTTTGTCCTTCGTTCATATATATGCGTATGGCTACGTCCATATTAAAAAAAAGTACCCTTCTGAGCGGTCAGGTAAATAATGTCGCCCACACACAGAAAAGATAGGGTATATAAAGGAAGAAGAAGAAGAAGAAGAAGAAGAAGAAGAAGAAGAAGAAGAAGAAGAAGAAGAAAGAAAGAAAAAGAAAGAAGAATAAAGAACTAAAGAAGAAGAAGAAGAAGAAGAAGAAAGGAAGAAGAAGAAAGAAATGAAGAAAAGAACAAGAAAGAAAAAGAAAGAAGAAGAAGAAAGAAAGAGGAAGAAGAAAAAGAAAGAAAGTGGAAGAAGGAGAAGAAGAAGAAGAAGAAGAAGAAGAAGAAGAAGAAGAAGAAGAAGAAAGAAAGAGCAAGAACAATAAGAAAGAAAGAAGAAGAAAGAACCAAAGAAAGACAGAGGAAGAAAATGAAGTGGAAGAAGAAGAAAAAAAGAAGATTTGTTAATCTTATTCTTTTGTTTAAACCTCCATTTCTCTTTTTTTTCAGTTGGATTTTGGTTATTTTTTCTTTCTCGTTTTTTTCTTTCGGCGCTACTATAGTGTGAGTTCTACCTCTATATAGCGTGAGGTCTAGCTCCAGTTTCGTTTATAGCGTGAGGTCTAGCATCGAACTATATTATAATATTGTAGGTGTATACATATTTATTTAAACCTTATATTATCATTTATATATATATATATATATATATATATATATATATATATATATATATATATATGTGTGTGTGTGTGTATGTATATATATATATATATATATATATATATATATATATATATATATATATATATACTATTTAAATTTATATTGAAGGAAGAAAGGTAAAAACAAACACGCTATCAAATACAATACATACATTTGATTTAGCGATAATCTCTTTGTAAATCTTCTAGGAATGATATGAAAAGTTCATTGTAAATTTTTCTCATCATTTTCCAGCAAAAATGATCAAGATGTGACTGGAACAGCTGACTACCAACACTTCGTATTTGGCTGATGGCCACGTGAGAGGAAGGGCACGCTAGACCTCCGCGCGTCACCTGGGTAGAAATCAGAATCAGAAATTCGTCCGGATATTGAACATTGCTAAAATCCAAAGAATGGTTTGTAATGTTAACTTTTTTCACATTCACTGACCTCTTGCGTCTTAGTGGCATTACCATCTTACTTGAAGTGAAAAGATTATATATATATATATATATATATATATATATATATATATATATATATATATATATATATATATATATATATATATATATATATATATATATATATATATATATATATATATATATATATATAATTGTTTATTTAAAAATTATAACATATTTATGTCTTATCAAGTGATCATCATTTGATAAGACACCGGAGGTGTTGAAACAAAATAGTTATTTTTGTAGTGATTCTATAACATATTTATGTTATAATTTTTAAATAAACAATTATATATGCTCTACTCTGTATTGACCACTATTTTAGAATAGTAATTGTTGGTTATTGGAATTTATTCCGTATACACCAATCCTAGACTTGTACATATATATATATATATATATATATATATATATATATATATATATATACATATATATATATATATATATATATATATATATATATATATATATATATATATATATATATATATACACACATATATATATATAATTATATATATATATCGTGGCCTGACGATTGCGTCTAGCATGAAACAGCCTGTCACCTCTAAGTGTTGACTTCAATGTTGACGTTTATATTTTCAAACGCTCCATCTTTGATATTGAGCACTTTATCCCATAAATATAGCACACATTAAGAGTATATTTCTTTATATATATATATATATATATATATATATATATGCGGGTATGCAGAAAAATAGGAAAGAACACGTCAGGTAAATAATCCGTAGTTATTTAGTACAGTACTCCATACAGAAGTAGTGCTAATAGTTGACGAATCTGTATATAAGACTGAACTCTCCGACCCCTTAACCCAAAAGACTGCTGCCAACCGTTCCCATAGTAATTAATGTTGCAAAAGACCATACTTAGAAACATGCGTAAACCAAAAGTTAGCTTATTCCTAAATTTTCGCTTGAAGATGAAGCAGGACTTAACACCTCAATTCAACTAAATTTCAATAATTATATTGAGGGTCTCGGCTCTCGCTTTTGAAACATGAGAACTCTTATGTAACGAAGGTATCATATTTAAAAAAAAATATTATAATATATATATATATATATATATATATATATATATATATAAACTTACACTATATTGATATGCGCATATATTTTATCCATTTTCTTTTTTATTGTTCTCTTCCTTATATACTTTCTTCTGTTTCCTCTTGCACTATTCAATCAGATTTGTTTTCTCCGTCTGCATCCATTCCCTCTCTTCATTTAATTCCATTTTTATATTTCTTTTCTTCTGTTATTTTCGCCTCCTCATCTTCTGCAATTTTTACCACCTTTTAGACCATCTGCCTTGTTCGGTCTTCATCATTCACTGGAATTAAATTTCTTTAATATGTGATTCGACGAAGCCGGAAGTGCAAAGGTTTTCATTAGTTTCACGCGTGAATACTTCGCGAGAATTCATTAAACTCCCTAGAGTAACAAAATAAAATT